>LPNX011130388.1:21474-76092 GCA_001517045.1 Pseudotsuga menziesii
AAAACCGAATTTTCATGAACTGACGTAATAGAATAGGATTTCATACCTGATAAGCTCGATTGAGCTGGGAGACCACCAACTGAGAGTGTAAACAAACCTCGAGCTGAGTGATACCACATGACAAAGCATCACATAGAAGCTCAATTACAGTCCTATACTCAGCAACATTATTAGAAGTAGGACCTAAACAAGCTCCTCCTGCGACAACTAGTTGTCCTAAGAGAGAGTAAATGACCCATGCTGTTGAAGCTAGATTACAAGTATGGCGACTGGCACCATCAGCCAACCCTATATACCTTTCAGAAGACATATGCAACAACGAGCAGATGGTATAAAAAACAAAATTGACAACCTAATGTATATAAAAAATACATACAATAAAAATACAAGAAAAAGTGCTAATCCTAAGCATAGTACTTCTTCAAGTAAAGCCCATTTCTAGGTTTGGGTGGCTTGTTCCCATCAAAATCAACTAACTCATATGTGCCCTTCTTCAAGACTTTCGACATGACATAAGGTCCTAACCACATGGCCTTGAATTTTCCTGCCCCTAGGGGTTCTTTGTCTTGGTCCCAAAGTAAGACAAGTTCCCCCTCAGAGAAAACCCGAGGTTTGACGGATTTATCATATTGAGTTTTGATCCTATTCTTATGAGCTTGATTAGCGGTCAGCGCATCTCTACGTTGTTCATCAAGGTGTTATAAATGTACCAGACATTCCTCAAGCTCCATTGTATCAGGTAACACATGAATAGCTATCTTTAAAGACGGGATTTCACACTCAATCGGAGTAACTGCTTCCACTCCATGAACGAGTTGGAAAGGGGAGAAACATGTAGCAGTTTTTATGTTAGTTCGGTAGGCCCAACGAGTAGGATATAGCATGATGTGCCAGTTAGAACGAGCTGCATCAATTGTACGTTTAAGGATAGTCTTTAAAGTCTTGTTTACAGCCTCAACCTAACCATTTTCTTGCGGATAGTATGAAGATGAATGTTCTTGTCTGAACTCGAGCATAGTGGTCAGTTTTGTCATCATGCTATTTTGGAAATGACTTCCATGGTCAGTGACAATCACTTTGGGTATACCGAACCGTGCTCTAATCTGATTGAATACGAAGAAAGCTGTTGTTTCCCCGTCGGCTTTAAAAGTAGGCATTGCCTCTGCCCATTTCGTAAAATAGTCAATAGCGACAATGATGTATTTATACCCCCCAGCCGAGGCTTGGTTGCATGTCACGTAATCAATCCCCCATTTCATGAAGGGTCCTACCGAGACAACGAAAAATAATGGAGCAGGATGTGACCGCATTTTCCTGGTGTAAAGCTGAAAAGGGTCACAGTGCTTTACTGCTTCCACACAATATTTGAAGATCGTGGGCCAGAAATAACCAGCATGTAGTATCTTCTGGGCTATTGCTAACCCAGATAAATGACCCCCACAGGCTCCACTATGGGAATCATTCAGGACAATCTCCGCCTCCTCATGGGTAAGGCATCGACAAAAAATGGAATCTACCCCTCTTCGATATAATGTATCTCCTATGATGAGGTAATTCTTAGCATGAAGGCATAATTTACATCGTTCCTCCCGTGAGGAAGCTGCAGGATACTTCAAAGTCTAGAGATATATAAGAATATCCCCATACCAAGGATCAGAGGTGGATATCAAGAAGATGTGCTCATCTGGGAATGAGTCATGTTCAACGGCTACATCTTCTTCAGTAGGAAATTCTGCTATAAGTTCAGCAAAAACTAAGGACTTCTTAGACTTAGCGGACTGAAAATCCAAGTCAAACTCTTGAAGAATGACTATCCATTTGTTAAATTTTCCCCCAACAATCCGTCGGGATAAAACATATTGAAACGGATTCACATCCACCACTACTATTGTGGTCCTCAGTAAAATGTAGTGACGTAACCTCTGAACAGCATAAACAGCTGCTAAGGCTAATTTCTCAACATGGGAGTATCTAAGTTCAGGTCCGGCCAAAGTACAGCTAAGATAATAAATTACATGCTCTACAAGCTTATCGTCCTCCTGGACTAGTACTACCCCAATGGTCGACTCAGACGCGGCCAGATATAATATAAAATCCCTAGAATAATCTGGCGGACGCAATAAAGGTGCCAACAACAAAGCTTTTTTCAATGCCTTGAAAGCAAGTTGTGTGGTTTCATCCCATACAAATGGGGTGTCATGTTTAAGTAGGCACATGAAACCCTTAGTAATCTTGACATAGTTAACAATAAAACGTTGAAGAAAATTAGACTTTCCTTGTAGGCTTTGAAGTTGTCTGATAGAACGAGGAGGAGGCAGATTTACAATGGCCTCAACTTTTAATGGATCCACCTAGATGCCTCTCCTAGAGACAATGAACCCGAGCAATCTTCCTAACTCAACACAGAATACACACTTGTGGGGATTCAAGCGGATTTTATAATTTCTGCATCTTTCAAATATCAACCGTAAATGATCTGGATGTTGGATCATTTTACGAGAATGTGTAGGCAAATCATCAAGGTATGGTTCGACAATGGCTTTAATATCATGGAAGGCAAAGTTCTCAGCCCTTTGAAAGGTTGCCCCAACGTTTTTCAATCCAAAAGGCATTTTCTTGTATGTGAAGGTACCCCAAGGACAAATGAAAGCAGTTTTATGTTGGTCTTCTGGTTTTATTTGAATTTGATTGTATCCGGAGAAACCATCCATAAACGAGAACACCTCACTTCTTGCACAAGCATCTATATTCTAGTCTATAAATGGCGTGGGATAGTTATCCTTAGGATAGGATTTATTCAAATCTCTAAAGTTAGTACAGACGCGAATAGTCCCTTGCTTCTTATCGATAGGAACAGGGTTGGATACCCATTCTGTCAAAGCTATGGGATAGATAAAACCAACCTTCAACAGCTTTTCAACTTCAGCCTTTACAGCCACCGCTTTGCACGGGTTAACAAGACTTAACTTTTGTTGAACCGGTTTGGCATCAGGATATGTTCGTATTTCGTGTTCAACAATCCATGGATCTATGCCTGGCATCTCCTCATATGACCAGGCAAAGACATCACGGAATTCCTTAAACAGGGCAGTATAGATAGCAATCTCTTCAGGAGAGCAATTTTCACCTATGTATATGTTTTCCATGACATCAGGGTTTATAGATATGTTAATAGGTATAGTGGCGGAAATATTTGCCATATTCCCCTTGGCAAACATTCCTTCCCTGGGTAAGGGATTGATAGGGATATCAACATCTTCTGATAGTCTCAAATGAAACTCTTGATTTTCTATTCTGCTTAGTTCTAGAAGAAAATGGGATCGATGATGAAGATCCTCACAAATCTTACCACATCCACTCATAGCTTCCAAAATGGCTTCATCAGAAGGTAAAACCATGTCTAAAAAATCTATAGAGTGTGAATAGTTTTCCACCCATGCGGGAAAATAGACTTCTTCCATATCTTCCGAGACTGTTAGAGGATCTGGAATGGGATCAACAATGGCTTGAGTGATGGCTTGATAAGCTACCTCCACTGCCAATAAGGGCACCTCTGGTTTGTGGGGGTATAGGAGAACCCAAGGATCGGTCCTATCAACAACCGTAGCTATGGACCTCCCCACACTAGTAGAACCAATGTAATTAACCAGGGTTGGAAGATCAAATGTGCCCATCAATGATGTATACATTCTCGCCCCCAAGCTCTGTGCAGCAGGTTTGACCTGATCAACCAATGGCATAGCGGACTCATTAGACTCTAAATGGCCCTTTCGAGTATAATCAAGTTGATCAATAGTAACTAACTTTCCCTCATGTGGAAAAACCACTACACAAAAAATGGCCGATGCAATAGCAGACATCTCATAAGTCCAGTTTCTTCCCAGAAGCAGATTATAGTCCAAAGGAGCATCAATCACTTCTACCTCAACAAACACTGCTTTGCCTGCCAGCTTAATTTCAAAATCCGACAGGATACCATGCGGACGGAAGGACCTTCCATCAAAATCAGTAAGTAGAGTGTTTGATGGGACCAGCTCTGGGGATCCGAGAGCTTTCCAATAGGTCAAGGACATAACGCGTGTAGAAGCACCCTCATCAACAATTGCCCGTCCAATGGTCTTTCCACCATGGATGACATCTATTGATAAGGCTACATGGTAAGGTAGGAAAATTTTAACATCAGACAAATGAAATTTTTCCATGAGACTTGATGAGTCCATGCTGCCTAAAGCTGCTAAGAGGGCATCCCGCTGAGCGGGACAAATCTATAGCACCTATAAAGCTGACATTGCACATGGGGTTTGGGCTAAATCTTCAACCACAGAGTAGTTTGAAGCAGCTCTAGCATTAGGGTTATGCAAGGTCTTCTTGAAAACACCTTTCGGTATTTTCGGCATAGTTTCAGCAGGTTTCTCTATCGTGAGAGGGTTAGAAGTTTCACCTACAAATTTACCCTTCTCAGAAAACTCTTTCTCATAATTTTTATTCCTCGTCTGTAACAAAGTCGAAGATCAAACCATGTTGATATAGTTTGGGTCAGGGACATTTTGAGTGCCCCCTGCTACATTAGAAGTTGAAGCAGATTTCTGTCCTTGGGGAAAAGGATCCTTCAGGACAGCCGGTTGTTGAGCTTTAAGCAGCTTCTGGGATTGTTCCATAAGGGGACAAAGGTGAGTAAGGTGGTACTTGTGGGACAAGTTGCATGGGAACTGTTAAGTCAGGAACTTGTTTCTTCAAATTTTATGTTTGATTGTCATTTTTATTTTAACTTGCATATTTGCTTGAGTTTACTCTTTTACTTACTGTGGAAATTTTTAGATTTTTAGTGAAGTTTTCAATTTTTACCTTCAGATTTTTATTTAGTTTTGTTCTTTTAAGCTTTTGAAGGGTTCTAAAGGTCAATATATTGAATAATGGACTCACAAATCATATTATGAGCATACCCGTCATTCAAACATCACATAAACTTCATGAAAAATGGAAAAAAGTTGTAAAACAGGGCCAAAATTGAGTTTAAATTATTCTTGTAGCACAACTGCCAAAAATTAACAAAGGCATGCTACAGGAAAATCGTTTTTTGCCAGAATGGTCATTTTTTAGTCCGCTTTTTTGGGATTTCGCTCCTAAAGTGTTAAATAAATCTTTGGTCACGTTTGATATGTGTTTTGCCAAGTTTTTTTCATGTAAACAGACGTCAATATCATGTGAGGGAGATTCTGGCAATTGTTCTGGCAACTATTCTGGCAACTGGATGCAAATTTCTGGCAAATGATGAGAGTGAGCGAAATAAGGCAAGACTTTCAGGGAAGATGTTCTAAATTAAATATTATGAAGCTGGATGGGAAAGAGAAAGCAAAGAGGGTTGCAGAACAACAACTAAAAGGATTTCTAAGATCAGTGCTTGAGAGACAAGTGGTGGTGACCTTAGAAGCAATTATTCAAGCGCATCAAGCTAGTAAATTAGTTACTGAATTAGAAGCAAGCAGTCTAAGTTTCAGATGTCTTACAGGCCCAGAGATAGTGTACTTGATTTCAGAGGGATCGAAAAATCTTATTGCTGCTGTTGCAAGGTCAATGTCCAATTTCTTTTGTTTAGATAATTACATGCAATACATGGAGAGCCTGGAAAGTGTGGACATAATTGAGAAGCTTACAAAACTTCTAGAAACATGTGAGGATCCAGTGGTTTAGAATGATGTTGCTATGGTGTTGTCAAGACTCGCTGAATGTGGAAATGAGGTTACTGCAATGAGGTACTCTTGAAAATTTTGATGAACAAGCTAGTGGATCTGTTAGATCCAGACATTGAGGAGTTACATGATAGCTTATTGAAAACATTAATGATCTTGGCCAAGGCTAGAAAACAAAGGCTGTAGAGAAACTATTCATTGCTGGTATTGAGAGAAATTCGATAGGATTACTTGAAAATGGGTCAGAGGTTGCTCAACATCGCGCTGTCATTACATTGAAGTCATTTTCTGAACTTGGAGGTTCTGATTTAGTGCATGGATTTCTAAGGTTAGGAATCATGAAGCATTTACCATGGCATGCTCGGCTCAGCTTAGAGAAATTCACAAATTCAGAAAGGGAAATACCATCTTTACCCAAGAGACAAACAGTGGAAAAGCTTGTTAGCAATATTCTGGACAAAAACAACATCAATGCAATGGAGGAAATGCTTGTCCCTATCGTTGAAAAGGCAGATGTACATGAGATTAGAGAGATGATTTTGCAAACTTCCCTTGTAGAGAACTTAGCAAAACAGCTGCAGCATATATCATCTTACAATAATAGAATAAAATATGAAGCTATATTTGTGCTTATGAAATTGGGTTCTTCTGGAGGTGAGCCATGCATCAAGAAAATACTCAAGTTCAATATTGTTCAAAACTTGATTTCTTTGATGTCTTGCAAGTCACCAGAATTGCAAGATATAGCTTACACATCACTTCATCAGCTGATACTTGGAGAGAGAGAAAAATGATTTTCAACAGGGTATTTGGCACAGAATTCAGAGGACAACTTCTTTACAAGATGGACCCATAACAAAATATAACGAGGAACAGAATGTGGGGCATTAAACTTCAAGATGATTCTATGCAAATGTTGAAGTTCGATGATGTTCTTAAAAACTACCAACAGTCAATGAGTTAATTGCAAAGAACACCAAAAAATGTTGTCAATTGAACTCCAAGCTAGGAATGAGAGGCTGAAGGATGCTGATAGATGAATAAATCTTTTAGAGGAAGAGATTAGTCATTTACAAGAAGATAATTACAATATTAAGGAGAAATCATCATCCACAGTTGATTCTATTAAGAATTTAGAAAAGGAATTCTATACACTGAAAAAAGACAACCAGCAGCTTAAGGACGAATTGGCAGAGTAGCTGAGCTACCCACAGTGTAATAGTATGTTCAAGTTAAAAGAGGTGATTTGCTTGTAATAACAAGAGATCCATGCTTGGCACCATCCACAATATCAAAAAATGATCTCTTAGGACCTGCAAAGATTTGGTTGGTGTTTTTTTTGTTAATGCTGTCAATGATGTTAGTATCCTTTAGCAACAGCGAGTACAAGAAATTGAAGTGCCTTATGTTGAAGATCAGCAATTGGAAGAAGAAGCTACACCTACAGAAAAAATTGATCAGGAAAACCCTACTGTTCATGAAATATATTCAGAATTACTATCAAATCTTGCAGTCCCTTCAGAGTGAGCTAGCAGATGCAGAAAACAAAGTCTCAGCACTTATGAATGAAAAAAAAAGAGGCAGTAGAAACAGAATTTTGCTCTATTTTTCCCTGTTTTTGGTTATTAAAGTAAAATGCCGACCACGAGCTGATGGAGAGGAATTTTCTAAAAAAAAAAGAGGTTTTTGTTTATAATATTCCTATATACAAAAACCTCTCTCCGTTTTGCAACAGCTATCAAGGTTTGAAAGATTCAGTTTAATCTTTGCAGCCTATTTTTCAGGGATTTTAAATATTTAATATTTTCCTGTTTTAGTGTTCATTTTACAGGGAATATTCTGATTGATTGGATATTAATTTTTAAACACCAAGAGATTTTTTTATCCATCACGGACCCATTTACAAAAACCTCTCTCACTTTTGACACAGCCATCACCAATTCAGAGATATGGAATCTTCTTTGACACCTATTTTCTAGATATTCGCCATATTTGCAAGGAATCCGGTTTGCTATTTTTAGTCAATTAGTTGAGTTAGTTAGTTAATGTAACTGCTGGGTAGTTTCAATTTCGACCTAATGAAGGGGAGATAGAACTACTTCTTTGTAATTATAAAATAGGGACAAAGGGACTGAAGAAGGGTTTGATTTTTGGGATAGCTTCAGGAGGTCTGCAGACTTGTTCATGAGTTCAGACTTGTTCATGAGTTAAGTATAAAGCTCTTGTATGCATTTGATGATGAAACTATGAGATATATGACACTTTTATCCTTCATTTTCTGTGTTGGCTTAATTTTTCAGCTTGTCTAGTTTCTTAACTGATATACTCATTACTGGTTTATGTTTATATGCTGGTGATGCTTGTCTTTTATGAATGAACTTCAATACTATTTCTGTCAGATCTTGTTGAATATATTATGCATATTTGTCTTCTTTTGTTTATGATTCAGTTATTACTTTGCTCATGAGTGTATTCCCTGTCCTTCCCCAAAATTTTATAACCAAGAAAATCCATCAGAAACCCTAAACCTAGTTACTTTATTGATTTTATCTTGAGATTGTGTTGGCTTGTTTCTTTGGCCTTGGAAACAATTTCTGGCACAAACAGGAACTTAACCTTCTTCTTTTCTTTCTTCCCCCCATCAGCATTATTCGCGGGCTTCTGCTTGTTTTGGTTTCCCTCTCCTTTCTTTCCTCTCTTTTTCTTCCCATTGGGCTACTGATTTCCCTTTTGAGAGGTTTGTGCAAAAACATTTGCACTCTGGGGGGAGGGGGCATCCTTTGCTGCCTCCACCGTAGACTGCTTGAAAGACAACTGATGGAGTTTCTTAGCCAAAGATTCTATGGTGGGAGAGTTAATAGACTCAACCACACCATCGACATGGGGTCCAAGCTTAGGCTTCTCTGCATCATGCATAGGCCTCGGTGCCTCAGGAATAATCTCATATAAGATCCTAGATTGTGAATAAATCAAATCCAATTGATGGGCCCTAAGAATGGCTTCTTCTTCATTCGTCACTCCTGAGGTGGATACATCCTTAGATATGTAGGGAAATAGGGATTTAAGGAACCACTCTAAAAGGAACTTAGGAGGGATAGTGGCTTTTATAAGGCTCTTTCACCTCCTCCACTCTTGGATATGATCCAAGATGTGGGTAGCCTTGTTCTACCTAAAGGTAGATAACAAGTCCGTTCTGAAATCATATCGGATCGGAAGCTGAAAGTAGTTAAGAAATGCACTAGCCAAGTCCCAGAAACTACTGAAAGCAGCAGAAGGCAATTCAATATGCCATTTTTCTGCGATACTTGTTAAGGTTCTCTGTAATAGCCTCAACCTAACTGAATCTTCATTTAGTGAATTCAAAGAACACCATAAATGGAATGCAGTGCCATGAGCCCTAGGATCTTCACAAACTTTACCCTCGAATTTAGGGATGTCTGATGGCAATTTGGTGGGAACAGGTGGCCACGAGGGGTCATGCCTCACCGGGTCATTCATCAACTTTGACAAATCTGGCAAGTTTAATTTTTCCAGGAACGGAAGTTTAGGTCGAATCGAGGTACTAAATGTGACAGCCTGGGGATTAGAGGGACCTGCCCCCGAATGCCCATAGGTAAAAGTAGGGTTGCCCCCTGCCACCGGTTGCGAAGTGGGTAGATTATTGTGAAACAGATTCCATCCGTAAGCCACAGGATTGTGTGTGGGAGGTGCAGTATAAGAATTTCAGGCCGTCCCAATCGAAACTAGGGTCTGAAAGACAGGATCTGGTATGCCTCCGCTAAATAACGAAAAGGGAGATCTCGTAAACGGGGCCGAAATCGGAGTTTGAAAATTTTTCCCATAAGAGGTATTATTCCCAAACTGCACTCCTACATACAAAGGTGATGGACCTACATATGGAGTGGATGGGGGAATGTGCCCCCCATTCCAAGGAAATCCTTGGACAAACGCTGAGGATCCTACCGAACCACTCTGGGTAGTGTATGGAAAGGAAGAAGGAACAATAGGTATACTAGGAATCCCAGTAACCATATCACCAGAAGTACCTGCTAGGTTTGAGTGAACCGATGGTTGGACCACCCAGCTCGCTGGAGTCAAAGGTGTAGAAGGTATACTAGATATAGGGGCACTTACTAGGGGAGGTAGTACCCCTTCAACTAGAACGGTTGAGGTGAACACAAAAGAACTTTTTTCCACAGAAGACATAATCCTACCCACAGGGACACCTAAAACAGGTGGATCAAAAGGTCTAACCTGAACGATCACAGGATCGTTTAAATCAGTCAAGGGTGTGTTAAAATTCCTTGCAAACTCGTCAGTCTACAATTCTTCTATCTTAACTGTATCAAGATCAAAACAGTTAGCTATAAGTTCTGGTTCACCTAGAACTTCACTTACTCCTACCGGTTCAAATGAACCGTCCATGTCTAATCTCCGCCTTTGGGGTAGAGGTGGAGGTTCCAATATGACGAGAGGAGGAAGGTTTCGCAACCTTCTTGACCTTCTTATAGGTTGGTCCTCCATGATTGAAAATTTAACAAATCAAACCCTAAGGCCAACTAAACACAGGCAGAACCACAGAGCACACACTATAAAAAATCCTAAAGCCTCAAACAATCAACCAAGGGTGAAAGATATGCTTTCCCGAAGAAAGCTAAAGAACGATTACTTGGCGTCCTTGAAGTGGTTCTTAGGCACAAGCAGAGGAATCACCCACCGCCCTCCTATACTTACAACAAGGGTTACCTTCCAAGCCCATCCAAGGTGAACCAGAAATAGCCTTCCGATTTACCTAGGTATGAACCCTAAATGTCAAGAGACTAAAGGCTACCTTAGTTATACCAACAGTCTAGGGGGACAGTCGCAAGCCTGACTCATACGCGTGGGCAGGGTAGCTGAGCCCGAAACTCTGTATAGGACAGAATCCCCAGATGTGTAAAAGTCCTGATTTACATTTTGACAAGGAATCGGAGGGTTATCTCCTCAGTCCAATGCCTCCACGCGGCCTCATGCTTAACTCCCTTTTGAGAGGAGCTTCCCAGATACAATTGATAAAGTCAAGGATTTACCTAAAGAAAGGTCCACTATGTCTGAATTTTAAAACTTATGGGAATTTTACACTTCCTATCCCACAAGTCTAGCCTAAGCTAGTAGGTGAAAGGCCCCTAAAAATAAAAATTACTAGTAAATTTTAATTATTGCGTTAATTTTAAAGGGATTTTTCTTACTCATAAGGAAATGGAGTGATGAACTATGGTGTTTTTGACTCGATAAGAAATAAAAAAGTAAAGGTGTATTTTTCCAAAGCAAATTGCTACTATTTAAAGAAAACTTCTTTTTCTTTTTGTAAATATAGATTGATGAACAAATGCAAGCAATAAAGAGAAACTAAGACTATGTTTTTGTAGTTTTTGAGGTTATATTTTAAAACTGAAATGAAAACTACTTATGCAAAGGCAAATGCAAAAGCTTGAAAATGTTTTTCTTTTCACTTTTTAAAAATGCTCAAATTCTACTATGCACCTGAAATGCACTAAACTTGAGTATACTTGGATCCAATCAACTATATAAAATAAACAAACTGAAGTAAACAGGTCAATACAACTAAGAATCAACCAACAAAGGAAGACTGAAAACCTAGCTTGCGTGTGTACAATGACAAGAAATCACTGTAAACTCACAAAGGTAAGTGACAAACCAACCACTATCAAAAGATAGACTAGGAAAACAATGCCCAAAACCCTAATCACTGATTCGGATAGAGACACTTCAACCTATAACCCAAATAGGCCAACCTACTTTCAAAATGAAAACAGAAGACAATCCAAACAAAATAAACCCAAGGGATTTACAAGAAAGCACAAAGTGTGGTCACCAAGGTCTTCATACTAACTACACAGTATTCATAAAGAAAGCCAACTAACAAACAAGAATTACAAAAGACAGGGACAAGCAAAACCCTAGCCTAAAAATCCCTATTTCCAGGCTTATACGTGACTGTGTACAAGGGTAACTTGTGTACTGTACGCGACTGTCCAATAGAGCAACCCGCATATGCAGGCCTCTGTACGCGACTGTGTATGAGAGAAACCTGCATACAGGTACAAAATTTTTCTCAAAAAACAAGAAAAATCCACAAGGCTGTCAAACACTATGGTAAGCATGAACTAGGATAAAATACCACACACAAACTTCAAGGCAAAGACTGGTCAGGGGTGACAGAAAAAACCTATAGCAGTCTGGGCTCCCCAGCGGAGTCGCCAATTTTGTTGTACAGGAATAAACACCTTATAACAGAAGGCATGGGGTTACCAACATACTCATAAAATTTGCAGGAAATCGAATCTAGAGTACAGAAAAAGAAATAAGAGGAAAGAAAAGACTCACCCGATACACGATGGTTGATCCTAGCTTTGTCCTCTTCCACTCTGCTTCTTCTCCAAAGCCTTCAGGGATGCTTCTCCTTCACCTATCAAAAGCAAATCCTCCAAGTGCAAGATGATACATGTATATAAAACAGGTTAGATAAATCATATACAGAGTGCTTAATCATAAGTATTCATCAAGCCATAATACATGAAAGATATTCTGGACACATATGGAAGAAGGATTCTCTTTATTAACAATAGTGAATGAGTTCATATTACAACCCAACGCCTGAGATAAGGACTCCTCTGCAACCAAATAATTCTGAGTTCCACTGCTCCAAAGACTTCTAAATAGACTCCACCAGCATAACTTTGCTCTCCAAGTATGATTGATTAATACCCTCCCCAAGGCCTTTATTTATACTTAGTGAAATAAGGCAGTTTCGAGGGTTGAGGAGGTTGAAACAGTTAAGATTGTTATAGTTAAGGGCTTAACAAATCTCAGATAATCGCGATTTATTATTTTTAATGTCAAAGGAAGGTGTACGTGGGTATTAATACTGGCAACTCGCGTATGACACACGAGTTGCTCTAAGGGGAACCCGCGTACAAATTTGTACGCAAGATGCAATTACCAATACTCGCATACAATACGTGACATGGTTTAATAAAAGGGGCGTATGTACGCGAGTTGCATATAGGAAGAGGCGCATACAGCACTTGACATATTTAAAGTTAAAAATAACCAGCTGGATGGATGATAAATGTAGTTCATAATACGCCCATCTATAGTGTTTTAGGCAACCTTCAATCCATAAATGTCCTTTTGTGTGCCAACATAGGGAATGTCGGCACTCAGATGGAGAAGTGTCATTTAGGTGGATAACAAGTGGCCATAGAGGAAGAGAGGTACAAAGTCTTGTAGGTAGACAATCGGCTGGAAGAGATTTTGGAAAGCTCTTCATATTTTTTTGATAGATCGCAGGATATCTTAGAAGTCCTGACAGGAAGGATGGCGAGATTAGAAGCGAATGAAGAAACCCCTACAGATCTACCATTGAAACATCAACAAGCCCTAAGTTGCTGTGATTTACTGGAGTTTTCCATAAACACAGCCGAGGAATTCAAGAAGGCTCTCAAGAAGACAAAGGGGGCTTGTGCAGAAGTCTACAGGAGACTTTTGATCACTTATAATCGCTTCCAGGTTGAGGATGAATAGAGAATGGATACCTTTCCAGACCACAGCCTGTTTTTGGAGATTTTGCAAAGAAGGTATCGAGAAGATGAACAAAGGATACAGCACATTAAAGCTTTAGATGAGCAGGCCCTGAGGAATGAAGTAGATCATTCCGCGGTTAGTGTGCAGCTATTAGAAGACCAACTTCGCCTAAGCACAGCCAGAATAGAAGTCATAAGAAATCAAGCTGCTAAATTTGAAATAAATAATCGTTTCCTAGAACCTTCTGAATTTGAAAGCATTGCCTCAGAGGCTTTAGCATGGAAGAAAATTTTGAATAGTCAAGCAGGACCCTCCTCATGAGCATTTTATTCATTTTATTGTAATATATTGTAAATTTTATAAACACTTAATGAAATAAAATGTGGGAGGTGAAGAGTTGGAGAAGCCCAAGAGTCATTTCGTGGGCAGCCCAACAGTTTTGTTCTTTTGTATAAATATAGAGAATCTAGACAAGAAGAAGGACTTTTTCCCAGTTCGATTGGAATACATATTGTAAGAAGAACTATTTCCTTTTGCAATAAATAATTACAGTTTGCCTGTTGGAGAAAGCTTGGTGGAATGTTCAAATGTTTTGCTATGGATTTGTTGAAGAGGAACTATTTCGTTTTCAGCTTTGTGTCCATTAACTGTGAGATTGTTCTAACTCTTTGAACCTATGTTCTTGTATGAATGATCTCTGGTTTGTTTTATGGAAATTTCCACTATAAGTAATGAATGTTGTTCATAGACAATTGGCTATCTGGTTGTTCAAATATCTTTAAATGTTTATGTGTTTGAAAGAAGTATCGGCTATCTGTGATTTCTTTTTTATAATGCATGCACAAAATACATTACTCATTAATAAGTGACAATCTTGCTCCCTAGGGATAGGTTAGGTAGTTAGTTTTAATTTCTTGCTGTGTGTATGATTTAGATGCAAGAGAGCCTAAGACAAGAGGTAAGAACCTACGCATCACATTGTGAACAATCCTTGCATTCTCAATCAATCTACATTTTAGATAGGCATTTGCATGTCATACTTAAAACTAAAAAATACAAAAATATATACAGTGGACCGGACCGCAACTGGTAAAACCTTTTGTTTTTGTTAATTGACCTACGGTAGTCAGACCGCAAACCAGACGAATTCCCTACACCAAACAGTCACGGGCTAGTTGGGAACGTTGACTGGGGAGAATCCCTTGCTGTTGTTGCCTGTGAATTTCCAGGCTTCAACAAGACTACAAAGATCTTAAAGGTCTAGTCCATGAAATGGGAGAGATGAAGATTGACATTAAACTTGATGCTTGACCTATAAAGAAAAGGCCATACAAATTAGCTCATAAATACAAAGAGATAGTCAAGAAGAGATCGACAATATGTTTGCAGCAGTAATTATCTACCTGTTGCGGCTGCAACAATTTCCCAAAATTCTAAAAAAATTTAGGACCCTCCTTTGCTTATATTAGTTTGTTTTTCTTCTTTGATTTGGTCTAATAACTTTGCAGAATCAATTTTATACTGATTGAATTGATTTACCACTTGTTTGGTTTCTCCCTCTAAGCACTTGAAGTAATCCACTATATGATCAAGCTTTATCGCTGCCTTTGAATGCATTTGAAGCATGCCTGAATCGGAAGTTCTTTGGTGTGGCTTTCCACCGTTGCAGATGGATCTTTGGTTTAGTCTGCCGCTGTTGCGGATGGATATTTGGGTTTGTCTTTGATTTTCTTTCCGACACGTTGGTTTTCTCATCGGCCGATCTTTTGATTTACGTCGGAAGGATTTGTCCTTTCTTCTCCGCCGTTGCGGATGACAAACCACTTTCGCTCCCGATCATTGCTTAAATGTGTCGTTTCCCGCTCGGCTGACTTTTGGGTTTTATGGTCGAAGCTTTTTATATTCTTTTTCTTCGCTGTTGCGGAAGGTGTTTGCGTTTAGCTTCCGCCGTTGCAGATGAATCTGTGGTTTGGCTTTCGACTTTCTTTCCGATTCATTTGTTTTTACCTCGGCTGAACTTTGGTTTTGCATCGAAACTTTTTATCATTTTTGTCTTCCGCCGTTACGGAAGGAAAGCTACTTCCTCTTCCGATCAGCCCTTTAATGTTCTTTGAGTCATGGGTGTCCGCCGTTACGGAAGGAAATATGTTTTAGCTTCCGATCCAAAAGTGTTCCGCTCCCGGCTTAAGTCCCGATGTTGCAAATGGCTTGCCGTTTGGTCGTCCGCCGTTGCGGAAGGATGCATACTTTGAACCTTCCGATTAGTTGTGTCTCCGACGTCCAATATTTTAGTTTTTTCCCGCCATGCATATTTCTGCGGATGGATTAACGGTTTGGCCGTCCGCTGTTACGGAAGGAATTTTGTTTTTGCCTTCCGATCCAAAAGTGGTCCAACATCCGATATGTATGACAAAGGCGGAAGGCTTGGAACTTTGATCATCTGCCATTGCGGAAGGGCGTTTTCTTTAATCTTCTGATTCAAAAGCCTTCCGTCGTCCAGTATTTTGCTCGCCCATTATGATTGACTATATATATAGGGGGGGCGGCACGCTATTATTCTATTGTCATTTTCAACGGCCATGCTCTATCGCTGTCGTGCTGTCGCCCGCTCGCACTCGCCTGGTTCCTTGTTTTCGGTACGGGATATCCAGGTTTCGCCACTGTGAAGCTCGACAGTCCTCCGCGTTGGTTACGCATCAATGCCAGGTAGGCTTCGATTGCCTTTCATCTTTCCGTTTGAGCATTGGGTGGTTTTGTTTTCTACGAGTTAGGTTTGACCACGGTCATTTTACCTTGACCCCGTTAGTCATGAACCTATATATTTATTTGGGGGGTGTTAAGTCAGTAATTTGTTTCTTCAATTTTTTTGTTTGATTTGCATTTTATTCCAAGTTACTCATTTGCTTTAGTTTGGTTTTTTGCTTCCTTTAAGAGATTTTTAGTTTTCAACTGAAATTTTGAGCTTTTGCCTTTAGACTTTTTGTTTTATTTTTGATCCCATAGATTATTGAAGGGTTTTAAAAGGTCATCATGTTGAGTAGTGGACTCACAAATCATATTCTGAGTATAGTCATCATTCAAAGAGCTTTTAAACTTCATACAAAATAGAAAAGAGTTGTAAAACAGCTCCAAAAAAGCGTTAAAAGTTATTCTTGTAGCGCAAGAGCCCGAAATTAATGAAGGAGCGCTACAAGAATATCGCGACTCTATTTTCTCTGATTTTTTATTCATATTTTTGCATGATTTCGAATATGGAGTGACTGATCACGTGATTTGAGGGTGTTTTCTACGTCTGGACTCAGGAATTGTCATGAGAATAGGTGGTTTCACGTCGTGAGGCAATCGTGGTCATCATTACTCCGAATGCAGTTCATCTTGATAGGTAGCAGTGTAGATTTGGTTTAATATGAAGTGAGTTGTTACTTGCATGCATATTCGATGATAGAAGACTTAGTGGAGCAACAGTAGCTGCTAAAAAACCGGACATTGCCGTTGGAAAACAAAGGTGAGGTTTTTATGGTTTCGCATGAAATTAGGGCTTCCTAATTTCACTACCTGCAATCAAATTGAACATTGAAAGACACTTGTATCCTTCAAGTCGGTACTCAAACAGCATGAGAAGTGGTGTAAAGCAATTGCAGTAAAGCATTTAAAAGGTATTCCACGATAGGCCAATATAACTGATAATTTGGGGCTTTTTCGCTGGGGTCTATTCTATCAAAATTGATCAAGGGAAATGTTAAATTGTGTTTTTAAATGAAATTTCGGCCAAAGAAATAGCTGTCTAAGATGCTCTGAGATGCCAGGATGAGTGAAGGTTGAAAAATAGCAATTTTTAATTAAGTATGACCCTGTCAAAGCTCAAAGTGTAGTGATAAGATGAACTATACATTCGATAGTGTTTTCAATATCTTAAATTGATTTTCTGTTTGCAAGCAATACAAAAAAGGAACCGAATATCTAAAGTTGCAGGGAGACCTAATTTTGTTAGGTGTTGAAGCTTACTGTTTTTGGAAGCAAATAGAAGCAGCGAGGAGCTAAAGGCTTGAGAGTAGATGAAGACCTACTATCATTTTGATACTAAAATTACTGAGAGCTGAAAGTGACTAAGTTTAAGATTGTTTCTGCTTTATATATCTTCTCATCCAACATATAAAGAGTCTTAATTTAGTCTAAAAGGTTGGCAGCTGAGATCCTTCATGTAAAACTCTTTTTATGCAGATATTGTTTATAAATGATTCTGGCAGGTTATGGGTACTAATACACAGGTTTATTATGCATGTTGGAGATGGTCATCTATTTGAACAAACAAATTGATTGGTAACTAGGTTTCATAATCAGTTGCAATGAAGAGGCTAGAGTACTCTGAATGACCTATACCACTTATACCTGTGATAAAACCTAACCTGTATTAGTAAACTAAAAGAATCATTCAGTGAAGATTGAAGAAGGCAAGTTATTGAAACTTGAGAGGTTTAGAGAAGAAACAGCATCTATCAAGGCATCAATTGAACCCTAAACTCACACAATTTCTAGGTATTGAAGACAAATGGGAAGAGTGTCAAGGTTAATAGAGCTGAGCCTACTGATACAAGTTGGATGGAAAAACTCCCAAGTTGTGTAGAACTATTCCAATAGGCTAGTTGGCTAGAGTTTTTCAGAAGAATATATGGTTACAATGCTGAAGTTTCCTGTAGGTTTGCACAATGTTACAAACATGATATGGTGGTTTTTGATACCTTAAGGTTTAGATTGACAGTAGATTTAGTAGCAGAGGCTATGATATTTCCCCAGGTGAAAAACCAGAAATTGACACAATGAGTATTAAAATAAAGGGAAAAGCAGTGGCCAAAGCTTCCTCTTCTCATCCTAAAAAAGTAAAAGGATCATCACAGTCAGTAAAGGAGTTAGGCCAGCCTGAGCCTAAACTATCTACCATGTTTTTTGAAATAAAGAATGAGCTTTTAGAGCAACAGCAAGCAAAAGAAGCCGAGGTTCCTAATATTGAATGTCAGTCATTGAGAGTTGATAAAGTTATACCTGAAGAGGTAATTTCCAAAGACCTGTTAAATGAAGATGCAAACATTTTTAAGAAGTTTGACATACCTTGGATGCCCAGTGAAATGCACAGATCACTGAGAATTCTGCTCAGTTTTTCCTGTTTTGGGTTATTGAAGTAAATTGACAACCACAAGATAAGGGAGAGGAATTGTTGAAAACCAAAAGAGGTTTTTGTTAATAAGATACCCATATAAAAAAACCTCTCTCAGTTTTTCAACATTTGTCAAGGTTTGAAATATTCAGTTTAATATTTGCAGCCTATTTTTCAGGGATTTTAAATATTTAATATTTTCCTGTTTTAGTGTTCCGTTTGCGGGGCAGATCCTGATTTACTAGAGATGAATTTTTTAAAAAAAAGAGAGGTTGTTGTCCATCATGGACCAATTTACAAAAACCTCTCTCAAGTTTTACACAGGTTTCACCAATTGAGAAATATTGAATCTTCTTTGACACCTATTTTCCAGAAATTCACCATATTTGCCAGGAATCTGATTTGCTATTTTTAGTCAATTAGTTGAGTTAGTTAGTTAATGTAACTGCTGGGTAGTTTCAATTTTGACCTAATAAAGGGGATATAGAACTAATTCTTTGTAATTATAAAAGAGGGACAAAGGGACTGAAGAAGGGTTTGATTTTTGGGATAGCTTCAGGAGGTCTTCAGACTTGTTCATGAGTTAAGTATCAAAACTCTTGTATGCATTTGATGATAAAATTATGAGATATATGACACTTTTCACCCTTCAGTTCTGTTTTTGCTTCATTGTTCAACTTGTTTAGTTGCTTAATTGATATACTCATTACTGGTTTATGTTTATATGCTGGTGATGCTTGTCTTTTATAAATGAACTTCAATACTGTGTTCTGTTGGATCTTGTTGAATATATTATGCATCTTTGTCTTCTTTTGTTTATGATTCAGTTATTACTTTGCTCATGAGTGTATTCCCTATCCTTCCCCAAAGTTTATAACCAAGAAAATACATCAAAAACCCTAAACCTAGTTTGTTTTATTGAGTTTTATTTGAGATTGTGTTGGCTTGTTTCTTTGGCCTTGGAAACAATTTCTGGCACAAACATCTTTGGCGCCGTTGCCGGGGACAAAGTTGAAGACATATCTTCCCTGGGATACTTATCCGTTTTACTGGTTTTAAGAGGTGGACTTAAACCAGCATTTTATAAGGCTATTTTTCACCAAAAGTTCGACACAGTGGCTACTAGAGGAGTTGGAAGAATTAGAAGGTTTCAGTCATCCCCAGCTTTATGCAGCCTTAATTAATTTGAACTACTGTCACCCCTTTCTCTTTCTGAGGAGAAGAAACTAAATCTGTCTTGAAAAATTAATTAGCGGCTCCACTATTTAAAGATGCATAAGCCGATGTCCATGGAAGCTATTTTGGCTCGAAGGTTTGCACCTTTCAATTTTTCTGATATTCCAGGTTTTCCAAATTCAGTACCTATTATGGATGTTTGGGGAGATTGTCTTCCACGGTTTAGAGAAAGCAAAGAGGATAATCCATCAGATCACCTCATCAAATTTCATCAATGTATGGTCCAGTTAAATATCCAGCATGAAGATGTGCTCATGAAGATGTTCATGTATTCACTTGACCAAGATGCACGAGATTGGTATTTTTCTCTTCCCGCTACTAGCATTTCTTCACTGAAAGAATTCCACACATGCTTTCAGAAACATTGTAAGTATCTGTACTCAACTGAACTCTTTTTAAAAGATTGTTGTGAGAAGGATGATGTTTATAACACAATTTTTGATTTAAAAAATCATGATGATGAGTGCAATCAAGGGTTCAAAACATGTCATGAAGAAGTTGAAGTTTTAGAATTTGTTGAAGATGAAAAGGTAACATTTTCAAATACTACAGTTAAGGAAGAATGCCATGATCATTATGACAATCAAGTTGTTGTTTTAGGTCAGTTTGAGGATTATTCAGGTGATGAGATCAGTAGAGATAGTTTGGAACATTCTCATAATGATTTCAACAACCTTAATAACCGGTTGAATGCTAATCCTTTTGAAGATCAATCTCTAGTTCAACAAACTATTGAAAATCATTATTGTGTTAAAGATCAACTTTGTATTGAAGGAAAAGATGAACCTTTAGCATCATCATTTGAAATTTCTCAGAATACTCCTTGTTATGATGAAGAGATTAGGGTTCCAAGACAAGAATTCTGTGATGAATTAGATTCTATTCCTTTTGGTTTTGAAACTAAATTTGATGAAGGCCAAGCTGTTCAAAATTTTTCAGAAGTTGTTTATATTCATGGTTATGATAAATCTGTTGTTCAAAATCATTATTAAGATGGTCTAATTTTTAATAGATATGATGATGAAATTGAAAAGAAAGGCCCAAAAATCTGTGAGGTGTGTGATAGGTCAAAATCTGATCAGCAGATTCAAGAATGCATTCAATCTATTATTCTTGAACAGCTAAAGCCAATGCCTGATAGTCATTTATTTGAAGATAGTGTGGAAAAGGAGGTTCAAAGTGTTGACTTATTGGTGATACTATTCAAAAATTTACAGAGCAAATTCAGGCTGATCCTGATGTCTTTTATCGCCAATGCCTGATTGATATTCATGGAACAAAATATTCTTATGGACAGCTTGTCTTTTTCATAGAGCAAGAAGAGGTAACTTATAGAAATTTTTATGATCCAGTAGCAGATTATTTGGAGTCAATACCAGGTTATAAATCTGTTATTTCAGAGACACTATTTGATGAAAGTGGGTATAAGTTGTTAAATCTCTGCTCTTCATGTTTTCCAATATTTCTGATTATATATATATATATGGAGTTGGAACCAAGTTTTGGTGGGTTGATCAAATTTCTTCTTGGTTACATTGGAAATGGGATTTCTATTTGATTCAGTAGATGGAAGGTTCCTCAGAGAAAGAGATTTTATTTTTCATTGTACATACCGGTGAGTGAAGCATAATAAAGACTCCATAGCCCAATGGAAGTTTTGCAGAAAGATAGATAAGGTAGCAGACAGAAGGCACTGGTCTACAGGTTCTTGAAGCCTCGTAGGGAGGACTTCATCCCGTAGCTGGAGCCAGATGTTAAGTCAGTACTTTGTTTCTTCAATTTTTTTGTTTGATTTGCATTTTATTCCAAGTTACTCATTTGCTTTAGTTTGGTTTTTTGCTTCCTTTAAGAGATTTTTAGTTTTCAACTAAAATTTTGAGCTTTTGCCTTTAGACTTTTTGTTTTATTTTTGATCCCATAGATTATTGAAGGGTTTTAAAAGGTCATCATGTTGAGTAGTGGACTCACAAATCATATTCTGAGTATAGTCATCATTCAAATAGCCTTTAAACTTCATACAAAATAGAAAAGAGTTGTAAAACAGCGCCAAAAAAGCGTTAAAAGTTATTCTTGTAGCGCAAGAGCCCGAAATTAACGAAGGAGCGCTACAAGAATATCGCGACTCTATTTTCTCTGATTGTTTAGTCATATTTTTGCATGATTTCGAATATGCAGTGACTGATCACGTGATTTGAGGGTGTTTGCTACTTGTGGACTCAGGAATTGTCATGAGAACAGGTGGTTTCACGTTGTGAGGCAATCGTGGTCATGATTACTCCGAATACAGTTCATCTTGACAGGTAGCAGTGTAGATTTGGTTTAATATGAAGTGAGTTGTTACTTGCATGCATATTCAATGATAGAAGACTTAGTGGAGCAACAGTAGCTGCTAAAAAACCGGACATTGCCGTTGGAAAACAAAGGTGAGGTTTTTATGGTTTCGCATGAAATTAGGGCTTCCTAATTTCACTACCTGCAATCAAATTGAAAGTGGAAAGACACCTGTATCCTTCAAGTCAATACTCAAACAACATGAGAAGTGGTGTAAAGCAATTGCAATAAAGCATTTAAAAGGTATTCCACGATAGGCCAATATAATTGATAATTTGGGGCTTTTTCGCTGGGGTCTATTCTATCAAAATTGATCAAGGGAAATGCTAAATTGTGTTTTTAAATGAAATTTCGGCCAAAGAAATAGCTGTCTAAGACGCTCTGAGATGCCAGGATGAGTGAAGGTTGAAAAATAGCAATTTTTAATTAAGTATGACCCTGTCAAAGCTCAAAGTGTAGTGATAAGATGAACTATACATTCGATAGTGTTTTCAATGTCTTAAATTGATTTTTTGTTTGCAAGCAATACAAAAAAGGAACCGAATATCTGAAGTTGCAGGGAGACCTAATTTTGTTAGGTGTTGAAGTTTACTGTTTTTGGAAGCAAATAGAAACAGCAAGGAGCAAAAGGCTTGAGAGTAGATGAAGACCTACTATCATTTTGATACTAAAATTACTGAGAGCTGAAAGTGACTAAGTTTAAGATTGTTTCTTCTTTATATATCTTCTCATCCAACATATAAACAGTGTTAATTTAGTCTAAAAGGTTGGCAGCTGAGATCCTTCATGTAAAACTCTTTTTATGCAGAGATTGTTTATAAATGATTCTGGCAGGTTATGGGTACTAATACACAGGTTTATTATGCATGATGGAGATGGTCATCTATTTGAACAAACAAATTGATTGGTAACTAGGTTTCATAATCAGTTGCAATGAAGAGGCTGGAGTACTCTAAATGACCTATACCACTTATACCTGTGATAAAACCTAACCTGTATTAGTAAACTAAAAGAATCATTCAGTGGAGATTGAAGAAAGCAAGTTATTGAAACTTGAGAGGTTTGGAGAAGAAACAACATCTGTGAAGGCATCAATTGAACCCTAAACTCACACAATTTCCAGCTACTGAAGACAAATGGGGAAGAGTGGCAAGGTTAATAGAGCTGAGCCTACTGATACAAGTTGGATGGAAAAACTCCCAGGTTGTGTAGAACTATTCCAACATGCTGGTTGGCTAGAGTTTTTCAGAAGAATAGATGGTTACAATGCTGAAGTTTCCTATAGGTTTGCACAATGTTACAAACATGATATGGTGATTTTTGATACCTTAAGGTTCAGATTGACAGTGGATTTAGTAGCAGAGGCTATGATATTTCCTCAGGTGAAAAACCAGAAATTGACACAATGAGTATTAAAAGCAAGGGAAAAGCAGTGGCCAAAGCTTCCTCTTCTCATCCTGCAAAAGTAAAAGGATCATCACAGTCAGTAAAGGAGTTAGGCCAGCCTGAGCCTAAACTGTCTACCATGTTTTTTGAAATAAAGAATGAGCTTTTAGAGCAACAGCAAGCAAAAGAAGCTGAGGTTCCTAATATTGAATGTCAGTCATTGAGAGTTGATGAAGTTATACCTGAAGAGTTAATTTCCACAGACCTTTTAGATGAATATGCAGACATTTTTAAGAAGTTTCACATACCTTGGATGCCCAGTGAAATGCACAGATCACTGAGAATTCTGCTCAGTTTTTCCTGTTTTGGGTTATTTAAGTAAATTTCCGACCACAAGCTAAGGGAGAGGTATTTTTGAAAAAAAAAAGAGGTTTTGTTCATAAGATAACCATATACAAAAACCTCTCTCAGTTTTTCAACAGCTAGCAATGTTTTAAATATTCAGTTTAATCTTTGCAGCCTATTTTTCAGGGATTTTAAATATTTAATATTTTCCTGTTTTAGTGTTAATTTTACGGGGAATATTCTGATTTAATGGAGATTAATGTTTAAAAACAAAGAGAGGTTTTTGTTCATAACGGACCCATTTACAAAAACCTCTCTCATGTTTTACACATGTGTCACCAATTGAGAAATATGGAAGCTTCTTTGACACCTATTTTCCAGAAATTCGCCATATTTGCCAGGAATCCGATTTGCTATTTTTAGTCAATTAGTTGAGTTAGTTAGTTAATGTAACTGCTGGGTAGTTTCAATTTAGACCTAATGAAGGGGAGATAGAACTGCTTCTTTGTAATTATAAAATAGGGAAAAAGGGACTGAAGAAGGGTTCGATTTTTGGGATAGCTTCAGGAGGTCTTCAGACTTGTTCATGAGTTAAGTATCAAAACTCTTGTATGCATTTGATGATAAAATTATGAGATATATGATACTTTCCACCCTTCAGTTCTATGTTGGCTTCATTGTTCAGCTTGTTTAGTTGCTTAATTGATATACTCATTACTGGTTTATGTTTATATGCTGGTGATGCTTGTTTTTTATGAATGAACTTCAATACTGTGTTCTGTTGGATCTTGTTGAAGATATTATGCATCTTTGTCTTCTTTTGTTTATGATTCAGTTATTAATTTCTCATGAGTGTATTCCCTGTCCTTCCCCAAAGTTTATAACCAAGAAAATACATCAGAAACCCTAAACCTAGTTTGTTTTATTGAGTTTTATTTGAGATTGTGTTGGCTTGTTTCTTTGGCCTTGGAAACAATTTCTGGCACAAACAGGGAGATTTTGTAGTGGTACTGTTCACAGTGGAGGTTTTTCTTTTTCGTTTGACCCATAGGGTTTTTCCTGGCTACAGCCATCCGTTATTCGAACCTGCGCCTTTCGAGTGGGGGTTTTGGTGCAGGAAGCCATTGTGCTGCCTACACCAATCTACCCGTTGTGATGATGCTTGGGTACGATTAGTTTTCCATGGCCTCTCCCTATAGGGCTTGGGGCTGTTTATCCCGTGGTGCGTTACCCGTATTTGAAGCCCTAGCCATTTTCACCTACGCGGTTCTGCACGTCCTCATTCGAGCTTAGTGTCGAACCCTTAGCCTGCTGAAAGGGATATGTCATTACTCTTGGTGTGTGGGAATCGCACCGTTGAGAAAACCTCATAGTTACTACTATTTTTCCCGTGCAACTAAATGACCATGGCGTGCGCAGAAAGCCGAGATGTGTCGCACATTAATGTAGATTTATTGTCGTCTTGAATATGGTTGATGGAATTGTTTAATATCCTGCAGCAGTGGTAGATTGTACATTTTACTGTATATATAACTTTTTTTTCATCATGCTGAACTCTGCCCATTGGGTTTAATAATTCTGTTAGTTAGGCCATTTCAGTCTATACATGCATATACTTGCTTCATTGATTGATTGTTATCATGTTAAAACATAGAAGAAACCACACACTGTACATTGATATATACAGGTTTGCCACTTAGCCAAAAGGGCTTAATGTTACAATTTTATGGCAGGAAGAGCTCACCATGTCAAAGAGACAAAAGAAGAAGGCCCCTGTGGTCGAGGAAGAGCCAGAAGTAGAAGTTGTAACTAAGACAGAATACATATATGAGGACACGAAGTGCATTTCTGGAATTGAACCTGAATACCAGTGGGGGGAAGTCTATAGAATGATCACCCAAAGAGAAGTTCCCAACATGGGCTTAGAAGAAGAGTCCATATATGCAAACATTGAAAGATATAGCACTGATGAAGATTGCCACCAGACCCGAGTTATTCCTGCGCGCTGAAGTAATTGGTTGGATTCTGCCTCGGGCAGATGTCACAACAATGATCCTGGAGGATGTTAACAAATAGGGCTATGCTGCATACAGCCCCAAATATGTTTCCCTGGCATACCACTTGCCAAAGGCCCAAGTGTTCTTATCTGATGACTGGTTAAACAACATTAGAATGGATTTGGTAGAAACCATGAAAAGAATGATGTCGACTGGAAAACATTTCAGGACCAGAGTAACAGGAGAATATGATACTGCAAGTTTAAGAGTTCCATACAGATTCATAGCCTTGATGCTCAACAGAATATTTGGAAGAGCTCATGGCAGGTTTTTCAAACTAGAGTGGATACCTATCATTTTTTATGTTGCAACCCAGGGGACAATTTTCAACTGGGCCAACCTTGTCTCAAACAGTCTCTCTGCTTGCTTGGCCTCAGCATTGGGAGGAGAGTCCCAGAAAAGGTCTGCATTTTATATGAGTTCAATACTTATAGACTGTATATTATGCAACCAGCCTTTCCCTGGTCTAAGGTGCATCTGGGATAGGGAAAGAATGCCTATCTATGCTGCTTACAAACCATTGTGGGCACATAAATATC
Source organism: Pseudotsuga menziesii (assembly GCA_001517045.1). NCBI lineage: Eukaryota > Viridiplantae > Streptophyta > Pinopsida > Pinales > Pinaceae > Pseudotsuga > Pseudotsuga menziesii. The sequence continues at coordinate 47,798 of LPNX011130388.1, forward strand.
ATAGCCATTACAGAGAAATCTGTGAACACCTCCTTATGCCTCTATATACACTCATTTTCTTGAAGGAGTGTGATTGCATGTCAGAAGGGGCGATGCAAGTGATTGAGGATTATGCAGACTACTATTTGACCGAAGATGGCATGTACTTCAGGATGTTTGGAGGTTCGAGAGCTCCTTCCCTGCTGCCCAAATACGCAACTGATTACATTGTCCATAAGGAGGCAGTCAGACAAGTGTTCTTGGATGGAATAGGTAGCTTCTTGTTCGAACATAAGAAGACTGCTTACCCTCCCTTGCCCTTCAAACTAGGAAGTTACAAGTTCACTAGGGTGAAACAAGTTGAGGAATTCGTAGAAGAGCTGCAGAAGTTTCACTTTGGCGAGATGCCCTACCACAAAAATGACTCCCAAAGTAAAGTTGTTGATCATTGTAAAGAAAACAAGGTGCATTTTGAGTATACCCACCATTTTGATAGGGAAGAATCTGTCTTCCGAAATGCCCCAAACATGACGGCAATGAAGAGGAGATTCAAGAAAAAGATCACCACCAAAGGTCGGAAGGGGGATGAATAGGAAAAGGCAGAGGAAGAAGCAAAGAGAAGAAATGAAGAGGCTCAAAGATTGGAAAAAGAAGCTGCAGGATGGATGAAAAGAGAAGAGGAAGGGAAAAGAAAAGCTGCCCAAGAAGTAGCTGAGAAAGCCCAGGAAGCATCTAAAGAAGCAGAAGAAGCAGCTAGAAAAGCAACTGAAGAAGTGAAGAGAAATCTCGATGAGGAGCTACAAAAGCAGGAAGCAGAGAGGTTGAAGCTGGCACAGACTGAGACATAACAGTCAGCTTCTAAGATAGCTGGAGGGCAGACCCAAGAGAAGGAAAACCCAGAAGTTCAGGACCCATAAGTGCCTACCAGCACACCTGTGGTCCCCACACTCAAGCTAGTTCCTTTTGTTCAGAAAAAGGGAGAAGAAATCCCTGACTTCAACACTGTTTTCTATGATCGGGCAACGAAAAGGATAGTAAAGATAACAGAGAGGAAAGTTGAGGCGGAAGGTCTTCCTGGTAAAATGATAACAGATAAGGCTATTATGTTAGGAACAGACCAAGATCCAAGATTCACCCTAAGAGCCAGGTCTGCATTAATCCAAGCTTCAGAGGATAATGTAGACAAGATCATGACTGACTTGGAGCTATCCAAGAAATATTCTGCTCAATTGAAAGATACATTGAGAAGAGAGCGAGAAGAAAACAATAGGCTGAAAAGGAAATATGAAGACATGCAGAGAGAGATGAAGTCTTCTAAGGCTGAGTTGCAGGCTCTCCAAATAGAAAGAGAAGATAGGGAAACTACCCTAGAATGCCTAGAGAAGGTGTAGAGAGAATATCAAGAGCTAAAGGCAGAGAAAGATCAGCTGCTGGGAAAGGTAGAAGAGCTAGAAGAGTAGCAAAAGATCATCTTGGAGGCCAATACACTACACACCCAGGAACAGGACAAGAAGCATCAAGAGAAGATCGTCTCTCTAACAGCTGCTCTGGAGGAAGCAAGGGAACAGCAGGTCAACCTCCAGCCATTCAAAGAGCATGTATTGGCACAGAAAGCTAGGATTCTGCAGCTGCAGACTGCTATAGAGGAGGAAAGGTGCAAAGTTCTATAGATAGATGGCCGCTTAGAAGAAATCATGGAAACCTCTTCTTACTTCGTGGATAGATCTCAGGATGGATTGAAGTCTTGATGACCAAAATGGTGAGGCTGGAAAACAACGAAGAATCTCCAGTAGAGATACCATCGAAAGATAAACCAGCCCTCAAGCGGGATTATGACCTAGTAGAGTTCGCCATCAACACCGCTGAAGATTTCAAGAAGGCAGTTAAAAAGACAAAAGGATTATGCACCGAGTTTTTCAGAAGACTTCTCATTACCTACAACCAGTGCCAGATAGAGGCTGAGCAGAGGCTCGAGGCTTTCCCAGGCCATGACTCATTTTTGGAGTTTTTGCAGAAGAAATATGAGGAGGAGGAAGCTAAAGTGCATCATATCAAGGCCCTAGACGATCATATCTTGAGAAACGAGGTGGATCATTCGGCTATCAGTGTGCAGCTTCTAGAAGATCAACTTCGGTTAAGTGCAGCCAGGATTGAGGCTATAAGGAACCAAGCTAAGAAATTTGAAATCAATATTTAGTTTTTGGAACCCTACGCATTCAAAGGCATTGCTGTTGAAGCTCGGCATGGAGGAAGTTTCTAGATACCCAAGTGGGACCCTCCTCGTGAAGGAGTGGTCATTTTTGTATTGTGTAATATTTTGTAAAAAACATTTTGAGAAAATTCAAGCATTCGAAAACAAAGAGTTGGGAAGCCCAAAGGTTACTTTGGGCAACCCAACCATCTCACCCTTTTGTATAAAGATAAAAAGCTTAGAAGGGAAAAAGGGCTTTTTCCCAGTTAGACTACAAAGCAATATTGTAAGAAGAACTATTTCTCTTTGCAATAAAGAAATATGGTTTTCCTGCTGGAGAAATATTGGTGGAATTTCCAAATGTTATGTTGTGGATGACTGAAAGATGAACTATTTTGTTTTTCCAGTTTTTGTCCATTAACCGTGAGATCGTTCTAACTCTTTGAACCTATGTTCTTGTTTAAATGATTTCTGGTTCATTTTGTGGAAATGTCACCATGAGTAATGTATGCTGCTTATGAAACAGTTGGCTATTTGATTGTTGAAATATATTTAATCTTTCATGTGTTGTAGATAAGAGTATCAGCTACCTGTAATTTCTGTTTATAATGCATGAATAATCCACATTACTCATAAGTAAATCATACTTTGGCTCCCCGGGGATAGGTAGATAGACAGATGAATAGATAGTTAGTTCATTTCATTCTTGCATATATGATTTAGATGCTGGTGAGCCTAAGACAAGAGGTAAGAACCTGCGCATCACATTGTGACTGCTTCCTGCATCTCGATCATCCTGCATTGTTAATTAGGTATTTGCATTTCATACATTAAGTCAAAAATACAAAAACTCGGTGGACCGGGCCGCAACCGGTAAATCCTTTGTTTTGTTACTTGACCTACGGTAGCCGGACCGCAAACCGGATGGATTCCCTATACCAAACAGTCAACACGCTAGTTGGGAACGTTGACTGGGGAGAATCCCTTACTGTTGTCTCCTGCGAATTTCCAGGCCTCAACACTACCCTATCGACCAATCAGAATGGGAAAGCCCAATGGTCGTACAAACAAAGAAAAACAACCCGACAAAACTAAGGATCTGTTTTGACTTCATAGAATTAAACAAAGTCACCTTAATAGACCCATTCCCAACACCCTATGCAGATGAAATCCTAAATGAAGTTGCAGGACATGAATTCTACTCATTTACAGACGGATTCTCAGGGTACAACCAAGTAACAATAGCTAAAGAAGACTAGAAAAAGATGACATTCGTATGTGAATTTGACTCATTTTCCTATAGAGTTATGCCTTTTGGTCTAAAAAATGCACCTGCAGTATTTTCGAGAATTGTTGTCAAAACATTTCAAGAATATATCTACAAAACAATGGCAGTATATTTTGATGATTGGACAATATACTCTATGCTGAAATATCACTGCAAATGGCTAAGGCTCATGTTAGAACGATGCCGACAAATCCATCTATCTCTGAACATAAGGAAATGCATATTCCTAACTCCTATAGGGATACTATTAGGGCACATTGTATGCAAAGAATGCATCAAGGTTGACTTTGCAAAGATAAAGATTATCCTCAACTTGAAACCACCAATGTACCCAAAACAAGTCAGGGTACTACTTGGTCTTACAAGGAATTTATGAGATACTACTCAGATATGACCTATCCACTAGAAGAACTATTAAGAGAAGATCAGGAGTTCGAATGGACATATGAATGTAACATATCATTTGAAACACTAAAAATCAAACTAGTAGAGGCACCTATCCTAAGGTTCCCGAATTGGTCGATCAAATTTCACGTACATATTGACACATCAGGCCTAACAATAGGAGCAATCTTAACACAACTAGGGGATGACGGAATGGATTACCCTATAGTTTGCAGCAATAGAGAACTAAAGAAGGTAGAAAGAAACTATTCGACAATAGAGAGAGAAGCATTAGGAATGTTTTTTGCACTACAAAAGTATCGACATTACCTACTAGCCAACCCTTTCATCTTCTATACTGACCACCAAGCATTGAAAGACCTTGTAAATAAACCTTTACACCATGGGAGAATTTTTCGATGGCTACTACTATTCCAAGAATTTGAAATGAATTTGTTGTTAGACCAGGAAAATTAAATGTCGGACTCGACCACTTGTCGAGAATCGACATAGGAGAGGAGCCGATAGGAGTTGAAGATGACCTATCGGATGCATATTTATTTCAAATAGAAATAGTCCCAGTAGAATTAGAGGAAATAGCTCAATTCTTAGAAAATGGTCAAGCACCAAAGGGCATGAGCATGAAAAAGAAACAAATCTTAGCTATGAAGGTTGCACCATACAGCCTCATAAATGGATTTTTATATAAAATGGGCTTGGACGACAGCCTCAGACGATGTGTAGTAGAACATGAAAGAGATAATATCATGTATGAAGCACACTATGGACCGGAGGGAGGACATTTTCAAGTAGATACAACTGCCAAGAAAATACAATAGTCAGGGCTATGGTGGTCGACACTATACAAGGATTGTAAAAACTTTGTTATCCAATGCAATAGATGTCAATGACTGGGTCGACCTCTACCTAGTACAGAAATTCCTTTGAAATTAGTAAATCCAAGTATGACATTTGAAATTTGGGCCATCTACTTTATAGGACCATTCCCAATACCAACAAAAAAAATAGGTACAAGATACATAATAATCGCAGTAGAATATGTAACCAAGTGGGAAGAAGTAGAACCTGTCGACACATGATCTGTGAGATAACTGCTAAATTTATCTACGAAAATATAATTACCAGATTTGGATGCCCAATAACCCTAATCAATGACCAAGGTTCACACTTTATTAACAAAACCATCAAAGCACTAACGGACCAATTCAAAATTGACCACCGATGTAGTACATCTTATCACCCTCAGTCAAATGGAGCAATAGAGGCATTCAACAAAAAATTAACAAGGGGCTTAACAAAAATATGCAAAACCAACAAGGATGATTGGGATGAAAATATCCCTACAGTATTATGGGCTTATAGAATAGCCTACAAACATTCAATCGACCAAACACCTTTCCGACTAGTTTATGGCCAAGAAGCAGTTATTCCACTACATTTTGACAGCAAACACCTCTCATAGTATATATTTTACATGTCGATGTCAAAGAAGGAAGGAAGGACCAACTGATGCAATTAAGCAAGCTAGAAGAGCACCGACTGCTCATCTTACAACACCAAGAAATACAAAAACAACAGCAGAAGGCTTGGAATGATCACAATATCAAAAACAAAAATCTGTCGATAGGGGACCTCGCCTTACTATACAACATTCGAGTAAAAGAAAAACCCAAAAATTTACACACAGAATTGATGGGACCTTATGTTGTCGAAGAGATTCATGCCAACGTATCAATCTAACTAAGGACATTACAAGGCATGATATTTTGGAAACTTGTTAATGGTGCCTTACTAAAACAGTACAAAAATTAAAACAAGTTCAAAAAAAAAGAGAGAGACATAAATATAACGACCATAACTGCCATAAATAAAAACCTATAAAAATCTAAAAATCCCAAAAACAACAAAACATAACCAACACCCATAAAAAAGAATGACAAGAAACTTCGAAAGATATAATAACCAGCACTTCGACAACTGACACCAACCCCATCGACATATCACCATTGATCGCTCACATGATCAACATCGACCAACGACCCTGAAGGTCAAATCACACCTTCATGACTACAGACAAAAGGAACGCCAAAATCAAATCACAATTAACGCAAACTCCAGAGACTGTGTTGGGCCATCACTTCTGCCATTAATACATCCATCAACAGAAACGTCACCCGCTCCACCTATAAATATCGGGCCAAAAAAAGATTATTTACCGTATTTTGAAGAGATAGAACAACCAAGCATTCAGAAATTTGAGAGCCAAGACCCTATAAGAAAAGCCGACCAAGAGACCGACAAAATGGCCCCAGAGCAAACTAGAGTCGTAGCTACAAAAACAAAATAACTGCAATCTGTCGAAACCCCACTGATGAGAATATTAAGAAATATAAAAAATGCCAAGGTAAAGGAAACCTCGTGGACCAAACCTATGTAGAAATCAAAGAATGGGCTTACTAGGACAAGAAAATAACACCTTAAATGGAGAAGATAAGCTACAGTACCATCATGAGCTACATGAACACACCGTTCATGGAAAGTTTTGGAGGAACAAAAGAAACAACAGTGAAATTTATTGTTAGTCGGTATCACAATGGTAAATTTTACTTCAATCAACTGGTAGAAATTTCTGGGGAAGTAATATACAAACTTACCAGTCTCTCAAATCAGGATGACCCTGTCCCTATTGGTGTAAAAGAAGGACCGGTAGAATGACTAACTGGAACACCAAAAGGGAAGAACTCAAAAGGGCTAATGATTATTCAAATACAAGCCTGGACACCGCAAATCGTGGCCAAAATCATAGCAACAGAACTCACTTCTACAGGTCGAGGGAGTGATCTAAAGCTATACATGCTAGAAGCAGTTGACACAATAGCAACTACAAGAAAAATTTACCATTGGGCTCAGCATGTTGCCGACATGTTCAAGATTATATGTGAGAAATGTCAGGAGTCGACTGGGATTATAAGGTTCCCATCTCTGATACTCTGGATAGAAATGTACCACTTGTTCCCTGTCGGGGACAAGCAGTTCCAAGAACCACACAAGTACCACATGTGGAGGTTCAAGCCATTTTCACATAATGGAACACTAAAATAATTGACAAATGGTAAAGTAATTTTGGAAAATTGGTTCCAAAACCTGAAAATACAGACAACTAGATGGAGTGTGCCTCAAAACATCTGAAGAATTCTACCGAAAACAACACATATTCAACTCGAGCTTGACCACACAGTAGTATGGTACATGAAAGGGGAAAAAGCAACAGCAAAACCTCTCGACTACTACCCAATAGTTGAAGAGATCTTTCAAGAGCTAGCTCAACAGTCCAATACAAAGTGATCAATACCAGCAAAATCCAAAGAAATAAATCAACGAATCAAAGAACCATTGATAGACCAAGAAAAAGAGGAGTTCTACGAACTTCAATTACATATCAGTACCTTCATGTCGAATGATATACCGGCAGAGAACACTAACAGATTGCAAATAACAAACATACCACCATCGACCCAAAGGGGAAGTACACCAACTGAGCAACAGGTAACTAAACCAACAGAGAAAAATATCAGTCTGACCAACCAACAGGAGAGACAAGAAGAACTAGAAGAAGATATTGAATCAGATAATCTAGAATATGCTATGACAAAAGAAAACTTAAGTAAAATAGAAAAGGAAGTAGCAACCTCAAGGAAGAGGAAGGCAATTCAGGAAAAAGGGAAAGGGAAGTGCAAGCTTATCCTTTCAGACTTAGAATATGAAGAAGAACTGTTGGTGACTGATGTCGACATCATAGAAGATGCAACAACAAACAAAGTTTTGATCGAAACACAATTTAGACAGTTCGTCGATGCAGGAGCAAAGCAAGGACAACCGAAAAAGGTGAAAACTACAACCACTTCAACTGATGAAGACATTGTTGATTTAGTTTCTACACCTCCACTCTCATCTCCAACCCAGATTACATAGGAAGACACCCCATAAATACCCACCATAAGCCCAGTTGACATTTGTAAGAATGCAATGTCGGAGACACTAAAAGAATGGGTCGACCACGACAATGATTTCTAGGCATACATTGAAAAATTACTTGAACTACTCACCTTTGTCTAGAATATTACCACCAAATGTCCACTAATTGAAGCTAGTGCACCACACCAGATCCTCTCTTAGCAAATTGGCCAAATACCCCAGAAACCAAGATCTGTGGGAATTATCAAGTCCACATTCTTGAGAAACCCCAACAAGACATCTCAAATTGTCTCAAGTCACACCTCTTCCATCATCCCTTTCGACATATCACACCCCCCACCAGCTAATGAACCAGCAAGAGATGTGGAGGAAGATAACCTAGAAGATATCAACCAGGTGATTGACAACTTATTCTCTGATGACCCAGACAATTCACCACTAGAAGTCGAAGACCCAACATCAACTGACAATATCCCCACTACACCAATTACACCAAACCAATCACCATCTCCACCACCACTTCCCAATCCATAACCCTTCCCAAAACTGGAACCATCTGTGTCAAATCCTCCAGATACACACCGAGCTTCAGGTTCCACCCAAGAAAGTCAACCAGAAATTCCACCAACCATTGAAGATCAGCAGCCAAAAAATACACCACAGTAGCATCTACCACTTGCAAATCCACAGGCACAACAACAGATGGAATAGGATAAACACAAAATAAAAAGAGACAAAAAGAAGAAAGAAAACCACAAAGAATCAAAGTCAACAATGGTCCACCTTAGTCAACTTGGATCAGCTACTGCAGTCGACGCAACAAAGCTAAGAGATGGAGAGTTGGGACAACTCTTAGAAACTCTGGCCATTGAGGCAAAAACAAGAAGCCAAACCAAATGACAGCAACTCGATGACAGTAAGAATGAACAAGTCAAGTTTCTATCAAAATGCAGAAAATTAGTTCAAACAGTAATATCGAGACCTCTAGAGGTCAACATCGACAAGTTGCTTGAAAAGGCATACCAGCTATTTGAAAGCATGGTGTCAACTCTACAATCACATCTACTAAATACAAAGGAAGACCAAAAAGAGGAGACATCCAGACTGTTAAGGAAACAGTGCACAACATTCTCAGAAGATCACAAAGTGCTGCAAGATCACCTGGAAGAATATGTCATCACAGAAGAAGTACTCTGTGATTGACCCACTTATTACAGACAAGTATTTCAGCAAACCCGACAAACCCGAGAACAAATTCAAGCGTTGGAAAGAAGAAAAGGTGCCGAAGAATCACTGAGAAACATGATACAAGATCAAATTGTATTGGAAATATCCAAACTACAGAAACTAGAAAAACAAGCACACCGGTGGGTACAACAAGCACTCCCAAACCTTGATAAACTGGATAGAATCTACCTGCAGATGAAAAGACTACTGGAGGCAGCAAAGGAAAAATATCAATTCGTGGGACCTGACATGAAAAGCATAGCAGACCTTTCTATCCAAGAGAATACATCAACCTTATCAAGCATCAGAGCATTGACTATCGACATCTAGAAAGTATTACAGAGCTGGGCAGAATTTCAACACCAACTAGCCATTACAGCAGAAGCAATTGTGGAAATATGCATGCAGAAATGACCAACCATCTGACTACATAGTACATGAAGAAAAAAAATACCAGAAACAACTACCTAAGACATCACAGTATTGAAGTACCGCCCATGTTTCTTCGGGACGAAGAAAGATTTTGTTCCTGGGGGAGATGTTGGAGGAGCTAGTCGGTGAGCCGACTAGTCGAATAGCCGACTAATTGGATATTAGGTCGGCCGTGTAAGGTCATGTTGGTTAAGCGAACCGATAGGTAGTTATATGTAACTATTTTTAAATCATATATATTAGGATGTTGAGCCAGATTAGAACTCGGTTCAGTTCTTTATATGTATGGACCCTCATGTTATAATATAATCTGTTATTCCCCATATCTATGTTCTTGTCTCTTGTGTCTGTTATGTCTATATGATTCAATGTGTATTGTTGGTAAACCTCTGTGACCTGTGAGATTACAAAAAAGAGTGTTTTTTTAAATCCCTTCACTAGAGCTTGCAGTCCACTTACATAACTCTCTATAGCATTGGAACCCCTGCTTCAAAAATACTGCGAACCAATTAGCAAAGAATTTGTGGTTCCTAATGAAAACAAAAGGTGGGGGTTGTTTTCTTATCTTGAGCCACACATTTCACCATCCTTGAACCAAATATTCAACTTACCTACTTATGGATCATATAAACCCAATGGAGACAAGGTTTTGATGAAACACTCAAATATATGGATTTTCATCTTTCTGTTTCTGGAAAGTACTCACACATCTCTTCCTTCATTGCATCAAGGAACCCTGTGACTGTTGATGCCACCTTGTTTGGATCGTCGGACAGATTAGAAAATTGTCAACAAAGGAGAAAGTGAGGATTTTGGTTCCTTTGGATCCTTTTCTTTTCTCCGACATTTAAGAATTCACCAACTTCATGGCATGGTTTGAGGAAAAATATGAGTCTTTACAACTTTATTCTTCAATTGGCATATCCCTTATCACATTGATGGATTGCAGTATACATTGGTTTTGATTTCTTGAAGATGTAGGAACTGGACAAAGGGCCAAGGGGAATATAACATTGACTCCATATATTTCTTATCACAAAATGTATTAACCAATGTATAATGGCTCCATGAGCATTGGTTGCTTCAAATAAAATCCAAAAATGGTTCGATACTTATTCCAAGTTCATAAATTTTACAAAGAGGAATCATCTTTGCAAAGTTGTAGACTAGAATAGATGCCTCAAAACATTAGAAGTAGGTTATCTCCAAACAATCAAATATCCCTTGATTCCCAGAGATTATCTAGCACAAAGACAAACCTTTTGGAAGATTAGGTGCCATGGAAATAAATTAAATTTAATGTTGTTTTCTATGATTTCACTATTTAAGAAAATATTTTTTCCTCATTTGATCAAAAGACACATTTAGATATGAAATTATAGGACTCAAGGGAGAGGCTTTCCACAAATATGGCCTCATATATTTGATCTTGATGTATATTCCCAATATCTTAGTCATATCTCTAGTTGCCAAAAAGACTTGAAAGGAAAAATTCTTAATCCATTAAACCGATTTGTTGTTTCACATTTGAGAAAATTTTGTATCATTTAGCATGTTATCTTTGTTTGTGGAAATTGTCTTTCATTGACTTAGAAATTTGGGCTCATGTGTATAGATAGATTTGTCATAAAATAAGTTGTTGAAACTATAGCGACTTTCATTACTTGCCTCAGTTGACACTTTTAGAGACCTTGCTTTCAGATAGTTTTAAGCTTGCCTCATTTTATCATTGCGAAGCTTTCTAACTATATGCTTATCTGAGTAAAATTTCTCATCTGTTTGTTGGCGAAGCTTACTAACTATATGCTTATCTAAGTAAAATTTCTCATCTGTTTGTTGTAACTATTAGTAGAGAGTTTACATTATTGTTTCTTACCTGGGCCTAGTTTTAGCAGAAATACAGAAATCCATGACATTTATAACCCTACGAACTTGTGCTAACAAGACAAAACACTCATAGGCACCAATTTCATGGGTAGAGAAGGCAGTAGGGGAAAAAATAGGTTCTTGTTAGCTTCATAGGTCCATTGATAACTAAACCAATAGGTACAGACTCCAGAGTCTTTTCAATTTGCTCATAATACTACATTCCTCACAACTTTCATCCACTTTCTTTCATTTAAATTTTTCTTTATTTGTTTTGTGGATAAGGGGCGGCGTTTTAACAATACACCCCGTGAACAAATGCAAGCCTAAATCACGTGACAGAACATGGACTATGATAATTGCGTTTCACACTACAAGTGAAAAACAAATGCAATTGGTCTTGTGGGTTATGGATCTGGGTATCTTTTCATTTCTTTGGCTTGATTTTTTATTTATTTTGAGCTAAGGAGATTTGTAATGGGTTATCTCTAATGCCACCCAAACTTGACAAAAACCCATAAAGGCTTCTCCATGATGACAATAATTCCTCCACACACACACCGCGTAGACTGATCTCTTATGTTTTTGGAAACCTAATGGATCTAAAACAACCCAAATGGGTTGGGAAAATGGAGACAGATTAAATTGTGTAAAAATGAAATGGAGGTTTACAACATAGAATGAAATATGAGATGTGAAGGAGGTTTATGTTATAATCGAATAAGTTAAAATGTTTAAGGCATTCAGAAATTCACATGTCATATTTCATAAATGTTTAAGGAATTCACAAAGTAGGCGCTTGCAGCTTTCCTTAATGTTTTTGTTTTGTTTTGTTTGTGACCTAGATTAATGCAAAAAAACATTGTGTCTATTTATTAAAGGGTCTATTTATTAAACTCACATCAATGCATCTGCCAACATGACTTACTATTGTTCAATTTTTTCATTCATCCACCTCATTTTGTTGAGGATTTGCGGTCAACTACCTCATTATTCAATTCTCCTTAAAAAATATTTGAATTGATTGGAGGACAACTCCCCCACTCTGTATATACACATCACCGTGACAACAAGAAGAAATATATGTTATTGGTGAGAAGTGGCTGTCCCAATTACATCCCACTTCAAGGAAATTTGTGTGGTTAGCATATCCACATATAAGTGACTAGAAGATGTATTTAAAACGTCTGAAAGTAAAACACTTCCCACATACGATATTATTTAAAAATGCAAGTCCAAGTGCGAGCATATCCTCTCTTATTTTCCCAGTGTCGAGTATGGATATAGTGATTAGAATCTTTTTGATATAGTGATTAAATTGTCCATCTAGTTGTCATGTCCTTAATGATGTAGTGATTAAAATTTTTAATTTGTTGGAGGGCTGCCACAAAGTCTAAAAAAATAGTCTGCAATGGTAACGAGAGGTTAGAGGTCAATGGACTATTAAAAAATCAAAGTTCAATGGTGTGCGTACAATTCAATCAACTCCGGTTTGATTTACTATTGGAAAAATGCATTCACAGAATGTATGAAGCTTCAAACAAAACCTAAAGAGAATTCTCCCACTTGTCTCTATTTACTAAATGATAGGAAGTGGTTCTAGTATTATATGGATTATCTATTTTTTTATTGACTAGAGTGTTTATGTGTTGTGGAAATTCCAAACCAACATAGTAAGTGAAGAAACAATAAAAGGAGCGCAATATTTAATTAAAGTTATCAAGTAAATATAGAACAATGAACTTGCAGAACATGTTTCTTTACAACATATGGCCTATGTAAGTGTTGATTTTTCAGCAACAACAAATACAAGTTGTGGTAACATTATTGGAGTGGAAAAACTTCCTGAAGAGATGATTGAGATTAATATTAAGGATGACAAGGTGGAAACCAATGCTTCAAAGGTTGTTTATTGTTGATTCTTTTTCATGCCATGCTCTTTAAGCTAGAATGAGATCTAGGTGGACAAAGAAACCTATGTTTAGAAAGTTGAAACCACCATTACTTTTAGGAGAGGCCAATTTTTAAAATTTTAAATGGAAGAGGAGGAGTTGTAGGGATGTGAGAAATAGTGATTTCAACTTTCAACTGTAGGCGGTTTGTTGGACGTAAAAGAATCCTGGCCAAATTAAGCTTCAAAATTTTAAATTTCATTTTAGTTCCAATAACATGATTTACAATTTCCTGATGTTTAATGCATGAAGGCACATTTTGGCAGGACTTTACATCACGCAGAGGTTTTTGTGTCAATAAATCCACTCACATGTTTATTGCAAAACTTGCATTGCACATTACTCCCCATGTATTTACAATAAGCACAAATATAGTCTGTCTATTAACATCACAATCTTTCATGTCCTCTTACTCCTGGTTTTAAGCTTAAAAAACCCAATGTACAAAACATTCAAAAGAGTTTAAAAAGTTATGGTAACTATATCCAATCTCTATGAAAACTTTGTATGGGGAGATAGGTGGAAATGCTTATCAGCAGTTGGCTTTGCATTACCATTCTAGGAATAAATACTAGAGAGCACTTGATGATGACTTCATTTATTTTATCACTATTTTTCTGGATTAAATGATATTTCTTGTGTTGGCCAAGTTTTCTGCCTCAGGATTTAAATCCATTTTTCACGTCTTGGAATTTCTGATTGCTGATTTCGATATCCTTTATGAATGAGTGTAATTTATTGGCTTTGATTTTATTTCCTTTGTTGGGTGATCTGAATTTGAAACCAAGAATTTTGTACTTTGGAAATATGAGCTTCATGTGAGAATTTTGAAAGACTCTCATATTATATAGAGAAATATTGGTGAAATTTTGAGGTATATATCAAGTATGGGAAAGAGATTTGTACTGAATGACATTGAATACTGCACAATCTCTCTTAAAGTTGGAAGTCAATATTAAAATCCTTGGAAGTTTCTCTGCACATTAAATTCCGTATACACTTACTTCATAATGTTCCATATCTCCCAACATGTGGAAACAAAATGAGAATTCATTGGAGTAGAAACATATGGTATTTCAATTGGTTAGGGTCTTAATTGAAAGCATTGAGACTATGTAAGAGGAATGAACATGGCAGGATAGTAAGAGATATCTAGGTAACCAGTGAATGTGAATCCCCTCTTTATTTTACTATTGGCCAACATGCTTCTGAAAGTTTCTTTGCACATTAAATTGCGTATACACTTACTTAATAATGTTCCATATCTCCCAAGTGGTGGAAACAAAATGAGAAGTCGTTGGATTACAAACATATGGTATTTCAATTGGTTAGGGTCTTAACTGAAAGCATTGAGACTATGTAAGAGGAATGAACATGGCAGGGTCGTAAGAGATATCGTAGGTAACCAGTGACTGTGAATCCCCTCTTTCTTTTACTACTGGCCAACATGCTTCTGATTCATGCAAGAGAAGTCTTGAGAGGAGAAATTGGTTAGCACTTGAACATGTCACTTTAGATGATCTCCCAATACTGAGCTACTCTTACAATGTTGAGACTCTCTATGATATTGACTGTGTTTAGAGGATTTTATTGCATTTTTTGGCTAGTCAACAAGGTGTTGTGTCCACCCTGGTTAATCCAAATGGATTTGAAGAGGGTGGTTTTATGGGATTACCCTCAATGACTCGTATTATGATGGTCAGTAAACTAGTATATGGTTATTTGGCTGAGGTTACTCTAGATGGGAATCTCAAACCTACCAAGTTTTAGTCTTTGGTTGATGCTTTTCCTAATTATGCAAGGATTTTTTATGATGGGTTGTATAGAGCCATTGACATATATTTGAAGCTAAATCCACAATGTTAATCTACATCAGTCCATGTGCAATCTTGATAAGTCTGTGTGTTGGACCTGTTTGACATATTGGGAAACTTTATGTTGACTTTGTTGGTGCTTTGGTTGAATTTCTTAATTAGAATTTGTGTTCTTGGTTGATTCTCTGCTTCAGATTATGCGTTTCTTGAGGAGGACTTCTTTTATTTTATCAGTATTTTCTAGATTAAATGATATTTCTTGTGCTGGGCAGGTTTTCTGCTTTAGGATATCCATTTTTTACATCTTAAAATTTATGATTGATGATTTCAATATCCTTTCAGAATGAGTGTAATTTCTTAACTTTGATTTTATTTCATTTGTTGGGTGAACTGAATTTGAAACCAAGAATTTTGTACTTTGGAAGTATGAGCTTCTCATAGAAATACAGTCCCGCATTCTTCATTTGGAAAACAATTGTCATTCTTGTACGATATGCAAATGTCTCAGGCTTTATCCAGAGCAAAAACCATTTTTTTTAAATCAACAAATTTCTATACAAAGTAAATTAGAAAGGAAGACTTGAAGATAATTTCAAGGAATGAATTTTAGGATAATGAATTTCAACTTGAGCAAAGTGAGGAAATCCAACCTTAGGGGAAGCTCCCAGAAGACCCTCTTGAATCATTGAAGGATAGAGATCCCCAACATATGAGCTTGATATGTTGGGAAACTTTCTGCAAACTTTCCTGGTGCTTTGATTGAATCTCTTAATCAGAATTTGTGTTCTTGGTTGATTCTCTACTTCAGATTGTGCTTTTCTTGAGGGCAAATTCTTTCATTTTATAAGTATTTTTCTGGATTAAATTATATTTCTTGTGCTGGGCAGGTTTTATGCCTCAGTATTTAAATTCAATTTTCACATCTTGGAATTTCTAATTGATGATTTCAATATCCTTTCTAAATGAGTGTTTCTCAAGGGACTGGCCACCCCTTGATGATGTCTCTAGCACCTATACAGTGATGATAAAGTTATATAAAACAATGTACCTTGAGAGAGAGAAAATATTAAAGTCCTTGGTCTTGTTGTTCCTATAGGTAGAAGGAGTTGTTTGTCCATCCTTATGGTACACCTTGATCTTGTCGGATGTGAGGGTTGTATTACCTTCTTATTGTGACCCTCTTTGGTTTACTTATGGTCCTTTATCTTACTTGGTCCTAGCACTCTTATTGTGTGTACCTTTGGTATGATGACTTTTATTTTATGGTTTTTATTTTTAGGACCTTTGGTACCTATTCTAAGTCAACCTAATTGTATTTTATGTTTTATAATTGGTTAACACCTTAAAAGATAAGACCCTATAAAAGCAAGTGTTATCCTTCAATATGTTTATCCAACAACACGTATCTCACTTACCTGGGTTTGGTGTCAAGGATTATTTTACTACTATTAATTATGACCTCTTCTTCCAGCATGACCGTGTCTCTTTCCTACCAATGTGATTGTGTTCTCATGCTCCACGTGACTTTGTGCCCGCTGTGAGTCTATTCTCATGCTCTGCATGACTATTTGTCTAGCGTGATTATGTGTCCATGCTTCAGAGTGACTGTGTTCTCATGCTCTGTGTGACTGTTTTCCTAGCGTGGTTCTCTGTCCATGCTTCAACACGACTTTGTGCCTAGCGTGACTATGTTCTCATGCTTCGTGTGATTGTGTGTCCATGCTTCAGCATGACTATGTCCGCATGCTCTGCGTGATTGTGTGTCCGGTATGATGTTTTTCCTTGTTGACATCTTACCAATTTTTAGATTATAAATAATGCACATAATATAAATCCTATTTGTTGGTGTTCATTGTTAAAATATTCATTATATGATGCACATAGTGGGCATCTTCTTTTAGTAACCATTCATGAGTGCTTCACTTACCATCCCATTGCTAAAAAAAATCACATCGTCAATGAATAGCAACATTTATGTAGCCTACACACACATCCTCAATTGGATTCTACAACTATTTCTTAAACACATCCTTTATTCTTTGTCCTTATCAAGTTTAGGTTATTAGCTATGCATCAATACATTATCTTGCTTTCTAAGACCCTTTTGTAGACCACTTTAATAGATTTCGTAATTGTTTATGATATTTTGTTGCATGATCACAGTAGACTTTTGTGATTATTAGTGTGTTTGGAAAAATAAATTGGATTTTAAGCATGACAGTCTTTGGATATTATTGTCTTTTATTAGAATTACAAATGATGAAATCTCTGTGTTAATATTGCTCCTCTTCCTGAGTCATATAGGGTGCTAGCTCAATGGAAGAGTGCCTACCTTACAAGTAGGAGGTTGGTGGTTCGATTCCTCCATGCCCTAATCATATTGCAATGTATTTCTAAAGGTAAAAAATATAGTATTGCAAGATGGATGCAATATTAGACGCAACATCAAATGCAAAACAAGATGTAAAAGTGGATGTCACACTAAACACAAAAGTGGATGCAAAAGTAGACGTTACATCAGACACAAATGTGGATGCAAAAATGGATGTCACACTAAACACAAAATTGGATGCAAAAAGAGACTCAACAATAGACATAATTAATGACTCAAAACTAGATGCAATGCTAGGCTCAAAACTAGATGCAACAATAGATGCAAAAGTGGAATCCTAACTAGATGTAAAATTGGACATTAAATTGAGCACAAAATATGGTGTATTGATGGACATAAAACTAGGTGTAACACTAGGTGCAAAACTGGAAGCAACACTCGACGCAAACACAAACTTAAAATGAGACACAATATTAGATGCAAGATGGGACGAAACATTGGATGTAAAACTAGACGTAATATTGGATACAAGATGGGATGCAACATTGGACACAAAACTGGAGACAATATTATATACAAATATGGGCGCAAAACTAGGCACAACACTAGGTGCAAAATTGAGCTCAAACATAGATGCAAAAAAAGACATCAAGCAGGATGCAACACTAGGTGCAAACCTAAATGTCAAATACAACATAAAACGAGATAAAACATTAGGAACAAACATGGATACAAAAAAATATGTAGAAAAAGATGCAAAATTAGATGTAAAAGGGGACGCAACATTATAAGTAAAATTGGATGCAAAACTAGATGCAAAATTAGACGCAATAATTGACCCAAAATTGGATGCAAGCCTAGATGTAATGCTAGATGTAGAATTGGACACGTAATTTGATGCAAAACATGGTGCAAAATTGGGTGCAAGAGTCAACGAAAAACTAGGAGCGAAATAAGATGCAACATTGGATGCAAAACTGAGCGTCAAACTGGGTGTAAACAAGGATGTAACAAAGGATGTAACAAAGGATGCAAAAAAAGATGCAAAACTGGGCGCAAATAAGGGCATAAAAAAAGATGCAAAAAATTGGGCGCAAAAATGGATGTTAAAAAGGATGAAAAAAAAGATGCAATATACGGCATTTTACGAAATTGTACAATAGCACCATGTTTAGCATCCAATTGTTCACCACAATTGGGAAAAATTACACTAAAATCCTATGCTAAATCCAATTTTTGTTGTAGTGACAAGTATCATTTGTTTTGACATGAGGATTGAGAGCTCCTCCTTTTAGTCTCCAAACTTTCTTAAGTTTTCCCTTTTTGGGTGTTTGGAGTACTTGTCATCTATGAGTCCTTACAATTTTGTCTTGGTTTCTTAGCAGCATCATTTTCATGCTTGGGTTGACTTCTTGTCTTCCTACACATTTGAGCTTTATGAACAAATCCATCACATTGATGGCACCTTATAGTATGGAAGAATTGTGTTCTGTGTCCAACAAAATTACATCTCCTACACCTTTTTTTTCAATGGAGCCCTTTTTCATGATTTTTACATTCCACTGGACTATGTCTATATTTGTGACAAGTAGAGCAGTAGCCATTGAATATGTTAGCCAAGTGCTAGTATGATATGATGAGCTTCCTTCTTGATGTGCTTCATGATTTAGCCTTTGTTTTCCATAATTCCTTTTCATGGCATATTTTTTATCTGGTATCTGATTTGTGATTGCACTTTGTCTTTTTGAAGAATAAGAACCTTCCTCAAACTTGGACATGGGAGTCCCTTTCTCAACTTCTTTATAGTTTTTGTATCCAAGACCAGTTCTATCATAGGATGGTCTTTGGTTACTCCAAATTTCATCTACAATGGTTGATCTACTATATAGATTGCTCTTCTCATTTCCCTTGTATGGAGAAATATATTTGGATTGAAGATAATCCATCTCTTTCCTTTCTCCACCTTTTGTGAATGTATTTTTAAGAGCTCCACCGTAACTTTTCTCTATCTCACTTCCTGTGAGACATGTAGATTCTTCCTCTTCTTTGTTAATAATATATTTTTCTTTAGTAGCATCCTCTTTAGAGGCTAAGGAAACCATCCTTTGATACCTAGCTTCTTTCTCCTTTAAGTTTGTATGATATTTTTCAATCTTCTTCTTGTCATCCTGCAATTCCTTCTCAATCTGTTTCATGGCCATATTCAAATATTCTTCTCTTTGATTTAGTGACTTCTATCCTTCTATAAGCCTTTCTTGTCTTTCTTATAGGTTCTTCTCCCAATCCAGTGAATTCTTCCTCTCTATAGGATCCGTTCCTCTCATTTGGTTCTCTTGGTCAGGAATCCCTCTTTCATTAGCTTCAATTTGTCTTCTAAGGTTAAATACTTCAGACTTTACCTCTTTTATTTCATTAATTTTTTTTTCCAATTGTAAATTAAAACTAGAGAAAACGTTCTTTAATTCTCTTTCCTTTTCATCTAGCTGAATCCTTTGCTCATTCAATATCATCTAAGCAGCCTCATGTTTCTTGGTTAGTGCAAAGAACTTATCTTTTATAATCTTTAAGTCATTTTTAATATCTTCTGGACTCTTACATTTTCTTCTAGAACCCTTGGATTCAATCCACAATCCTTTAAGTAAATCATTGATCTTGAAAACAGTTTCAAGCTCACTTAGAGTCACCATAAACTTGTTTTCAATCTTATCAAAAACATTTTTTAGGATGAAAACCTAATTTCTTTTTGGTATCTCCAATTGCAATAAGGCAGTCTTCCTTCAATTTCTTCAAGTCCTCATTCTTAGTAGTTGGGATTTTATTTTTGAGAATTAATAGGTCTTCTTCTTTTTCATTAGAGAAAACTTCATCATCATAACAACTATAATACAAAAGTTCATCTAGCCCAATGTTTTCTGAGTTTTGTGATGAAACAAATGAGGGATTGTTCTCTTCATTGCTCAACATATCTTCACTTATTTATTCATCATATTTTTTACTTGTATATTCTCTTGCACTTTGATACTCGGCTTGATATGTGTCTTCAATTTTTAGCCATATATTTCTTGCATAGGTGCAGTGCCCTAGTCTCATATTGACATCATTTGATAAGGCTCTCTTAATGGTTTGCAAAGTGATTGAATTGAATTTATGATCATCTTTTGAAATTCTGGTTTTGTTCTTCAAGTACCATTTCTTACTTGCTACTATATCCCACAGATGTGCTCCTTTGGACTTCAATTGACTCTTCATGGCATCCCTCCAATTGGCATATTCATCTCCATTAAACAAGGGGATTTTATCATCTACATTTCCAGCCATTTTTAAAATACTGATTTTGGACCCTATCTTTAGATTAAGTGCTTGGCTCTAAAAATGGACCTATTTTCTTTTTGGATCATCCTTCTAGTAGTGAGATGTTCAAAGAAAACCAGCTATGATACCAATTGTAGATTAGGTCTCAGACACTGAGAAGGGAGGGGTGAATCAATGTCTCTTAAAACTTAAAAATATCTTGCCAAAGCACTAATTTAATCAGTCATATGTATTATGAATGAATCATGACATTTACCAATTGTATATATATCTATATATATGAAATATACAAACACATAGGAAGAACAAAACATATATGAATATGTAAAATATATTTTTATTAAATAGGATTTTATATTACATATCATTAATGATCTAGACCCAGCTAGATTGAGAAACCAATCTCTCTTACAAGACCGAGCTTGTATACATGACCCAACATGTAGAGAGGAATCCAATCCTCATTCAGGCTCCAACCTGATTACAGACACCAATCTATTTGAATGAACACAAGGTCCATATCAATGGTAGAATATCCACCAAGATATCATTTATGATCCACCGAGACACACCTTCTTCTAATTTTGAATCTTCATTTAAATAATTTTGTTCATGCCCTTTCAAGTCTTTTATACATTTTCAAACTTATACCTCTTCAAAGATTTTGTCTTCATATCTATTCAAGTCATCATATCTTTTCATTTTGTTTATTTAGGTCTTATAACAATTTTTAATTCTCTAAATCAATAATATAATTATGTTTTTTATTACTTATATGCAGACTTGAATTCTAATAAAAAATATTTAGAACTTAACAAAAAAAATACTTTTTGACATTAGCGCTCAACCATATGATCTTAACTTCAAGTCCTGGTCCCTATCTTACTCACGAGAAAATGGTTTTGCTTGTACAGGAGATTGGATTGCAATGCAATAAAATATTAACCTCACCATCCATCTCAATGCCATGTTTGCAAAAATATTAGGGGGCCTGACATGTCACTGTCCATACGTTTTCTTCAATGCCACGTTTTCATCTCTATCAATTCCACGTTCGCCTCTCTGTCAATGCCATGCTCTCCAAAAGGTTAGGGGGGCAGGCAGGTTGTCCTGGGCTTTGGGTTGGTGAGCTTCTCGTGGAGTCCAAGCACCTAGAGCCTCCACCATAATCTCTGCTCTACGTGACGATAAGCATAGGGAAGGTTAGGCTATATGAACACATATAAATCACTCTCCATTTCCAATGTGGGATAAACCCCCAAAGGAAAATCAATCATCGCCATCTATCATCATGAACAGACGGTCCCTGAGTTTCTGCGCTTTTCTCTATTTTCTCTGCAATTTCTTTTGCGAGCGACACGATTAAATCTTGAACCTCTTGCATCGAGGTGTTGATTATTTAACAGACAATGAATACAATCATGGAGGTCTTTCGGGTACCAGTCTGGGCCTGTGCAATAACATATCTTCCATTTATGGTGGACATTACTGCTCTCTACTGAATGAATGATGACTTGTCAAATCCATACTGGTAAATACCTCGAGGGAGATCATCACATATGTCCATCTGATAAAAACTGGAGACTAATTCGATCCCAGAACTTGTTCTAAATATCAGGTGTTCATCGTGCAAACCATGGGTCCATAAGCAAACAGAAATGACTGACAAGCATAAAGAAAAATGAGTGATGCTCCTCCCAATTTTGGTTGTATCACTCTTCCACTCTTGACTGAATTGTGTAGGAATAGGTGACATGAATTCAATACTTAAACATCCATTTCTCTCAGGTTTTTTTAAGTTCACTGCTATCTGCCTTATCATCAACACAAATCTATTGCCAATGCCATTAACACCACTGGTGTGCATATCCTTTTATGTATCCAACAAACACCACAGCTAAACCAGGAAGCTTTCTCACAACATTTCTTTTCTTCAATTAAATACATAATTTCTTCTCTGCTTTTCATGGGAAAAGAAGCAATCAATGCCTCTTGATTAGATAAAGTATGAACTTTCTTTCCAAGGGAATTCCCCAAGTTCTCACATTGACTTGCCAAGTCAATCTCTTTCTAGACAGGCAACAACTCACCAACAGATTCATCATCATAGTGACTAAGAGAAAAACCAAGAAGTTGTTTGCGAGACCGTTGAGAGAAGAAAACTAAGAGAAGTTCTTTGCGAGACCACTGAGAGAGAAAAACCAAGAATCCAAACTTGAAGCTGAGAAGAAATATTCTTTGTGGTCTCCCTAGCTCTTTTGCGGGCATACTAATCCTTGTTGATATCTCGACGAGCTGGCCATCATGTTTTCACCAATTTACACAGAGGTGATCAGGAAGTTCATGAAGATGGTGGATCAAAACAATGGAGTAATGAGTTGCACGATGGGATCGAACTACTATGTGAGGATTTCGAGTACAATCAAAGTTTTACACATTTTTTTTTTGGATTCTTCAAATCGACATGGTTCGCTGTCTTTTATACCAAATCATTTTCACTCATATGAAACTTGTTACTCAAACATAGCATATATTGCAGTAACATAACATATATTGCTACTATATAGCATGATTTGGATGTTTGTCTTCATTCTCACTCTTTGTCATCTATCTTGTTTTCCATTAATGAACATCACTGGGATATGTCTATCCATAATCATCAGTTCACTAATTGTCACCAATTCTCCATTCATATATTGACATTAATGGCAACAAATTCATCTGCCATATTTCCAACACGGTTCATCGCAGGATTCCATCAGCAAGTGGAAAAATATTGACCGAAGGCATCACATGATCGCCACGTAAAAGCAAAGTACTTCCAACACAGATACATGGTTCTCCTATATGATAGAAAGTTTGAAAAGCACCCAAGTAAGTTACAAATGCATTAGTCAGGACCTTATGTGATTCATTTCATCACCGACAGAGGTGCGGTGCAATTACAACAGTTAGATGGTGCATTATTTCCCAAGTTAGTAAACAAAATCCGGAAAAATCCCTATCGAGATAGCCTGGTGTGACACCATGACTGATTGGTTGCAGCTAAAAATAAATAAATAAATAAAATAGAGAAGAACAAAAAGTTGTAGGAACAGGAAATCATAGCATGATGGGGGTCGATTGCACAATGAATCGCAACAAAAATGGAGCTCAAGGATACCAGGCGAGGTGTGCTCTGGTCACATCGGGAAATAAATGAAGCAATTAAACTTGACGGATGATGGTGCAAATGGACAAGACATGCATTTATGGAGGAATTGGACCGTTGGATTGGCAGAATCGCTAGTGAATTCGGTAAATTGATGAGGGATTTGGCTATGACGATTGAAATTGGTCGCACAAACGGGAAGAAGGATATAAGAATCGGTATTAGGGGTGTAATTTTGAATCACTGTGACAAGTGTAAGAGCGACTATGAGCAAGGACAAGTGTAAAAAGTAGTGAAGAACATAAAAGAGGTAGACCAATAGTGATGGCCCAATTTATTTCCAGTGGTAGAATAGAGGAGTCACCGATAGTGAGTGTGCCAACCATAGAAGAGAGTGTAAGAATCCTGGAAGTGTTACCCCAAATGTTGAAGAAGAAGAGGGGCATAAACCACCCAAAGTCTCCACTATGAAAGATTCAGTCCACACGAAGTGCTACCAGGTCCATGGAAGCCGAGGAAGAGGCTAGCCCATCGACAACAGGTGGAGAAGACTCCACAACATGTAAAGTACCAAACATTGCTAACATTACTGGACATGTATCACCGTGGAAGTCGGATGCACCTCAAGTCCGACTACCTAAGAACCAAAGAATTAGCATTAAAATTCCAGTGATATCGAAGGGGGTGCATGTTACCATGGACATTGTACCGCACCTGTAGAGACTACAGTACAGTGATCACAACATTTTGTCCTATCCAAAATGCACCGTAGAACATTATGTAAGGCAGGAGCACTACGATTGAGGTTCATTCACTCAGGTGCTATCATAATGGGCATTTGAGCTGCAAGGTTTTGGATTGTTGTCGATCACTCACATGCCACAATTTGGCCTGGGGGAGGAAGTGAATGTGTGCGTAAAGAAGTTGTTAGTATGCTTCCATGGAGGATACCTATGGTTAGATACGAAGGTATCTGTCACGGTTGATCTGATATTGGAAATCACTGAACTACCAAAGGTAGGTGTCGACCCTACGCAATACTTCAAAGGAAGAGATAACGAAAAAATGTTGGCGGTAAAGCTCAATAATAAATATGACATTATCTTGGATAAACAGGCATATGTTATAAAAACCATCAATGACAAAGTTGTTCAGGTCACAGCAAAGTTGTGTTGGCACCAAACAACTCCCTTTGATTTTGCCAAAATCATAGGGACCCCCATTAGAATTTTGTAAATACTTAGCTTATGGTTTGCTTGTTTTGTTTGAAAAGGTGGTTCCATTGTCCTTTACTCTTTGGGTTGCTTGTCTTTTGACTTGGTTTTCATGAAAAACGATTTGGTGGTAATTTACTTTCTTAAGTATTTGGCTTAGGTACTTCATATTTGGTGTTTTTGCTTGTCTTCCGCGTAATAATGACTTTGCAATATCATACTAAAGTAATTGGTTTTCCATCTTAAGCTTGGCATTAATTTTATAAGCTTTTAACTCATTCATTAAATATGTCATTTCACATTTATTGATGAAACATTTGAGATTTGTTTATATGTAATTTTATCTTTAGATATGTTATCATTATAAAATGCATTAAACAAACTATTTTTAATTCGATAGATGATTTCATAAATGACATATTTTAAGAAATTAATTTCTTTCTAAAGCCTCTTTTCATATTTAAAACAATATCAAAGATAATTTTAAAAAATCTTTATTAAAAGTTATGATAGATAATATCAATTTGGGACTTTGTTAAATTATATATATATATATTCTTAGTCCTTAAAGAAAACTTTATCTTATTTCATAAAAATATTGAATTTTTTAATTTTACCTGTGAATTTGGTAAACTTTATTGAAAATACTTGTGCCTTTTAAGATTCACAATTTCATAAAATTATGTAAACTCGTGAACTTTTGGAAAAAGGTTTTCTTATATGGAAATTATACGTTGTCTTTGGGGGAGAATGTATTTGAAATATTATTCATTACATACAGGATTGACATATTTTAAAACTCTATAAATTATTGTTTCTTTACAAGTTTATAAAATGTCATCTTTATATTTTATATTTGTGTTTCCACGTTTCATATATGTCAATACAAGCTAGGATTAAAGTTTTGTGGGAGGAAAATTTCTACGAAACGTTAGGTTATTCAAAATTTCGCAACACGTTCGTTTTTTACTACAATATCTTACAAAGAATATCTAATTATTCGAGACCTAAATTGAATTTTGACCTTCAATGCGTTAAACAAGAAAATTTCCACGTAACTTTGGAGAACTTGATTAAGAAAGGAGTTAATAGCTCATGTTGCCATCGCATACTCGGATTAGTGATGAAGTAAAATAAAAAATAAAAAACCTTTCAATGGAATTAAAAAGAATATCACACCAAAGAATATCATTCTCTTTGTTTGTCTTTTTCTTTTTGCAAATCATAAAAAAATTGAAAAACAAAAACAAAAAAACTTTTTCCACATAATGGGGTTAGATCTTGGTTAGCTTACCTTGAAAACCTACGTTTTCAAGTTTTCTCATTGTTTTTATTTGCCGTGATCGCACAAGGTGCAAAGCAAAGAGCATACGTAGCTGAGAAGACAAGAAAAAAAGTTTCCCTTACTGTTTCTGACTCACCACGATCGCATAAGGTTCACGGCAAATAACATACGCAGCCAGAGAAGGCAACAGTTTGAGACTAAAACAGTGAATATTTAATAATAAAAATGATAAAATATGAAAGATTTTTTAAAAAATAAAACAAATCCGTCACTGTAACATTATACCTTCAGATTTGTCAAAATGGGTGTTTCTTGAACAAACAGAAACATTTTTCGATGAAACGAAAACTATTTCCAAATGGAAACAACGCTCCCAACGCAATGGAACAACTCCCATAGGCCACAAATGCACAGAAAATTCAGAACCATAAACCCTTTCAAAGTTTTGGCAACACTGATTCCAGATCTTGATCAAAACCGAAAGCGGCTCTCCATAAACGCTCTGATAGCATGTTCGGGTACACAGGGTACTCCCAAAAGATTGAACACCTTGGGAAACCGCCCCGGCCAAATAGCTACTTGGAGCAATTTATTATGCAAAAGAAAGAAAGTTACATATGAGCTTCTCATAATCAATCAACTAGCCAAGGACACTCCATGCTCTTTAAATAGAGATCATGGACCAATAGGGTGTTAAGCCACAGATCAATGGTATGTATGATCTAAAAGAAGTTGAACCGTCGGATCACTTTATGTCTAGAACATATCGTGACCATCGGATTAGAATATTTATAAATGCATACTAATGGATACTAAAGAAACACACTTTACCTAACGGATATATTACACAAGTTGATCTTAACTAACTCTTAAGTGTCTAAATATCCTAACAGTTTTGGAGGAACGTGTCATCAGTCGGACATGAAGTACCAGAAGAAAAGAGTATCTATTTTGATGGGGAGGTAAATAAATTAAGGTAACAACATAGATTTCAGAAGAAGAGTTCAATCAGAAGACAGAGAAGTCTGGTTTCTTTCAACCTAGGGAGGATGATGCAGGGGCATCATGGCCCTAGATAAACTATTGAAGCTGAAGCTGACATATCTGACTAGGGGATGACCAATGACCCCTAGCAGAGAGAAGTCTGGAAATCAAAGCCAACGAAGTTGGGTGGTTGACTTAAAGTAGAAAGCAGTCGACAAAAAAAGTAAGTTGGAAGATACACTAATGAGTGAGCACAATGAGGAAATAAATAGTTGGAAATGAACGAGTTGTTGGTCGAAAACTGATGGGTAACACAAACTTACGAGTTTAACATTTATATCACCATGGGGATGTATTTGCATAAATAAATGAGTAGTTATGGCGATAGTTGAAGAATACTAGGTGGCGCAAGGAGATGAAGCAGTTACAGGTACTACCTGAGGAAGATATGAACTGTTTGGAACTTTCGAGGACCTTCTAGAAGGAGATTTGACTGAACCATAAATGATATAAATATATTGATTTCATGATAGAGGGGGTTGTTGTCCTTGATTCTAAGGAGAGAACTATGAATATTGTGTGCAATAGTTGCTTCGACTGACTAATAGAGAATTGACTCTGAATGTAACTACTTATGTAAACTTCATCGTAGAGCTTAATAAAATCCATAATCCTTGAAATTTCTTTGTGTTGACTTGTGTGTGGGTATCCAATTTTTTTTATATTGTGTGCTTTGATCTGCAAACTCGCCACTTAAGTGGCTTCTGTTTACATCACTCTCTCAGCATGAAGAAGGAAATATGTCATCCAGTTTGTCATGGCATGCTAGATATGGTACAGTAATTTATAATAGCCTTTGCTTGTTGAGAAAGAATGGCATTTGTATTT
>LPNX011130392.1:0-118272 GCA_001517045.1 Pseudotsuga menziesii
GTATGAACGATGATGCATGTCATCCCAGGGATAATCTGGGGCGGTGAGAGCCTCAAGAATTTCTTCATCACTGTAGAATGTTCGGGTTGTCAGATTGGTTACCGAGGGGGTGGTGACGGAAGAAAACATATAAATGGTCTCGAACTCTTCTGAAGCAGAAGATTCCGGGGGGTGGATCTCCACAATGGGGAGTTGGGTTGTCTCAGGATCCATATCTGAGGGGAGGATCTCGTCGATGGTGAGGTCTGCCGTCTCCAAATCTCGATTGTTCATCTCAAAGAGAGCTATTCTGTATTCGGGGAGATCGGGACAGTGATGGGAGTAATGCCCATAAATATCACATAAGGCACATGGGTGGTTGGTGCGTAGGGACTTGTCGCGAGGCGTAGGGGTTGACTCTAGATGGACCACCGGGATGGTGGGGTCGTCGTCGAGCATTTGCATGTATTCCTTTAATGCTGGTAACTGAGGACATAGGTGAGTCGCATGGCCCAACTCATCGCAGAGCGCACATTTGGGAGGGGCACGGAATACAGGGGGGTTT
Source organism: Pseudotsuga menziesii (assembly GCA_001517045.1). NCBI lineage: Eukaryota > Viridiplantae > Streptophyta > Pinopsida > Pinales > Pinaceae > Pseudotsuga > Pseudotsuga menziesii. The sequence goes on from LPNX011130392.1 coordinate 545, forward strand.
TGTACTGTCTTAGGAGGGGGGACCGCAGTGTAAGGTTGGGGGCCTCTGCCCCCAGTGGGTTTGGTAAAAATAGGGGGTGGTTTTGCGGGGGTTGACAGGGTAGCTATACTAGGAGGTGGTTTTGCGGGGTTTGACGGGGTAGCGACACCGGGAGGTGGTCGACTAGTAGTGGCTATGGGTTGTACTGGTTGCAGGACGACATCTAGTGTCGGCGAGCGAACTAGAGGCGAAAGATACCAAACGGGTAATCCTAAGGTCAAACCTGGGAGACTAAGGGTAGCCATGACTGGGGTGCTAACCACTCCTGAGGGAGGGAAGAGGAAAGGTATGGTATGTATGGATGTGGCACCAATGTGGCTAGGTACCAAAGGGGGTTGAGGCAACAACGGTGGTTGATTACTAGGGGTTCTCGTGTGGTGGGACAGAGTCAATAGGTCAGCCACTTCAGTAGTAGATGACGGTGGTGGGAGTGATGGAAAAGTAGAGGTCATCGGTGTGTCTGAGTAAAATCCGGGCCCCACAGAAGAAACCAAGGAGGTGGTGGCATCCGGAATAAGTTGTTCAACTATGGGGAGCATGGGCCCTATAGAAGAAACGGCTGTGTTGGGGTCACCCGAGATAGTGTGTTCAATCATGGGGAGGACATTTTCGGGTGTCGCGGCGGCCTTGGGATCGTAGTACGTGAGTTGGTCAACTTTGACCACGCGTCCCTCATGAGGAAACATCATGATGCGAAAAACGGTAGAAGCAACTGCCCGCATAGCATACATGTAGCTGCGACCAAGTAAAAGATTGTAGTCAAGCTGGGCATTGATAACCTCGATGTTTATCAAGACCATTTTACCAGCCAGCTGGACGGGGACATTGGTTAACAGGCCTTGTGGTTGAGCTGAATGGCCGTCGTAAGCTCGCAAAGCAGTGGAGGACGCTTGGAGAGGGGGGGATCCCATTTTCTGCCAGATGGAAATGGGCATGACACAGGTGGAGGCACCTTCATCAATAATGCAGGGATGGACGACAAAGTTCCGTATGGAGACAGTAACTTCGAATGATAAGTTGGAGGGCAGGTGGGGTTCGGATTGGTCCAAATCGTATGCCATTAACTACGAATCATGTGGATCGATAGCCCCAATGGCTGAGAGTAAAGTATTACGCTGCGAAGGGCAATTTTGTAAGACTTCTAACGCAGACATGGCTGCGGGAGATTGGGCTAAATTGTCTACGATGTTGTAGTTTGACGCAGCCCGCGCATTGGGGTTGTTATTGATACGGCGAAGTGGGAAACGGGGTGCTTTAGGAGCTCCATCTAGTGGAGGTGGAGGTATACGTAACGACTGATCGGTGGGATGAGAATTAGTGGGGTTATTGGCGGGTGGTGCTTCCGAGGTGGAGCCATATTGGTTCCGCCGGGTCTGGAGGTTGACCTCATCGGAGGACATCATCAACAGATGGTGGGTACCTGAGTCAGACGGGGGTTGATCAGGAGCGGCGTAAGTGATTTGTTGGATAGGCGTTGTAGCTTGAGGGGGAGCCAATGGTTCAGTGTTCACTAAGCCTTGGTTTGGTAAGGGGTTTTGTAGGACCAAAGGTGGCTGCTGAGGTTGTGGGGGATTGGGTGGTGCTTGAGGAGCCGCCTGTCCTTGGCGTAGCTTATCAGCAGCCAAAAGTTGTTGAACTCGCTCCATATGTGGACAAAAGTGTGTGTAGTGACCATAGACCCCGCAAACAGAACAAGGGAAATTGGTTCGCAGGTTGGGGTTTTTAGCCTGCTTGGGCAGGCGATCGGGGTTTTGGTTGGTAGGGGCTGCGTTATTATTAGCAGGGGGATTAGGGTGTTGACCAGATTTCTCAGTCTGCTGGTTGTTCCCACGATTTCGGCCCCTGCCGCGGTTTTGTTGGCCCTGGTTGCGTTGGTTATTCTGGTTTTGCGGTGGGTTTTCTTGGGCGTAAACCTGCCCTTGGGTAGTAGGTGGATTCTGAGTTTGCGCAGGTGCAGGAGCAGGCTGCGGTGGAAAATATGGGGGTGGAGGCTGCACTGGCGCGGCTACTTGAGGGGGTTGTTGATAGTGCTGTGGAGTGGGTTGTGGGTTTGCCGCAGGGGCTGGCTGTGGCTGATAATAATGAGGTTGAGATTGCGGCGGTGCAAGAGCTGGTGCAGCCTGCTGGTGATAGTATGGCTGAGGTGCGACCGGGGAGGGGTAAGCGGAAGGCATATTGCCGAAACACTGAGGTGGACATGAAGGTCCGTGGGTATGGTGTTGATGGGGTATGTGAGCATACGAGTTGGTTGCTCTGGGCTGTGATGTAGCCCGCGAAAGTTCAGGTCCACGAGTAGGACGAGTGATGGAAAAAGGGCGGAGGCTGTGAAGAGAGATGGCCAATGATGCCATCGGCAGCGTGGGATGCCCCCGGCGCATCGTGATGTGAGGGATCGCCTCGAGGGGCGTCCGGGATGATGGTGTAAAGATAACCCGGCTGGGCGTAAATGAGATCAAACTGCTGGGCTTTAAGGATAGCCTCTTCCTCCGATTGGGGTCTTTCGACTGCCACATCCTTAGCGATGAGCGGAAGGAGGGACTTGAGGAACCAATCGAGGAATATCCGGTCATCTAGCTTGATTTTGCATAGGCTACGGCGTCGCCGCCATTCATGGATGTGGTCGGTGATGTGGGTAGCCGTGTTCTGTCTACATGATAGAAGGATCTCGACGCCTGCATCATAGCGAACAGGCAACTGGAAGAACTGGAGGAAGGTCGAGGCCAGGGACGTAAAGGTGGTGTGGGTTCCGTGGGGTTGCTCGATATACCATTTGGCAGCTGAGCCAGTGAAAGTGCGCTGTAATAAACGGAGGTGAATGGAATCGTCTACTATGGAATTGGAGGAGCACCATAGATGGAAAGACATGATATGGTTCTGTGGGTCTTCACCTGCTTTACCCTCAAACTTAGGGATGTCCGAGGGGAGTTTGGTAGGCATGTGGGGCCACACAGGGTTGTGACGGATGGGGTCATTGGTTAGCCTGGCTAGGTCAGGTAGGTTGAGGCTAGCCATATATGGTAAACTGGATGGAGGGTGTGATACGGTAGTGGGTTGGACCACATTGGGGCCCATGCCCCCAGGTGGAGGGGTGATGTGAGGGATGTTACCCCCAAGCGGGGGAACTACGGTGGTAGGAGTTACTAATGGAGTGGGTATGGGTATTCCTGTCGTAGGAATAGGTACGGTGAGGGGAATGGTAGACGGGCCTCCTATGGAGGGCATACCCATGATAGGTGTAGTAACTGGTATAGTGGCAGATGTACCATCGGTGGTCCCTATAATGGAGGGGTTGGGATTCACGCCAGCCATGGAGCTAGTGGGGGTAGTGTAAAGAGTGTTCTCGGAATCTGGTGACGGGGTCCTATGCCGCTGATGAGTGGAGTCGAGTGACAAGGCTCGAGATCTACGGTGATGACGGGTGGTGTCAAGTGAACCGTGCTATGGGGGCTCGCCTCTGAGGTGACAAGAATGTCTTGGAGAGTCAATGGTGACAAGTGGTTTTCAAATATGTGGGTTGTGGTGTCGAAAAAACAACTCAAAAATCCTAATGCAACCGTGTGTGCAGAAGGAGAGTTCGAAAAATGAGGCACTCAGGCCAAAAAGCAACTCAAAACACCTAGTGTAACTGCGTGCTACAATAGGCGGAGTGTCAATAAAGTGGTCAGAATACCAATAAGCAGTCGGTTTCCTAAAAAAGAAAAAATTGGTGGACTCACTAGACCAAGAGGAGGTAAGGGAGCATGCAAACACCTAACTAATGGTATTATGACTTAAATAAGTATATCCTCTGCAAGGTGATGAAATCCAAGTGAGACAATATAAATAGGAAAGTCAAATGGCTAAAGTATCCCCCTACCGGGAGGGACACCGGGTACACAAACCTAGAAGTATGGCAACTAAGATACCCCGTTCATGACACGTCCAAAAAGGTGAATCTGTCGCTTGGTCCTTTAACCGCAATATTCCCTATACAAGGATATTCCGAGAACTGCGAAAGGTATCCCTTCAGTTACTGAATGGATTTCGGTATTCCACTCAGACTTCCGGAACCAATATCACGACTTCAACCCTCCTAAGGGAGAGGCCCTCTGACAAACTGGTGGTGACCGTGTCAAAAAATACTAAGGGATTTTGGTTCGCTAAAGGACAACAACTATGTCTCGCATGTAAATAACCGAGGGGTGTTATTGGAAGCCTATCCCCCCGATCCTACCTAACTACAAGATTCTTTTGTGTTCCTCAAATGAGGTTATAGTGTTGGTGGAGTTAAGTAGATTTTAGGTCTCACTTTGAATTAGGGGATAGATTGTGTGCATGTGAGGTTGTGAATCCACAATGGTTACTCAATAACAATAATAATGTATGAAAAACTTTTAGACTGCGAATTTTTTTTTTTTTTTTTTTGAAACAAATGCTAAAAATTTTCTAAACAATTTTGTAAACAAGGGACAGAAATGGCTATAGGGCTGCAAGTGGTACAGGTGGCTGTGAAAGTGCAGGAAAAAGGGAGGCCAAGTGGCTGGGTTTCGGCACAGAAACAAAAGCAAAAAACAGTTCGCAGACCGCGGGTATGGGGCTGACTCGCGCGGTCGGATCGCGGGGTTTGAAGGCAACAGTCGCGCGCAGATCACGGGTTTAAAGGAAACAGGCGCGGTCTAGGTCGCGGGTTTCTGGTTGACAGCAGCGATCGGAGCACGCCTGTGTAATGAACAGGCGCGGTCGGATCGCGACTGTGGGATGAAAAAACGCGGTCGGGGCGCAACTGGGAAAGTTCAAGAACGCGTCCAGGACGCAGGAAAGTGGCCGACAGCAGCGGGCGGGTCGCAGGTTAGGGCCTGAAATGCGCGGTCGGGCCGTGACTGCGGAAGAAAAAAGTGCGGTTTCCAGTGGCCGAAAATGACAGCCGAAAGTACAGTACAGAAAAATAAAGTTAAAAAAGACAGCGGAGTCGCCAAAACTGTAGCTAGGGTTTTCACCGTAGCTTGTGCTGATGAGCACCTACTAAGGAATCTGGAATCCTTAGTAGCAGTTCAATGATGTATATGAATTAAAGAAAGATAAACTGAAGCAAAGACTAATCTAAATACGTTCTTGAAGCTAAAGCAGTAAAAAGTAAATAACATGAAACAGAAACAGTAAATAAATGAATGATGATTTTTTTATTGATATTACCTCCAATGAGGAGGTTGATGGAGTCCATTGCGCTGGTCCGATGTCGGTGGCTTCGAGCTCCAAGCTGCTTCTTTTCCTTCTCCGGTGGTGGAAATGGGCCAAAAAGAATTCTCAATGGTGAAAGTAGCTTGATGGTAAGCTAGGGTTTCGAGAATAATTTGGGCAGAGGCAGGATGCTTATGATAATGGATGATCAAATAAGGGGTCTCCACCACTTATTTATAGTTTTTTAGTGGTGGAGTGCTGGCCCATGGTTTTGTAAACCATATGGTTTAGGGCAGCTTGTTTAGGGTTTTTTCCTCCTTTTCCTCATTATTTTATATTTTTTCTTCCCTTTTGGGGATTTTTGCTATTTTTAGAGGAATTTTGGATATTTTTGGAGGAAAAAGGGGTTTTTTGGCCTTTTGGAGGCATTTTTAGGCCTTTTGGAGGCTTTTTAGATGGTTTTATGGCCTTTTGGAGGCGTTTTAGGCCTTTTGGAGGCTTTTTAGTGGGATTTTTAGGGAAATATGGTATGCAAATGGACAAATGAGCCATGTAGTGGGGTAGATGAGGTAGTTAACCATTTTTGGGTGTTAACAGTGTTCATTGTTAAAATATTCATTAGATCATATATGAAGCACATAGTAGGCATATTCTTTTAGTAACCATTCATGAGTGCTTCTCTTACCATCCCATTGCTGAACAAAATCACATCATCAATGAATAACAAAATTTATGTAGCGACACACGCATCCTCAATTGGATCCTACAACTGTTTCTTAAACACTTCCCTTATTCTTTGTCCTTCTCAAGTTTAGGTTATTAGGTATGCATAAATACATTATATTGTTCTCTAAGACCCTTTTGCGGACCACTTTAATTGACTTTTTATTTGTTTAGGATATTTTTTTGCCTGATCATGATAGATTTGTATGCTTATTAATGTGTTTGGAAAAATAGTTTGGATTTTAAGCATGACTGTCTTTGGATCTTATTGTATTTTATTAGAATTAAAAATGATGAAATCTAATGTATTAATATTGCTCATCTTCTCGATTCTTAAAGGGTTCTATCTCAATGGAAAAGTGCCTGCCTTATAAGTAGGAGCTTGGTGGTTTGATTTGTACATGCCCTAATGATATTGCAATGTATTTCTAAAGGTAGAAAATGTAGTAGTGCAAGATGGATGCAATATTAGACGCAACACTAAATGCAAAACATGATGTAAAACTAGACATCACACCAAACAAAAAAGTAGATGCAAAAGTGTAACTTATGTTAGATGCAAATGTGGACACAAAAATGGATGTCACACTAAACAAAAAATTGGATGCAAAAAGAGGCTTAACACTAGACACAATTAATGACTCAAAACTAGATGCAATACTATGCCCAAAACTAGATGCAATAGTAAATGCAAAAGTGGACTCTTAACTAGATGTAACATTGGACATTAAATTGAGCAGAAAATATGGTGTATGGATGGACATAAAACCAAACGTAACACCTGGTGCAAAACTAGAAGCAACACTTGGGGAAAACAAAAACTTAAAACGAGACACAATATTGGATGCAAGATGGGATGAAACATTGGATGTAAAACTAGGCGTAATATTGAATGCAAGATGGGATGCAACATTGGACACAAAACTGGATACAATATTAGATACAAACATGGGCACAAAACTAGTCACAACACTAGGCGCAACACTAGGCTCAAACATAGATGGAAAAAAAGACATCAACCAGGATGCAACACTAGGTGCAAACCTAGATGCAAAATACAACATAAAACGAGATGAAACATTAGACACAAACATGGATACAAAAAAAATATGTAAAACAAGATGCAAATTAGATGAAAAAGGGGATGCAACATTATAAGTAAAATTTGATGCAAATCTAGACGCAATATTGAGCCCAAAATTGAATGCAAACCTAGATGTAATGCTAGATGTAGAATTGGATACACAATTTGATGCAAAACATGGTGCAAGATGCGACGAAAAACTAGGAGAAAAATAAGATGCAACATTGGATGCAAAAATGAGCATAAAGCTGGGTGCAAAAAAGGATGTAACAAAGGACACAAAAAAAGATGCAATACAAGATGCGAAATTCGGCACAAATAATGACGTAACAAAAGATGCAAAAGATTGGGCGCAAAAATGGACACAAGAATGGACGTTAAAAAGAACAGGAAAAAAGATGCAATAGTTGGTGTTTTATGAAATTGTACAATAGCTCCAGGTTTAGCATTGGATTGTTCAACAAAATTGGGAAAAAATTACACTAAAATACAACGCTAAATTCGATGCTAAATCCAATTTTTGTTGTAGTGCTTGGAGAGGTAACTGGTTTTTACTTGACGTTATAGGGTTTACTTAGTTTATGTTGAACTAATGGAAATCTTATTCATTTAGTGAAGTTTTAATAGGTGACAAAAACTTGCTATGACCACTAAGCATTGACACACTTCCTATGCTAAAACTACTCCATTGATTGTGAAGACAAGAGGACAAAAGTCCTATCCTAGCAAATCTTACTGCAACAGTTAGTGTTATCATTTACACATGGCTAGGTTTATTTAGACCTATGTCTAACTGGTTAACATTATTGTCGTGGTTTTAAGAGTTAAATAAACTTAAATCCTATGCTTAGTATTTATATGGTTTGCATGTTTTATGCCTGTAGGTAAAAAGGATTTAAGTCATAAGACTTAGCCATGATCCATTTAAAGTTTACATACCATATGTTATATGTAAATGGAGGCGTTCATGGAATATTTCATATTCCATGAATATTGGCTTAGTAATTTCAATGAATATAATGACGGGGGGTTTAAATACAAAAGACATTGTTAACACTAAGTCGTGTTTGGGTTTTGGAACTATAGGAATGAGGAGAAATTTCGAAGTGAGTGGTAGATAGTGTGGCGGAGTAAATGCTCCTTAGGATGGGGTAAGCTCAATCCCTAAGGTTGGTCTTCCATGGGTGAATGATTCATTTGGATCTATGGTGGTTATGCTTTGTTCGGATCTCTGGATTTTGTCACTGTGTGAGGTCTAGTTTTCATCTATGCCCTAGGAAGGTATGCTCTCCACCTGGGTTTGCAACATTGTTTACTTGTTGTTTCATTTGGAGGATTTTCATACTTCTAATGTTTCTATGTTCCCTATTTGTAGGTGGCATGGATTCTATTGCTTGGTTCATGGTGTCTCTCAGGTTGTCGAAGCATATCCTTCGTGAGTAAGCTCTATATAAACAAGCCTGCACTTGTTACCTCTATGTATGGATGTTTAACAGAGCTTTGAGCTCGAAATTCGTAATGATGAATGAATAGATGTTTGGGTTAAGGGTTTTGACTGTGTAAAGGTTTCTTTATATTTAAAGGCATCCAAATATGCGTATGAATTATTGGGGGTTAAGATGTTTGAGTTTGGAACCTTCGAGCCATGACTGTCACGACTCAGCTCCGTAATGTATTTTTGGGTTGGTAGCTTGAATGTATGGCTAGATGGTTAATGAAATCTTATGCATTTTGGTTTTGATGATGGGTCTTGAATGGTGGTAGTACCATTGCTTACAATGGTTCCTTGAAATACGAAGGTGTATTTTTTATTTATAAATTACAGTGGGTATAAATGTATGCATTCATAGCTGGGTGTTAGTCGTGCTTATGATCACTAGCTTGGAAAGGTTATGTCTCTATGTATTTCATTGTTTGTAATTAAAATTCTTGTTTCGGGTATTTAAAAGAGATGGTTTAGCTTAAAACTGTGCCATTTCTAGAAATGACACTCTTTCCAATTCACAACTGTGTAAAATAATGGTAAAATGTTGTTTAATGGTGATTTATGGTGTTGTTTACTTATCTGTGAATTAATTTTGGGGATGGCCATGAGCTTAAGTTTAACATTGCGATATGGATGTTGTAGTTGTGATAGCATAGACAGTGGTTATTTTTTCTCATGGGTTATATTAATGGATTTTCCTTTGCTTTTCGGCCGTGAGCCTTGAATATGATTACATCGTATATATATATTTTTTGTGCTACGGTGTGGAAATGTTGACAGGGAAATGATTTCAATTTATGGTTAAACCTTCTTGCATTTTAATGTTATTAGAGTAGATTATGTGGAATACCTGTAAGCCATTGCAACGTTGATAAATGTTGCAAGTGAACCCTAGAGGATTCGATGCCTGTTGCAGTTTTGATTTAACCTTGGTTTTTAAGCCACGAGCCCACAGGATTTGATCGTGTAACCTCTGAATGGATACAATATTTGCTAATGGATTTGCTCATTCATTTTATGTTTGATTCCTTATGTTAATAGTATATAGTGTGGTTATGATTTATGATGAAGTCATGCCTATAGACCTTAGAGGTCTTGATAGCTTGTCATTTGATGTTTAAAGTTATAAAATGGAAATGGTTTTGTAATGTCCCCAAAAATTGAAAAATAAAAAAAAATATTAGGCTAGTACCCCTGTTTGGTCGTAAGTTGTTCTTACGTTCTATCATATTACATTCAGTTATGCTTATTGCTTTGTTTTAATTAAGATCTCATGATGCTGATTACTACATTGTTCTTATGCTTGTACATTGTTGTGTTTGTGTCATTACTTGATTTCATACCTTGTTCATTTCTGCATGTGTTTACTGGTTATTTACAAAGTCCTAACTTAGCTTTGTTTTGGAAACAAAGTGGGCGTAGTGGTGGGACTAATTCTCTCATGATAGTCTGAGAGGTAAAGTGTTTACTTGTCTAGCACACTTACTTAGTTCTATTCGAACTAAGGCACCTCTTTCATTTCGTATGCAGATTATATTCAGCAACGAAGACTTGTTAAATTGTGCTGAACATTTTGATCATTAACACACCTACTAGATTGCTAAAATGGTCCCTTATAGACTCAACTCGTTAGCAAGGTAATTTCTAATTTGTTAATTATCTAACCTAGATAAATTATCTAGGTGATACCTATCAGTAATTATATTTATTTTTCATGTTCACTTTATTATAAGCATTAACATGTCTTTTATTTAACTCTTGGTAGGTTATAAACTTTGGCTTTTAAGGAGCAACTCTTGATTTTATTATATAACCAAAATGCTATCATGTCATAATTCATATGCCATGGCTCTAAGCTTAATGCTTAGGAAGATGGCGAAGCAGAGGTTTAAGGCTTACCCTATGGTTTAATACGATACCTATCATACTTGTGCATTTGGGGATTGAATTTGGGTTAGTGTATATGTTGCATTGACAAAACATTATACTATACCTTGTCTTAGCATTGTGGTGGCGAGTTATAACATATGGTTGAAACTTGTGCGATGGGGTTTAAGGACCTGCATGGAAATGGTGACCACGATAATGTAATGTTTGTAAACTATGGAGATGTGGGTTTTGGGTTGATAATGGACACCAAGCTAGTGCCATTAATGCATCTCGACATTTGGGAAAGCCCAAGCTTAGGGCTTGGCTACATGAATGACTTACTCATTTCTCTTGGCTCGTTGATGGTTTGGTCTTGGATCTGCATAATGGATGAAGGTGACACCCTGGTTAGCAAATGTATGCTTCGTTGGTTTCATGGCAGTGTTGATGTTTGTTTTGTGGCGTATTAGTTGCATACTTCTCATCCTGGTCATTTTATTGGTGGTTATAGGTTACAGGGTTGGCATGGAGTGTCATGGTTCAGAGCTTTCCCACTGGTTCGTGGGTGATGCCATAGGTGCACGGTAAGCCTGTTAAACGACCCGCGATTGTTACCTCTTGGCCTTATGTGTAGGACTGGGTTATCACATTGCTGATTGGGGTTTTACTTGTGGGATTTCGATTCACCTTTGGGCCTGTGTATTCAAGTTTTGGGTTTGTAAAAATGATGGTGTTGTTAACGGCAAATGGCCCTTGGGACTTTTAATAGACTCTGTGTTTTTTTTATATGAACTGTGTTTTGGTTTGAGGCTTTAATATTGGGCAACACCATTGCTTGCAATGGTGCTATAGCCCTTGGCACAACTGTGTAAATTTCAATTACAGACTTTAATGGTTATGTGTAAATAAATCTCTCCTGTGTTTTTGATATTGTGTTGTTATGTGTGAATTTTGCCTTCATGGATGTTATGTGTATAATTGCTTATGTTTATTTCATAGCTGTAATACTTGACAGTGAATGGGTTAAGGCCATGCCGTGTATGGAATGTGCACTCCCGATGGTTGTTGCGATAGCTTGGATGGTTGCAATTCTATACTGTCACGTTTTATTATTATGAAATGTTGAATATAATAGTTCGTGGGTGTAAACCCTAAACTGATATCATGTTGTAGATTGATTTTGTTGATAAAGAATGAGATTACAGGGTTGATTTAGGGGACTGTGTATTTAATTTATGTGCCCAAGGCCGGGCTTACAGCGTGAGTCCAGACACGAGGTCTCACGAATTTGTTGTAGTGAATGTATTTTCTTAATGTATCCCGCATACACTCTATGTATAGTGTGGCCTTGATTAATGTACAATGACTCCACAAGATTCAAATCGTGGTCATCATGGATGCAATGAGTTTGTATTTTATTGTGGTTGCGAATTGCGGCTTAGGTGCCCACGGAATTCAATTCCTGCTCTCTTTTGTATATTACTTGGACTGTGTAAAAGATTACGATGTGGTTTATACAATGTTTCCGATGTATTATTGTTTGCTGTAGGTTTTAATATAAAGGGCATCGTGATTATGTGGGACAATAGCAATATAGTCTACAGGATTCGTTCCTGCGACCTTAATGTAATCACTAAGTTCTTTATTTAATGATTATGATATTCTTTTGATTAATTGTTATACTATGGATGTGAACGATATTAAATAATACTATTGTATTTAATCTATAATGTTTATAAATTGTGTATTAGATTTAGTTATAGTATTGATAGATTAGAGTTGTAGACTTATACTTATATATATAAAATCTTACTTCTGCACTAGTCTATTTAATTCTAAAACATGTCTCTGCTAACAAATGAAATATGTTAGTAGAGTTATACAGGCTAGAAGAATAGAGAGGTAATAGATCTGAAATAAAACCTAGTTGTTACTTAACCCAATTTCAACAGTAAAAATAATACAGGAATTAGAACTAGGGTGCAGAACCCTTCGTAAATATTTATAAATGAATTAATTTGCATAAGTAAACTGATGAATAAACCCTGGATAAATATGGTATAGAAAATAACTTACATGCAAGGGTTATAATTTAAAAAATGCAAACCCTAGAATATTTTAAACAGAGAAACAAATACATAGGGTTAGGAAATGCAATGTAATCATTTGCCTAACATAGCCAACATATATTCTATAAAAATGGAATAGGAAGTCTAGGGCTTCATACCTATAACTTGAAGCTATTTTAATGGATAAACCTGCACACTCAAATAACAAGCATTAACAAATCATAAGTAGATCTGATCTTTGTATTAGATGACCGAAATCACTTGGGAACTACCACGTTCCACCCAACCATGAACTCGAACCATTCCTAGTTTAAATTTGGATCCCTTGGAGCTGGACTCCAACATGGAAGTAGCTTAGCACTCCTAAGATAGGGTTTCATATCTGGTATATCAGGTCTAGATCAGTTCTCCTTTTTCCTTCCAGGAAAATGTTCTCCAAGAATTTACCTGAGAGAAAAATAGACAAAACATTACTCCTCCAAATGATAGATCAGAACCCCAAGCCTTCCCTTGGATTCAGACTTTATAGACAGACTTTTCAGTTAAAGGCACAGTTAAATCAAGAAACCTTGGTTTCTTGATTTAAACCTTTTTAATTAATTTCGGTAATTTTTAATATTTTAACTTAGGAACTTTCAACTAGTTTCTAATTAGACTTTTGTAGGTTTTGGACTATTTATTATCTTTAAATAATAAATAATAATGGATGGATCTTTTCTTTCTATCTTTCATCATTAATATTATTACTATATTTATTCTTTATACAAACCATGTATAGAATACATAATAATATAACATTTGTCTTTGGGCATCATATACCATGATCCCTAGACTTAATGACACTTCTTCATTAAGGTCAAAAATAGGTACATGGTTAGGTCTACTAGGCTAGGAAACTCTAAAAATCCTTGCATGTTGGATTTCCCTCGTATAACGTGGTAGTTCTTCAGAACTTGATGAGAATACATAAATTCAAAATTTCATTTAATCACTTATAAATAAGTCTGATGAGATCAATATTTTTTTCTCAATTCGTTTTCACTCGAAAGTTATTAAATTACTTTCAATAACCCCTAGCACTTACCAGATCCCATATTCAAGGCTTAAACAGGGAGTTACAATTTAGTGCAATTCCATAGCTCTTCACTCAACACTAATGCTAGGATGTACTTGTACGATACACCTAGGGATACAATGGCCAAGGATCTGATGCTCCAAAGCTTATGCTCAACATCAACATGGAAGGCTCCAGGGCTTATGCCCAACACTTCCAAATCTTATATTTTCATGTGTTCCAGAGCTTCTCACACAACAGAAATGTAAGTACTCATGTGCTCCAGAGCTCCTTGCAACAATTGGCTTACTCTCAATATATAAAAGAGATCATCATGTTCATATGCTGTGGGGTCTTCGAATATAAAAATAAAATATCAAGACAACATCATAATCAATAGGTGCATGCCTATAAGTGTTAGGTGAAAAATTTGGGATATTACAAGTTTGTTTGTAGTTTTGTTTTATGATATTTTATTTTAAAGTTTTAGCAATTTATATTTCAGTTATAATATTTTGTATTTAATTTATATCCAGGCTATAGATAGTAGTTTGGTTTATTGTAAATAATACAATCTTGTTGGCAATATGAAATATTCCAGCAGAGATAAGATATAGATTTCGTTTTAAATAGTTCTAGGTTGATAAAGTTTCCTTTGTTACGGTTAAAAAGATGTAGATACAAAATCTCTAATATTATTTCTATTTTTGTACTTGAAATAATAAACAAGAAATATAACTTTACTTTAAAAATATAGACTCTGTTTACATAATTACCTCTATCAAAGAAGACTGAACTTAACTTGTAAATGAATGAAATAAAATGCAGAAATAACAAAAACCAAACCCTCTTACAGAAAGAACTAAAGGTCCCTAGTCCATCATTGTAAATGTGAGTAAGATATATTTTGCTAACTAGAATTGAATGGTTGAATAGATCAAATAACCTAACATGTGTTAAAGCAAATACATCTCCTAGGAAATAATGAATTTAACCTATAAGTGAAGAAATAAGTAATGCATAAAATATAACCTAGTTTATAGCACACAGATACTACATATCCATTCAGAATTTTAATCTCCTCTTTTAATAAGAAAACTTGTGTAGCTTACAAGGGGAAAAATCAAGAACCTCATACCTACAAGATGAAGTTGTTTCAATGGCTAAAAATCATGCGCACTCAAATACCCTGCATTAACAAATTCATAGATAGATCTGACCTCTATTTAGAGAACTGAATAACTTGGGAACTACCACGTTCCTCCCAACCATGACCCAGAACTGTTCCTGGTTTCAATCGGGATCCCCCCGAGCTTATTCCAACATGTAAGTAGCTTATATATCCTAAGGTAAGCCTTCCCTATCTAGGATGTAAGGTTTTGTATCAGTTTTCCTTTTTTCTTCTTAGAAAAATATTCTCCAAGAACTCTCTTGAATATTATCAGGTAGAATTATGGAATCCTCCAAGGATAGATAGATTGGTAGTCCCCAAGACTCTCTTTGGCTTGAATGTTTATAGACAAACTTCTCAAGAAAAGGGGAAGTTAAATCAAGAATCATTTGATTTCTTGAAATAAACCCTTTTCATTTACATTAGGTAATTTTTAATATTTACTTAGAAACTTTTGACTAGTTCCTACTTTGAATCTTGTCGATATTTTAATATTTAATTATCATAGTAATAATAATAACATTTGATTCCTTTCTTTATTACTTATAGCTATTAGTATTATTACTATGATTACTCTTTATACATATCATGTATAAATTATGTACTTATATATATATCACTTGTTAAAATTTTTCCTTAGGTATCATATAGCATGATCCCTAACATATGACATCTTTCTTTTAGCTTAGTCACTTTATTTAATAAGGCGTTTAGGTATCAGTTAGGTCAACTACGTTAGGAAACTCTAAACCTCCTTGCATGTTGGATTCCCTCGTATAACATGGTAGTTCTTCAGTACTTGATGAGATAAAGAAATTCAAAATTTCATTTAATCACTCAAAAATAAGTAAGATGAGATCAATTTTTTATTAGAGTAATTTTCACTCAACATATTAACTCTTTTCAATAACTCCTAGCACTTATCTAGAGCCCATACTCAATGCTAAAAATGGGGAGTTACAAACTTAGTGCAATTCCAGAGCTCCTCACTCAACACTAATGCTAGGATGTATTTTTAGGATACACTTAGGGAAACAATGTCCAAGGATTTGATGTTCTAGAGCTTATGCTCAACATCAACTTGGAAGGCTTCAGGGCTTACGCCCAATAGTTCCAATTTTATCTTTTCATGTGCTTCATAGCTTCATGCTCAACACAAATGTTTTCATAACTCATGTGTTCCATAGATTCTCACCTAACACAAATATAAACACTCATGTGCTCCAGATCTTCTCACTCAACACAAACATCAAATACTCATGTGTTCCAGAGCTCCAGAGCTCCAAAGTTCAACACAGTACATCTCATCAATTATGTGGTTCAGCGCCCACACCCAACACATGAAATCATATATATACACATATGTAATTGGCATATGCCCAATATATTAAAAAATCATCATGCTCAAGTGCAGTGGGGTCTTAGACCCAATATACCAATTAAAACATCAAAGTAACATCATAATCAATGGGGCCTATTCCTATAAGTGTTAGGTCAAAATGGGATAAGCCTTTCTCATGGTGTCCTCATTCTCCCAAGTAGATTCGTCATCCTCAAAGTGCTTCCACTGCACTTTAAATTGGACCATGGTGCACTTTCGAAGCTACACTTATCTTTTGTCCAATATATGAGTAGGCTCAGGGGGAGACTCCCCATTAGGATCCACCTGTAATAGGGACCAATAAACAACATGTTTAGTGTCATAAACATATTTCTTTAACAAATATCCATGGAAAACATTGTGGAGACTTACATGCACGGAAAACCCTAGTTCATAAGCCACTAGCCCTTTCTTGTCCAATATTTCAAAATTTCCACAAAATCTAGGTGCTATCTTATCACACCTACCAAAGCTCAACACGCTTCGTTTGGGTTTTAATTTCAAGTAAACATGATCGCCTATTTGAAAATCCTTATCCTTTCTTTTCCGATCTACTTAACATTTCTGGCGGTCTTGTGCTTCCTTAAGGTTCACCTGGACCTTGGAAACCAAATGTTCCAATTCCATCAACAAATCAGGCCCTAACATGAGGCGATCCATCGGGCTATCCCAATTAATCAGTGTCCTACACTTCTATCCATATAGTACCTCAAAGGGACTCATCTTGGTGGAAGCTTGATAACGCTTTTTATATGCAAACTCTGCGAGATGCAAGTAATCCTCCCACTTCATGGGATTGTTCATCACATACATTCAGAGCATGTCCTTGACAATTTGGTTTACTCTTTCAGTCTTCCCATCTGTATATGGGTGATATGCAGTACTAAAGTTCAACTGCATCTCCAATCTGGAGAATAAAGATCTCCAAAATTTCCCTATGAACTCAATATTTTGATCCGAGATAATCACCTTGGGTATCCCATGTAATCTAAATATCTCTTTCAAAAATATATCAGCAATGTTCATGGTCTTGTAGGTTGATTTTATAGGAGTGAAGTGTGCTCCCTTCGACAACTTGTCAATGATCACAAAAATAGAATTATTTTGATTCTTACTTTTTGGTAAACTGGTGATAAATTCCATACTAATAACCTCCCACTTCCATTCTGGAATGGGAAATGGTTGCAGCAATCCCACAAGATGCTGATGCTCATCCTTAACTAGTTGGCACTCCTAACATTTTTCAATAAACATTGCAATGTTGGCCTTTAACTTAGTCCAGAAAACGTGTCACTTGATAGCGGATATCATCTTTTGATATCCCAGGTGCCCTATGAAATTCTATGAGGATGCTGGACCGAAGGTCCCCTCCTTCTGGAACATACAAACTATCCTTGGACCATAGTAGTCTGGATTTGTCAACCTTGTAATC
Organism: Pseudotsuga menziesii; assembly: GCA_001517045.1. NCBI lineage: Eukaryota > Viridiplantae > Streptophyta > Pinopsida > Pinales > Pinaceae > Pseudotsuga > Pseudotsuga menziesii. The sequence goes on from LPNX011130392.1 coordinate 18,010, forward strand.
TTTTTGTTGTTGAAACAACCTATCCTCCTATAATTTCTTGAGGATCTCTACATAGAAGGAGTCAACTCAATTAGCCGCTCTAATCTTCTCATGCAAATCTCCATTGGTTTTCCTCAAAGTCACCTCCTAAATTATATGAGTTCATCGGATTAAAGTATAAATAGCCTTATTTCCCTTGCCCTTGATGCACTTAATCTCGAGATGGTACTTGCTTAGGAAATCCAACCATCTGGCTTGTCTCACATTCAGATCCAGTTAATCAAATAAATACTTCAGACTCATATTGTCTATCTTAAGAAGGAACTTCCTTCCCATGAGGTATTGAATCCACATCCTCAAAGCATGGATGATGGCTACTAACTCAAGATAGGGCATTGGGTAATTTTTCTCATGCTCTTTCAACTTCCATGATTCATAATAGATCGCATGATCATTATACAAGAGGACTCCTCCAAGTCCTTCCTTGCTTGCATCCGTGCAAACCACTAAAACCCCATCGGGATCCACAATCTGCAACATCGATGCGGTCATCAAAATATGCTTAAGCTTTTGAAAACTTTCTTCACATTTGTCAATCCATATGAATTTATTTTCTTTCTTCTGCAAAGAAGTCATGAGGTAAGCGATTCTCGACAATTTCTCAATGAACTTTCGATAATATCCATCGAATCCCAAGAATGACCTAATGTCAGTGACACTAGTAGCGGTAGGCCAATTATTTATGGCTTTAATATTTTCTAGGTCCACAGCTATCCCTGTCTAGGAGATAATGTGACATAGATACTATATCTGCGGTTTGTAAAAATCGGATTTACTAAACTTAGCATAAATCTGGTGTTCTCTTAACAATTGTAGTACTACCACGAGTACTACACGAAGGTGTTCTTCATGTTCCTCTTTATTCTTGGAATAATTAGGATGTCGTCAATAAAGACTAGGAAAAACTTATCCATATACCTACTGAATATGTTGTTCATCATACACATAAAGTTCGCATGTGCATTGGTCAACCTGAACGACATCGCTACAAACTCGTAGTGTTTGTACCTTGTACAAAAGGAGGTTTAGTGAATATATTCATTGTGAATACCTACCTGATGGTATCTGTATCGTAGGTCGATCTTTGAAAATATGTTGGCTCCTCCTACCCGATCGAACAAATCGTCAATCCGGGGGAGTGGGTAACGGTTCTTTATAGTCATTTTGTTCAACTGATGGTAATCAATGCACATCCACATTGTACTGTTTGTCTTCTTTACAAACAATATTGTTGCTCCCTAAGGGGACACACTAGGTCAGATATACCCTTTCTCTATTAACTCCTACAACTACAGTTTGAGTTCCACCAACTCAGCTACACTCATACAGTAAGGGGATTTGGAGGCTAGAACTCATCCTTGGGCCAGTTCGATGGAGAAGTATAGGTCTCATTTTGTAGGTAATCCGGGGATTTTCTCGGGAAACACATCCTTGAATTCTTGAAAAATGGGGAAGTCTTCTATGTGTTGTTTCCTATCAGACTCTATGTCGCGGATGTTTACTACAAACAACTTGTAGCCCTTCCTAATGCATTTCTTTGCTTGTAATGAAGATATTTGTCTTATTGGAACTTTCTTTGGAATTCCCTAAACCTTGAATTGGTTCCCTTTTATATCAGTACACAAGATAGAATTGGGAAAACAATCAAGCATGACATGGTGTTGTTCCATCCAGTCCATACTGATCAGTACATTGTGTGATCCTAAAGGTAGGATTTTCAGGTTTACTTTTGTAAGAAAACCATTCATGTTTACCTCACATTCTTTGACAATATACAAAACCTTTCATTTTGTACTAGTGGCTAACTGAACCAGCCAAGGTTTATCATGCTTTACTTTGCCTAGTTGTCATATATCAATAATTTTAGGTGCAACATAGCTTCGACAAGCACCGAGATCAATAAGTATTGAAATAGAAGTGTTCAAGATCTTACCTTCTATCTCGACCATCATAGCTTGATGATCTTCCTGTTGGCCATCCAATGCTGCATAGATCTGGGGTGTTCCAGCTATGTCCTCTATAGTTTTTTCTTCTTGTAAGTTGTGCAAGACCCCATCGGTATTGTTCTTATAATCACAAGAATAATGAGCCCCGATGCATTTCCAACACTTGATCTGTAGTGGGGTAGCATCGGTTCCACTTGCTACTAGTTTGTTAACATTAGTGCCTGGTACATAAGGCTTTCTACCAGGTTTATTAAAGTTCTTGTTCACTTGAAAACTGTTATTCTTCTTTCTGTATGGCTGTGGGTTGGACCCAGGTTTATGGTTATCAAAGAAGCTCTTAGACTTGTCTCAGTTTCGATTTAGGTTCTCCTGCCTCAGTTGTCCATGCTCATAACAGAGCCTAGCTTTGTGCAGTGTGGTATCCAACGTCTTAGCCATATTAAATTCAATGGACTGTCCTGAAAACTGGGAGGAAGATATCCTAGGAACTGTTGTATCTTTACCTTTTCTTTCTTGATGTGTGGTACATAATGCAATATATCAATAAATCTATTAGTAAAGGCATCCATAGTCATGGATCCCATCCCTAGTTAGTGAAACTCTTTCACTTTTCAATCAAGGAATATTTCCAACATATATTTTTCTTGGAAAAGTTTTTGGAAAGTATCTCTATCATATTTCCCATAGCTCATATTTATTGGTGTCTTTTGAATATCTCCACCATCTTGCTTCTTTTCCATTCAAGTTATAGATGGAAAGCCGAGACTTCATCTCACTTCAATAGCTATGAACCTGAAAGTACTTACTCATTCCCAACAGCCACACTTTAGAATTTTCCCTCATGTTTAGCTCACCTTCATAGGTCGGGGCTCTTATTTTTCAGAACTCCCCCTGAAGACTGTCATTACTCTTTTGTTTCTTTCTTTGTGGAGAAAGTGACTCACCACTAAAAGGACTGTGATGGTCTTCTTTAGTTACTTCAAGGGTACATTCTTTTTCCTCTTTGGGATGCTAGACCGTTTTGGGTAAGGTTATCTTTTGGAACTGTTTGTGGATGGAGTAGGTTTACCTTGTGGGCTTCCTCCTATCATATTTCCCAGTAAGGCTTCATTTATAGCTTGTTGTTCCTTCCTTTCATTCAGGCTGTCGTCTCTGAAAAATTTCAATTCAGAGTGAATACTATGTAAAGTTTTCAAAACATCAGAGTTTATCTCTACCAACAGCTCCACTTCCGGAGTGGGGGTGGTCATCTTCCCTTGATGACTGTTTTCTTCCTCAGTATTCATAAACTGAACAGTCCTGTAAAAATTTCTTGTAAACACAAAAAACATTATGTTAGTAACATATTTAATAATCATACTTCATTTGCTCTAGGTGAATGCTTGGTGCACCCATAGGTCTCTTAGTATTGAAACTGGGCTTTGATACCACTTGTAATGTCCCCCAAAAAAATAATAAAATAAAAAATTGTAGGGTAGTAAAGACTACCTAGACAGAACATTATTTACTTACGGAACTCTATCGTACACTTTATGTATCTCTGTTTAGTCATAAGTTGTTCTTACGTTCTGTTGTTTATATTTCAGTAGTTACTATTAATGTAGTTTACTTATGATGTTGTATTTTTGTTTGCTACTTAATATTATGTTTACATTTCTATCGCATATGTGTTGTCATTGGATTTGTGTGCTTTGTCCTTTCTGCATTGTCGAACTTGTTAATTATGTAGTACTAACTTGACTTTGTTTGTGGAAACAAAGTGGGCGGAGTTGCGGGACTTTTTCTCCCATGATGTCTTGAGAGGTAAATGATTACTTTGTTACATAGGATTACTTAGTTCAATTGAACTAAGGCTCCTCTTTTATTTACATGCAGTTCAAGCTTGCGACAGAAACTTGTTAAAAGCGTATGGAAAGCTATGACCTTAAATATCATACTGTTGGTTGAATTTGGTTATCTTATTGACTCCGAATCATATTTTCCATTTTGCAGTTTAGATACATGGCCTTCAAAACCCAGCCATTGATTTGTAAGGGTTAAAGTAATTAACATGGCATATTCCATATTGCATGTTCACTAAGAAAATGCTTAGGACTTAATTGTATGGTTTGAAGTTTATTTCTTAAGCCTAAGATTCATATGTTATTATTACTTGACCCCTATGGTGGATTACATTACTGAAATACTTAACTCTTGGGTTGACTTAAGGCTAGTGCATACCATAAATGGACTTTGCACTTAAACCCTGTCATTGTAATAGAATACCCTTGCTTATAGTGTATATGTTGTAATGTTACAAGGTGTTATGAAATAGGGTGGCAAAAATTATAACGGATGGTATAAACTATACAATAGCAGCATTTAAGCCTTCAAGTGGGAGGTGGTCATATGTTGTAATGCAACGAAACATAAACTATGGAGAGTGGGTTTTTATGTGGCATTAATAGTTTCCTGCTTGTGCATTCAATGCATATGGAGAAACGTGAAAACCTTCCCTTAGGCTTGGCTCATGATGGTTGTGTAATGTGTTGTCATAGTGGTGTTTTTTCGTTTTGGCTCTGCGAAGGGGGAAGGAAATGGAGGTGACCTCCAGACTGTGTGGTATACGTTCGTTGATTTTATACGCCTGCACATTGGGTTGGTTTAATGCTTGAGCATGGCCATAATTCTCATCCCCATCTTCGATTGTGTTTTGCAGGTGCCGAAAGTGGGTGAGGAACAACATGGATTCAACTTCGTGGGCTTCCAACGTTTGCAATCGTGTCCATGGTAAGCCTGTGAGCAAGTTTTTACTTGCTACCTTTTGGCCCTCTTGGGAAGACTGCGCATAGATTGTTGCTTGGTTGGGGTTTTATGCTATGGGTTTCGATGTGGGATTTTTTAAGATTCTCCTTTGGGCATAATGATTACAGGCTTGGATTTTAACAATGTCTTAAAGGCTTCAACTGTGGAGTGAATTCGCACTCCCTCTGGTTTTGTGTATAAATTTGGGTTTGTAAATTTTACTTGGGATGTTTAGCAGTGAAGAGAGGAATGTTTGGGTTTCTAGCACACTTGGTTTTTGTTTATCCAAATCATGTTTTAGTTGGGGCCTTTTATCCATGGGATGCACCATTGCTTACAATGGTGCGTTAGCCCATTGGAATGCCTGTGTAAACTTGTTTATAAATCTTAATCAAACAACTGTGTATTTTACTTGGAAAGATCTGTCTAAATGGATGCATACTGTTTTTATTATTTGATTTACCATGTTTTAATATTATGATGTGCATAGCATGATTTCACTGTGCTATTCTATGGTTATGGTGGATTTATGTCGGCATTTACTGGCTTGAAGGTTCTGTGTGTGACAGTGTTACTTAGCTTGTATTGTAACATACAGACAGTGTGGGTATAGGCCATGCCATGAATGGCATGAGCCTTTCCCACAGTGCTCCGATAGTACAGCATAGGTTTAAAATGGTAGGATTGTGTATAAGAATAAAATTTGGCCAAGAACGTGACTTATGTGAGTGTTGTGCATTTGTTGGTTTGGTGGAGGCTCGGGCTTGAAGACCCTCAATGGTGTTTTCTATTTATAATATATTGGATGTACTTTGATAACCACAACCCGCATATGATTTGTTGTATAGTGTGGCCTGTGTAAAAATGGTTATGGGATTTTGTTGTTGTGTTGTACATACAATACTTATGGGTTGTTATTATGGTTTTTCCTTGGGTCTGGATATCCATGAGAATCAATGTCGAGACCTCTGTCGGAAAGTAGGTTTGTAATGTAACAAGTTGTAATGAATGATATTTTAATAAGTAAAATCATACTAGGCTTGCATGCCCCAGGATTCAATTCTTGTTCCCCGTTTGCAATACATGGATTTATAATATGATTTTGATGTTTATTTGAATATGATATGATTAGTGTATAAGATGTATTGTTTTAATTTGGTTATGGTAATTTTTGATGAGTTATGTAATTTTGTTTATTGTTATGTTTAGATGGAAAATGGATAGAACTGTGGATTCTTTTGTATGAATTATGAACAAATATTTGTAAAGGGCCACATGGATCGTCATGAAGCTTCCTTCGTTTATTTAGTTTTGATACTGATTAGTTTAAAACCAAAGTTTCGATACTAGTATAATCTTATTATGGAATACCTTGAAAGGTATTAGATGAGTTATTTAATTTTGGAATTTAAATGTATAGATAGCTTTCATGAATGATTATACCCGATGGCCTTATCTATCTATCTATCTATCGATCTATCTATCTATCTATCTATCTATCTATCTATCTATCTATATATATATATATATAAAGTAGTTTTGTTTGTAAGTAATACCCTAAGTTCTTTACTTAGTATATTTATTACTTTTAATCTTTCTCATATGATTAAATCTACTATAATTTGAACCTGTCTCTACTGAGAAATGTAATACGTAAGTAGAGTTATAAAGAATAAGTGAGCAATAAATAGTAGGTCTAGATTTACCTAGTTTACAGTAATAATTTCTTAATATTGAATGAATACATAAACAAAATTTAGAGTGAAATCCTAGCTATATATATCCTATGATAACATTTACAACCGTAGGTAATATTGAAGAGAATACAAACCCTAGAAGAATCTAGCCAGAAAATCAAACCATCATAAAATAGCAGAATCCATCATATAATCTAGAAGATAAAATAGACGGTATAGGGTTAGATTTTAAGATATGTAACCCTAGGAGATATGGATAGAACCATAATTTATAGTGTTAATAATATATAAAAATCATTTATATAAAGAAGCCAACATTAACCCTAGAAATGAACTTGACATACTAAGAACTCATACCTGTAATTTTTCTTCTTGAAGCTCCTTTAATGGCTAAACCTACACACTTTTTAAATAACCAGCATTATCAATTTAAGACAGATCTAACCTCTAATTTTGATGACCAAATCACTTGGGAATTACCACGTTCCTCCCAACCATGACCCGAAACTGTTCCCGGTTCTAAGCCGGATCCTCTCGAGCTCGACTCCACCATGAAAGTAGCTTAGAGTTCCTAAGGTATGGTTTCCTAATTGGTATTTAGTTCTGAATCAATCCTCTTTTCCTTACAGGAGAAAGTTCTCGAGGAAAACACTTCAGAGAAAAAACAGGCAGAATAATAATTCTCCAAGATAAAAATCAAAACCCCCAAGCCTTTTCTTGGCTTCAGTCTTTATAGAAAGACTTTGCAATAAAAAAGACACTTGATTTAACCCTTTTTTTAATTACTGGGGTAATTTTCAATACTTAACCTAGGAACTTTTAGCTAGTTCCTAGTTAAACTTTCATAGGTATTATACTATTCATTAATCCTTGAATATTAAATAATAATTGATGGAGCTTCTCTTCTTTCTTTTATTTAAATATATATTAAATCATAATTAATTCTTTATACATACTATGTAGAAAATACATAGTATTATAACACTTGTTAAAATTTTTCTCCAATCATCATATACCATGATCCTTAGACTTAATGACACTTCTTCATTAAGTTCAAGTATGTAGATGGTTTTGGTCTACTAGGCTAGGTAACTTTAAAGATCCTTGCATGTTGGATTTCCCTCCTATAACATGGTATCTCTTCAGTATTTTGATGAGAATACGAAAATTTGAAATTTCATTTAATCACTTATAAATAAGTATGATGAGATCAAAATCAATATTTTTCTTGAGTCATTTTCACTTGGAAGCTATTAAATTATTTTTAGTAACCCCTAGTGCTTACCAGAGCCCATACTCAATGCCTATAGTAGGGAGTTACAAACATAGTGCAATTCTATAGCTTTCGCTCAACACTAAATGCTAAGATGTACTTGTATGATACACCTAGTGATACAATGGCCAAGGATCCGATGCTTAAGAGCATATGCTCAAAATCAACATGGAAGGCTCGAGGGATTATGCCAAACACATCCAATCATTTTCTCATGTGTTCTATAGCTTCTCTCTCAACACAATTCATCAATCACTAAAGTGTTCAATAGGTCCTCGCTCAACACTAAACATCTCGTCAATCGTGTGCTTCAGGGTCCATGCCCAACACAAACAAGAATTTACATATATCATCAATAATTGGCTTATGCCCAATATATAAAAAAAATCATGACGTTCATATGCAGTGGGGTGTTTGACCCAATATAAAATGAAACATTAAGATAATCATCATAATCAATAGACACATTCCTATAAGTGTTAGTTCCAAAATTTGGGATATTACATTATTATTATTTTATTTATGATTTAAGTTTGTGAAAGTATTTTCACAACACATAACTCTTACATAAAATTAAATAATTGTTTTGAAAATACTTTCACAAACTTAAATCATACATAAAATAATAATGTCATTTGAAAACTAGCAAATAAATCATACCAGATGTCATAGTTATTTTGCAAAACATTTTTTTAATTATTAATAAAAAAAGGAAAATGACACTAGGAGAATTGAGCTACATTATTTTTTTAGTCATTATTTAAGTTTGTGTAAATATTTTTTTGAAAAATATTTTCTTTTGTGTAATATTTATGTGAAAAAATAAAAAATAAGTCACACAAGAAGTGGTAGCTACTTTGCAAAACAATTTAGGACAATTGGAGAATTATGTTAAATAAGGGGACACGACCATGAGACACAAAGACTGTGTGTAAAGAAATTAATCAGTACTTACAAATCATATCTGATCTAAATCTCAACAACCAGACATGATACTAAATCCTAGGGATTGAAGGATTGATTGAGATTTTATTAGGGATGCCAGGGGGATGGCAGCAGACCTAGAAAAAATATTTTCACATTGATGCAATGGGATAGCATCAGACGTTGCTTTGTGAATGAAGAGATTGTTCTACAAGCACATGCATTGATTGTTTCTCTTTTTCACAAATCTATCATTGAGCTTGTTACGAACTCGAGGAGAGAGTGCAATGTAGAATTTTTTCCTTTCTTTTCTACTGTGCATGGTGGTGATCCAACTCAAGAGTGGAGTTGAGATAACAATGGTGCTACTCTCTTACATGTTTGGGAGAAGATGTTTCTCCAAGTAATTATTGTCAACATTATTTTTCAAGAAAGTGTCTCTGAATTTATGGATTAGATTGTATAGAGTGCTCCATACAATCACTATTGTTTGAACTTATTTCATGTGTGATTATACTAATCATCGAATTTAGATTATGATTGGATGGATTTCTTTAATGTTAATTTATCTGAAGATAGAGAGTTTAGGGATTGTTATATATTATAACCAAGCTTTCAACTTGAATCATAGAATTGAGTTTATGATTTAATTTCTTTTACTCTGAATCTATTTTATCGAAAGTGCTATGGTTTCTTTCTACATAAACAATGAATTTTCTTATAGAGTTTATTGAAATGAAGTTTAGGGTTATCATTTTTCATTTATACCAAGTTGATTTTTTCTTGTTTATTAAAATGTATACCCTTTAAATAATTTTAGACAGATCCCAACTCACTGCAGGGTCTTCAGTTTCCTCCTCTGTGTGCCTCATTTTAGGTCTTGTCTTGGGTTTCCCATACCTTAATAATATCCTTAGGAAATCTAAATTGTAACCATGGAGGTTGTGAATGGTCCACACTTTTTTTTAGGGTGTAAAGGTAACGTGGATAATGTTACTAATCAATGCATGGGCTTAACATATCAGAATTTTTAGCTAGATTTTATGGATCTATAAATATATGGGAGTCAAATGTGAATGGATAAAATGTTTCCTCTAAAATTGATATGATGGTTGTGAAAATGACACGAGAAGACCAACATTTTATAAAGTGTTTTCTTAACATTAAAAAAAATCATCATATATCCTATCTTTTTTATATCTATACATTGTGTGTATTTTTTTTTATTAATATGGATATGATCAAAATAATGATTTCACAAAAAAATTCATTACAAATCAAACATTTCGCCAATACATGAAAAAATTAGATCACCGCAAAGATTTCTTTAATGAATTCTTACCATAAACAAATTAAAAGTTATAGGAATGTATGCTCGTAGATTTCATAGATGTGAGATAAGATCAACTTCTTAGTACTAGTCTACTTCATTGGTTGATCCTTCCAAAAATATAACATGATGTATACAACTTGGACTCTTTTGACCTAGTCAAATGATGAACAACTATTAGAATGAAAACAAACACCAAGACTTTGGAAAGCAATTGGAAAAATGTATTAAAAATAATATTAATAGAAATGGTAAAGAAATTGGTGAAATAATTTAACTATGTTTTTAGGAGTAATTTTATAATTAAATCTTTTAATATTTTTTAAAATAATTTTTCTAAAACCTTAGTATTTTTAGAGTTTTAGTTTTTATCAATCAAATCACAGTTTAACAAAATTTCACACAGACACACACACATAGAGTTTTAAGAAATTTAAACAATCTTTTCTCTAGATTTTTTGGTCTCATGATGATGATCCAAAAGTAGAGATTCAAGTTTTTTCTTGTTTTGAGAACCCATGTCCTCCCATTCTCATCCATTCTCATCATAACTCTGCTTATGCATATTTATGAACATATTTCCACAACGTTGATAACTTTAAAGCACATAGTCAAAATTTAGATATATATGCACATTAAAACTTGATTACATGAAACACAAACACACAACTCTTTTAAAATTGAATACATATAATAAATCCAAATTCTAAATTCTTCATGAGCCTCCTTCATAAATCAATTACCTCATTTATCATCTCCAATATTAAGTTATTGTGGGTCATACTTAGAAATCTATTAATCTCTATCATTTATAAAATGAAAATTAACCAAATTCTAAATTCTTCATTATCCTCCCTCATAAATCAATTACCTCAGTTATCATCTCCAATATTATGTTATTGTGGGTCGTACTTAGAAATCTATTAATCTCTATCATTTATAAAATGAAAATTAATTGAAGGCATTTGACAAAGTATTTATAGTTTGCAAATAATAGTATCAAAATGTAATTTAAAAAATGTTTTATTTGAGTTATTATATGACAATGTCATGGAACCATGAACAATGCATCCCTATACAAGTGCACCATCAATGGATATCCTCTCCACAGAATCCATTACTTCAAGAAACTTGGCATTTTAACAATACACTCACATGTCTTCTCCTCTCCTAAAACCATTCTTAGTACAAATACTAGTATTATTATTATTTTTCACATATAGAAGGATTTGAAAATATTTTGAAACCCTTTTAGCTCTTTAGGTTAATGTTTTGGAGTTCAAAGTGGGATCCCTAGTGAAAATTTAGAGAAGGAATTGAAAATATTTTGAAACCCTTTTAGGCTCTAGGGAGATGGATTCCAATGGATTTTAGGATCGGTATTGGGCCAAATTTTGTAGAAGTGGAAAGATGTAAAGAGTGATTGGAATTACTTGAAGGTGACACATTTAAGCACACGGTTTTCATTAAAAATTCATGGGTCTTCACTTAGTGAAACCATGCCATAGAATGTTCATTCGTGGCATATGAAACAATACCCCTATTTTCAAAAAAAATTGGAAAATACCTCCCAAAATCATTTTTTTAACCCCCTCCTTATATGCCTTCCCGAATTTAAAAAACCTCTATTTTCACTATATATTGCATGTATCCATTTTTTCATTTACATTTTTTATACCTTTTTATATTTATACCTACTATATTGACATGATACCCCACATATATTCTACAATACACCTTGCTTCTTTCGATGTATATTGTGGATGCACATTACTTCACCCACAATGATCAACATCATAGAGATCACATTCATTTCCTAAATTAACACTAGTTTGTCACTCTTACTTTGACCCTTTTCCTCTCAACAATGGAGAGTCACATAAAGGTTCTACATGATTTCTAAAACATGGCTAAACACTCACTACTTGACACTACTTGACTATTTTTCAAAATCAAGACAAAAAACACCAAAGGCTTGATAAAAATCAGACACTAGTACAAGTGATCAATTTTGCCACGGCAAAATGTGGCAATATCCATGGAAAAGCATGGATATTGCCACGTATAAGTGTTTTTTTTCCCGTGGCAACAATTCCGTCGCAATAGAGACGACCCCTAATTTGCGTCGCAAGAGCGACAATGTTCTATATTTCGTTAGATTACTAAGGCGTCGATATATCCACGCCTGGCCATCTCTGTATCCACGCCTGGCCGTCTCTGTATCCACGCTGGGCCGTCACTGTATCCACGCAGAGCCGTTGCTGTATCCACGCCGGGTCGTCGCTGTATCCACGCCAAGCCGTCGCTGTATCCACGACTGTGAAATTTTTAAAAAAATTGTCGTCGCTGTATCCATGGCTATAACTGTTTAAAAAAAAATACAAATTCCATAAGATCAATTCCATGTGGAAGTAGGTCATAATCCTTTAATCACGGCACTGTCAATATTACTGTCATCCCTACTGAATAGCTGGACCAAACATGATGCATTTAAGATCTGTTTGAGATATATTAGCACTACTAAAAATGTCTAACCATATAATGGTTGTCTATACTATATCATCTATGGCTTGTAAGTATAGTATTGATTCTTGAACACACATGTTTGATAAAACATCCCATCTACATTAATATCAATTGATTTAACTGACTAAAGTCCTCTACACAGAACATATCTAATCTGTGGGGTGCTCGTGCAATTTCCCCAGAGGGCTAGGAGGTAACACAATGGGAAGTTGCATATAAAAATAAAGCTGTCCATGGGTTCAAAAACATATAGCCACAGCTACCAATGATAAAATCGTTATGCTTACTTAACAACCTGCCCATCTCAATAGATTGAAACTTGTGGCACGTGATAATCCTACCATATCATTGAACCAGGATTGAGACAACAGAAGAACTGTTTTACTATAATCTACCTGATAAATAGTTCTCAGAATAGCAATGGAAAAAAATTATCTACATTTTCTTGACTGTGAGAAACACAAAACTAAAGTAGGTAGATCATCCTATACCATATTGTACTTGTACCTGGATGCCTAAAATGATGTAAGTTCAGGAAACATGCTATTACATCCATATGGATTGTAAAGAGGGGCTATCAAATGCACTTATTTGCTCATATGTTGTACTTAGAAAGCATAACCCTCAAACTAATCATTTGAAGTTGATCCAAACAGCCACAGTTGTAATTGAGGATTGCTGTCTAAATCATTAGAGTTCCCTAAGCAATGCAATTGATCCATTTGATTGGCATTACAGCTTGCATGCAAATAAAGAGAAATCTAGTCTGGTGCAACCTAATTCTTAAGCTGATCATTCATATGTATGTTTTTAATAGAATCAATAGACTATGGGCCAACAATGCATGCATGCCCAAGCAATGTTGTTGAATCTATTACCAAACCATAGCAAGAAAATGATGGATCTAGAGACCTCTTACCGGAGGTGGAAAATAATTCAAAAAGCACCACTCCATAACTATAAACATGAGACCTTATCAGACACACTACATGTCACAGCATACTCTGAAGCAACATACCAAAAGTGCTAGATATATCTGTTGTTGCATGAGTTTCAGAGACTTCCAGGAACCTGTAAAACAATTTTATGGTCACTTTATGCCTCTCCATATCAATTATGTGCATGTATATTGCTAGCATCTGATAGATTTAATAGACACCTAGCCTGAAAATCACTACATTAGTATTACCTTTAATCCCTTGCAGCCATTTTATCCCACTTTCCCCACCTGACCGTAGATATAGCTTGCTCTACAGTATGAATTTTGTGCACATTTAACGAAGAACGAAGCTCTGATCCAGTGTTACTGTAATCTGAAGTAAGAATATGTTTAGACAGATCATTTCTTGTTATGACAACTATACAATGAATTGTAAATTGCTTCCCATGCCTGTGCAGAATCCATCTGGTGCACAACTTTGGAGGCATGTCGAAACTTTTCAAGGCCACGTCCTAAGAGGGTCTGACTGTTTCTAAAGGGCGTGACAGGTCATTATTTCTGCTACACTTGTGATCTGACTGTTTCTAAAGGGTGTTGTTCTATTTGTGTCAGGGTGTGCCACAGGGGTCACAGAGTTGTTTACTCTCGTTTAAGCCATTTCTTTTGTGATTGTGGTTGTTTACTCTCGTTTAAGCAGTAACTTCCCAGAGCCACTTCACAAGCTTTATTCGAGTCGTCAGAGAGGCCGTTAGCATTGACATTCTTTTTAACATCCATGTGAGCTAGTTGCTTACTACATTTTGACCATATGTGTATAGATTCAAGCACAGTAAGAAATTTTATTGACATTCTTTTTAACATCCGACACCTAAGTAACCATCTTTCCCTACTATCAATTTTATTAAGAACCTCAACTTAAATAATAAAATTCACCTGCATAGCTCTCCCTTGTGACATACAGATCTCTGGTCTTGTACTCTGGAAACTTGTCAAACCAACCATGAAGAAATAGCAAGTTATCCTCCGCTGAAAAAAAAAATATAGACCATCAGATTATTGTCACATACAAAATTACTGTAGAAATATTAACATGTATTTGCATCTAGCTACTGATATTTGATACCTTCTTTAGCATCATTTGCACCCAAATAGTATGATGAATCATTAGAATAGGAAAATCCAACTCCAGCCGGAGTCTCCAGAAAAAGCATGTTTGCTTATGCACAGAGCAAACTAGCATTAGCCTGAGAAATACAATACAGGCTTCTCAACATATTGGTAATCAATGCATCAAGAATGTCTGAACTTTGAGGCATTGCTAGAAGGATATTTATATGATACATGTACAAGAAATTAAATATTGCAACAATTACCTTTGTTCCAACTGTAATAATTTCCAATCAATTTGTCTCCCCTGGGATGGAATGGGCCGTTCTCTGATAGCGCTCCAACACCGAATGAAGAACAAATAGGCCCTGTAATTATCCAGAACCAAACATGACAAATAGAATAGAATATGTTCATTCACATTCTCGTAGACCTAATTTAGATCACAATTTGTTAAAAAAAAATAGCTGCTTATCAACCATTCTCCTATACTAAATGTATAGAATGAATATTCATATTTTCAATCTATGTAAAATCAAATGTGCTTTGCTTGTCCAATGGATTTTAAATATGTATTAGTAAAGACAAAATGAGAGATTCAGTGGATGAATATTAAATATTTTTACAGGACTAAAAATTGAGAACTTCAGTGCCTTTAAAAGAATATAAAATTATAGCAGCACATGTAATTTTCCCCTGAATTATAGCATATCTGTTCAGTTGCAGGCTTGAGATGTGTTTTGAAAACTAGCAATTATTTCTCTTTGGAAAAGGAAATAATTCTATTCTAATCATCCCTTCGCCCTAAACAAATTATATACCATTTCATCCATATTTTATCAGTTTGTCTATATACCATTTAAACAGCAGGAAAATGCCAAAAAAAAAATCTCTCATTCCACTAACCTCCATTGAGCCATACAACCAAAGGCTTCAAATCTGGATCTTTTTCAGCTTCTACAAAGTAATAGAAGAGAGCTCGGCCACTCTTTTCATCCACTGTGACATACCCAGAATATTGCTTGAAGGTCACAGCAGGTTGTCTAGGCAGACTGTTGATAATATCACTTTTCGGACCTGATAAGACTTTCAGTTTCAAACAGTTGCATCAAATCCTCTCCAACATTTTTGTAAAGCTACAAGTGCAAGGTTGATCATAACAAAATGGTGCTCTAAAGAAAATATGGAATTCATATCCTACTCAAAACAACTTATTATTCTGTAAAACGTAAGTAGATACATCAACCAAACCCGGACCAGATGCTACTACCTAATGTGACAACGTCAAGTGCAAACAATGACTCACCCAGTAGGATCCAAGATCTTATTTGTAGTTATCTTGCAGAAAATTTCAAAACCAAAAGACCATTCTGTTGGACAACTTGAGGATGAAAGACAGCAGTTCCATCTTCAGCAATACCTTTCAGTAAAAATATCTCATCTGTCTTCAAATGCTCATAGCCTTGAACCACACCATTGTGATGATAACAAATATCCAGCTCTGGTACACTTTCCATTACATTATCAAGCCAGGCATCAAGCCACATTAATTGAGTCACCTGTAATATCTTAAAGCTAGTCAATCTAATCTTTGTTTAAAAAAAAAACATAAGAAAACCTAAACAGAAATCAAATGTGCCCATAAAATCACACTTCATAATCAACAGAATTCCTGGAAGCACCATTCTACCTGCCGCTCCATCTCCCATAGATGCAAACTAACAGCCACATGCTTTTCATTACTGAAAACTAGAAGGTCACTACCAAGAAGCATGCTTAAGTTGTGAAATTCCCAAAACAAAACCCTCAGAAAACATTTATTACTAAGCCTTCAATGCTTTTCTGGATCCTTCTAAACATAGTTTGGAGGACGTTGTTTCTCACCAACAAGACTTGCTTTCTTAAGGGCATCAATTCTACTTTTGTGTCTATTACCACCCCAAGAAACACTGTCCCCATCTTCCTGGGAAGATCCTTGTGGATGAGGATGAAAGCCATCTGTACCATCACCCAGGTCATCACCATTTACAAAATTCCAGGAAGAATGTGACTATTGATTGACAGAAGATGGTAAGCACTCTCCTTCCATAAACCCTATAGTAAAATGCCTTGGCAGAAGAGTAGGATTTGTTGCATCTTCTGGAATTGAAGACTGTGAAGATGGAGGGCAATCGCAAGCCTTTGCCCGCACTGAATGCATAGCAAAGTTCAAGAAAAGTGATTGATCTACACCCTTTGATTGGTTTTTCTTCTCACCCGTTTTGCATAAACTCTGTGAGAATGCTGTCATCGAATTCTAGTAAGCTGAGATCCTAGTGCGCGCCAAAGAATCTGCCATACTTTATTGAGATGGATGAATTGGGTTCCAACCCCAGCAGCCCCTCCGCTCCTCCTGCAGCCATGCTAGTCCGTCTGACCTTGTTGGAAAATTAGGTTTAATTTTTGACATGAATGAACAAGTCTACTTCACATTTTCCTTGATGGCTTAAATTCCTTGCACGGGCGGGTTTGCTTGGCCGCCTGTGATTTTGGCGCCAAGACGGAATATGTATCCCCTAACACCATGTTGAAATTGGATCCCATTACTGACAACTTATGTTCAATATGTCAAATATTTTAATTATAGAGTAGAAAAGCCTCATGCATATCGGGGTTCCTCTATGTCGAGGTTGCCAACCCCCTCATTTTGAAGATAGAGTTATACTAAACAACATATTTCTACATACTTTTTAAATCATATATTTTGTGGTTTGAGGCCTTTATCATGGCCTATTAGCTTACTAGTCATAATTTAGAGCATAAATGCATCAATTTCTCTCCCAACCATGGTTTGATACTCATTCATAGTGCACAAAACATCATATTAACACTCTCATACAACTATGAGGACAATGATGTCCAACACATACCATGTTGTATGGTTTGTGTCCTTATTCATGGACCTTGGTCCTTAGAAGCTTCATATAGGGTCTAATAGTTTTATTTTCCTCCAACGCCTATTGGGAGCTTTAGCATGGACTTTGGCAATCCCCTCATGTTGGGTACAAGACATCATGTCCAAGGCCCTATCAATCTTGTTGTAAAATAAAATGTTGACATTGGTTTATAAGCATCAATCCTTTGTAAATCATTTCACATTCTAAATTGAATGTTTGAGGATGTTAATCCCCATAACCAATGTCCTAGGAAAAAGTTAATATTTAGAGAATATTTTTAGGGTCCAAGACATGGTTAAGCTACAATGTCATGACACCAACACTCTATTCTCCTCTCACACACCTTCCCCTCTCATGAATTTATAGTCCTCCATCTCTTCTCAATGTTCTCTCCTTGTTTGTAGCTAGCTTCATATTTTATTACTAATTGTTTAGTTGCAATTACATATACTTGGCCCTCATCCATATCAAATTTACAATTATATTACAATATCGGGGCTTTAAAATGAGTGTTACATTCTCCTACCCCTTAATTTCAATACCTTCCTTGATGTTAATTTATTTATGCATACATACCCCATGGCTTGTTGACTCTAGTTTCTTTTCCAAAGATTTTGATTTTCAGGCTAGGAGTCCAGGTGTGGATACAGCGATGGATAGGAGTCCAGGCATGGATACAGCGACGGCTAGGTGTGGATAAAGTGACAGCTAGGAGTCCAGGCGTGGATACAGTGACGCCTCGTTCCTGTTACATCGGATTTTACACCAAAAGGTAAGAAACGTGGAAAACCTCCATGGAAAAATCCGTGCTTTTGTACTAGTGAGAGTATATCTACACAAATATTGTTAAATTCAATTGAAAAATAGAGATATGTTTTTACCTTTTTCCTCTCAACAATGGACACTCACATCAAGGTTCTACATGATGTCCAAAACAAGTTCAAGTACAAGTTCAGAAAACCAAATAACTAACTACATTTTCTAACCATTTGTCTCACATTTTTAACCAAATAACTAACTACATTTCTAACCATTTGAAAACCAAGTTCAAGATATTTGTTTAAGCCTACATCATTTGCAATTTCGTTTATATTTTTATGGGAATGTCATGTTACATAATGCTACACAACAAAACACTTTCAACATCTCCCCATGCTGGGTTGTAAGCACCTCCCTACTCTTAGTGCTATAAACAGGTTTAGTGAAATATTAATACAAAATAAACTAGTAAAAGGGTAAAGTATTATTGTTAACTACTAACAAGAAGATTATTCCTCAGTACAAAGTTCATGAGGAAACATTGCAAGTATTGAAGCACTATCCATATCAACACATTGTTCATCAAAGAGATGAGCCTGAAGCAATCTGTGTGCTCGTTGTTGTGCAAGGACCTCTGCTTGTATATATGGAGGAAGGGAAGCAAGGAATTCTGGATCAATATCCTCAGTAGCTGGTGGCTGATTATTTGTAGGTTGTGCCACCTAATTCTGCTGGGAAGCAAGCACCTTTGTTCTTAACTCTTCAGGAAGAGCCTCTAGGAATGTAGGATCAATAGAATTAGATCCCGCCACCATAGTATTTTGTTGTTGCTCACTAGGAGTATGAGCAGGCACATTTTGACTGCTCTCCCTGGCAATTTTTGGTTGGGCTTGTTCTCTATTACTATTTTCATCTTGCACACCTTCCATGTTTCCTGATGCATCAATCTGTCTTAGGTTTCACGCTTCGTCGGCACTTCCAATTTCTATTTCCAAGATACGAAGGCTTTCACCTAATTTAGAACCACTACCACTACTATATTGGCTCACAGCTTCAACATCATGCATGAATCACTCATTGCACTCATCTTGTATCTCAAGGTCATGGTGAACAACACCTATAGTCTGAGTTCCTTGCTCCAAAGAAGCTTGTTGCAAAGGTTGAGTTGAAATAGTGTTGGTATTATTGGCACTATTATATTCAATATGGGATTTCTTATCTTTCTTAGTTATTTGTATATCATTTTCCTATGATTGTAGATTTTTTTTCATTCCAATACCATCTTCTCCAGCTTGTGAAGCAGTAGATTCACCTTTTTCTGGTGATCTGGTGGTATCATGGGCCTGATCTGATGGAGTATCATCAACTGGATGAGGTATCTTTAACTGAGAAATAAACTGCTCCTAAATCCCCAATGCTATGGTAGTGCCACTCATTCCTTTAATATATTGACTATCATCATCCTAGTAACTTGAATTATTTCCTAGCCATCCACTTCAAAGTGTTCGGAAAATCGAATCCAGATGGGATGGAGCTGAAGTAATTTCAATATTTCTCTCAGTGACAACCCTATCATTCTCTGCAATCATAGTCTCTATGATTAGCAACTCTCTCCCACATCTTGTAAAGGTAGAAGAATGGCATGTTGGCTCACAAAGATGTCAATAGTGCAATTTATATGCTACATAATTGCGTACAAGTTATTTCTTCTTTAGTCATTTTCCGCATTTCTTTTTGTAAATTATTTTTTGAGAATATAGAATGTATTTTTCAAAAAAAATAAGGCAGGGAATGTTAATTTGCATTTACAGCCTATTCCATTACATTCAGAGGCAGAACATGGAACGCGCCAAGGTGTTGATGACAGAGAGAGTAAATGAAATCTAGATGGTATTCCAAATGGAAGATCTCACACATACATTTCATTCCTCAATTGCTCACATTTACTAGAGTATTTCTACAAAAGTTAGTCTTTTAGATATTGCATTTGAGCTAATCTTTCAACTTATCCACAATTAGTGCCAAAGCTCATGAATTCTGTCTACATGACATGATGTCTCATAAATTCTATCTTATCTCAACTTCTAAGGATTATATCTAATAGTTTCCTTGAATATGAGGGTAACATAGGTTACAACTTGAAAAAGGTTGAAGTTCCTCTACTGCAATTCTACTCCTTAAGGTTGAAGTACTGGAACTTCCTCTACTACAAGACACTAATCATCTACCCTACTAGAAAATGTAGGATACAAATTGGAAACATTGAGGATTTGTGCTAAGACAACTTGATAATGGCCTTGTTTGCATCTGGGTTTGTCGAGATCATTATGTAAGCAACTCATTTTTGTGATGTTTTGTGTTTTTGTTCACCTTTAGTCCTCCTTGAGGCCTACCTATACTATAGGACCTCTTCTTAGAATGAAAATTGAAAACAAATATAATTGGGAATTTGATCAAAGATGTTGGGTTTTTAGGACCTTGTTTCTATGGTTGAATAACTTAGCTATAAAATTTCCTAGTTCATTTTGGTTTTCATTGGATAGCCTAGAGAATTTTAAATGCAAATGATTTTGTATTTTTTTCTGGTGGGTTCGAGGCTATATAGGATGAAATGTTTTCCATCCTCTATGGCTTGAGTTATGCAAATTGTCCCTGGGCAGTTTTCCTTGGGTAATCTGACCTTTGAATTGTATTTTCGTTGGTAATTTAGGGTGCTCAAAGTGTATAGTTTTCTTTTGTCCTTTTATAGTTATAGGCACTATAAAATGTTACTGTTTCATGCAAGTTTTTGAGTACAAATTTTCTGTAAAATAGAATTCTGAACTAGTTTTATAGCCGCTTACAATATAGATAGGAAATATTATTTGGAGTAAATGGGAGGTATAACAAGTCCAAAGGGATTATTCCAATCCCCAAAAGCTAATAATTGAAGACTTCAGTGACCAACTAGCCCTTAGACTAATATAATCTCCAAACTGATTTCTCATATTTCCCCTTTGATATTATAATTCTCAATAGTTGTCAACTGGGTTGAAATGCATATGAGGTGACCTTTGCAGTTGCTGGAAATGGTTTATTCACAGAAGGGACCCCAGAGGTGAGACGAATCAGTCCAGAAAGAAATCAGGGTCTTCCGAGAGGTGAATACCTCGAAAGGGATGAATAGTCTATATATTGACTATGTAGTTACACTCATTACACTGAGCCTACTTCACCCTGATAAAGTAATTAGAGATGATGGTAGCAGAGTGACTCTCATGAAATACTCTAATACATATACCGAGGCTTGGGAAATTATAAAGCTATTTAAAAATGGTTACATGCTGCTGCTATTTCCTACATGTTGGGCTAGTAATTTCCTTATAACTTACCAATTTAATAATGTGAATGGAATTTTATTCAATGTTAGAACCAGAGGTTTGAGCAATGCATTGTATTGGCTGGCCCAGATAGTGGGATCTATAGGTATTGGCTATGTTTTAGATTTTAGCTGCAAGAGTAGAAGGAAGAGGGGAGTTTTTGGGTCTCAGCATAGTGGCATTGTTGGGAACAACCATTTTGGGAGGAGGCCTTGTAATCCAGCTAAGGTATTCTTCGAATAAACCATTAAAGGAGTTGGATTTCAAAAATTCTAGCTCTTCCTATGCAGGACCAATGATACTATACTTCTTATATGGATTGATGGATTCTATGTTTCGTACCCTTTACTATTGGACCATTGGAGCTTTCACAGATGATTCACAGACTCTGAGTAGATACAGTGGTTTCTACAAAGGTGTGCAGAGCACAGGAGTAGCTGTGGCTTGGCAGATTGTTTCTCAAAAGGTTTCATTGCTAGCACAGGGTCTCATCAATTGGGGCCTAACTACTATAGCTTACCCTCTGGTTTTTACTATTATTGCCTTATGAGTAAAGGATTAGAAGTCCATTCCTATACCTGATTAAGATAATGGCTCGAATCAAAGTGTGAACCCTAATTTTATTGCCGCCCAGATGAGCTCAACCAAATATCATGAGGATAATGCAGATAGATTTGTAAGTGCCAGTCCAATTGGATACCTTTGAACTAATTATCCTGGTAGGTGGAATTTCTTTCATTAATTAGGTATTACATTGATTGTCACTAAAAATTAGACAGAATTTTGCTGTCCAGAATTATACTGATTCTTGTTCTTGAAGCCTATAAATGGCTTGATTCTAGTGTATGAGTTTATCATTCAAAAGGTTAATATATACTTATTAAAACTTAATCTCTGTTACAGAAATCTTGTACCATACTCCAATATTCTCATTTCTCCCACACAAGGATCAAGAGCTAGTGAAGACCCTCACGTTTGGAAAATTTCAAAAAACTCAGAAGAAACTATGGAATATAATGAGAAAGATATAGGGTCCAATTTAAAATTTGAGTTCTCCATTAGAAATATCATAGGTGAAGAACCAGTGAAGAACATACCTCTTTCAATATATGTCCACTCTCCATGGTTTGGCTTCTTAGAACCTTGACACATTTTTGTTTGAATCTGATGTCTTATGTCGTAGTTATGATTTTTTTTTTATGCACATCAATTGAATTTGCTTGTTGCCACATTGAAGAATGCAAGAAACAACACTGAGATGGCACATGGGACTTGGAGGTCAAACCATTCATACATGGAAAGAAATTAAACAATATTTCCACCAAAAGTACCAAGACTATTGAAACTCTAAATACCTTTGGGAGGATAATTCATGATGTAACAACAAAAAAATGAATATCTAGAAGATTCTGTAGAAATATTTCAATATAATTTGCAAAGATCTAGACATAATAATTTGGACAAAGAAACTCAAATAAAAATTATGATTAGAGGATTAAAATATGAATATATTGTTGAAGGTGAGTTGGCATTGATGTCAACAAGAGAGATCTATGTCAATAATAACAAGCAAAGTAGCATTACAGTTTTTAGAAGTAAACTAATGATGTGGTAGAAGAATCATTTGATGACAAAGATGTGGATGTTGAAAAGTAAGTGTATAATATTAGCAGTGCTAATGAAGATAATATGACCACTATATAAATTTGGTTTTTACAATCAACTGTGACAAGATCAGACCTTGCAATCAACTGTATTCTATATGGAAATAAGGAGTTCAATAACTGGAATATTTAGGTATTATTGTCAAGAAGCAATGATTGTATAAATAATTTCAATATTAGAATATTGATTCATTACTAGAAGAGAATGAAATGACTACAGGAAACAAGATTTGGTACTACTGAAATCAAAGATACATAACTACAAGAACTCAAAGTTTTGCTAATCGCATAGTGTGGACAAGACTCACTCTAACTACCAAAATATGCTACTCAGTGTTGCCTTTGCAATATCTATCTGACTAACACTAGGATTATAACCAAGGCCTAGACCATGCCAAGAACAAATATAGTTTGTATGTGGAGCTATTAGTTTCAATGTGGGCGAAGATCGCTCAAACACCATTCCTATAATACATAAACTTGACACTTTGACCAAACATTGAATAGAGGCTAGCACTTGAGCGGTGACACTTGGAGATGATCCAATGGATGAGATCCATGTCGATCCATGGGCACACAAAACCAACATGTTTGATTTCCAACAAGAGGCACACAACTATGTTAATGTATGAGGATGAGTATCGAAACTGAATGAGGGTACTAGAACTTCTCTACTTCAATCTTAAATAGGCACTCCATAACCAAACACCTTTCAAACTGCCATGAGACATCATGAACCTGTGAAACTCTTCACATCGACTGTCTAGCTTGATTAACCATCACACCTTGATCATACGATTGTTGTCATACTACAAAAACAACTTGTCATCAATGACACTATGTCAAACAATCTTCCGTTACGAGGTTGACATCAATGACACTATGTCAAACAATCTTCCATTTGACGTTGAAATCAATGACACTATGTCAAAGAATCTTCTGTTCAAGGTTGACATCAACGACACCATAAATTTATCCATGTCCCACAAGTGACCACAAATAGATCAATGGGACTGCTAAGTGTTAATTTTTCTAATACCGTCCACCTAGATAATTATTTCCTAGTGAATTCCTTCAAGAATTAAATCGCAACTAATTAAATAATTTAAATTGACTAGAATTTGTTAACAGATATAAACAGCGGAAGCAAAATGGAAAACATACCTTCTCAATAAAACACACAAAAACATTATGCCCCTCAAATCTCTTTTTTATTAAAATAATATACAAGCATGTGAGGGCTCCCTTACTAGGAAAATGGACCAATGAAGAAAATACAATCTACAACAAATCTAGCAATTTGTCCCCTTGAGAAAATCTTCTTGCTGCAAATCTGCCCCAAAAAGAACCCCTGCACCTGCTGCTACCCTGTATGGCCTACAAAAAATGGCCCAAGGCTTGTTGTACGACCAACCCTATACGACTGTCCCTACAAGTCTGAAACCTCCACCAAGTTGGCATAGCCTCCTGCAATAGTTTCCTGGTCATTGTACTCTTCTTCCTGCCAAATCCGGATATTAAAAGTCCTTCTCTACTCTCAGGAATGAATCACTTACTCAATGCTTGTGTGTTAGTGGAATGTGTCTTCTCCTCTCACCTTGGCTTCCTTTTTATAATCTTGATCCAAAACCCTAACCTCCTAAGTGATCAATGGTTGAGATTAGATCTCCCCCTCACTTGAAATAATGGCTAAGATTCATTTAATTAACTCAAATCACTAATGCAAAAAACTTAGGCATTTTATTAAACTAAACTCAATTAATTCTAAAATGACATTCACTTTAATAATTAAATTAATAAAATTTACAAAATACTGAGAGGTATTAATGACGACTTTCTTCAAGTTAGACACAAAATAATATGGAAATACATGTCCCAGCTACAAACTTCAACACTAAGTACATCAGTGAGATCACAAAGTTGGAGTGCTAAAGTGATGAGAAATCTTTAAAGGATACTGAAGTTCAATGAGAGGAGCTCTATTTTCAAGATTTGTCAAGATTTACAAATGAAGATCACAAGGCTAAGGTTTTTGTTTTAGAGGAGAAGAAGAGGGCATTATAGGATGAAAAAAGAGGCAGCTTGGTAGTTATAAAAGTCAACCACTTTCGCTGAAAAATGGCGATGATAATACAAAATGTTTCCATCAATTTGCAAATTATAGAGAAATATAAATACTATTTGGAAGTTACAGGGTTCAGGTGGTTCTATGGCCACCTCTTATGAGGACCTGTCAAGGTTTGGGGTTGCCCATTTCAATGGTCTCTATAAGGAACATAATAAAGCTACAATAGCAGAAATTGTAAAATGGCAACTCTGTTCCCTAGCTTTGTCTCTGAGGAGGACATTGTAACTTTGTTGGAGAAGGTAACAAAACATGAGCTTCAAGAGATTTTGCATTCTTTAAAAAAGACAAAAACCCTAACCTAGATGGATGACCAATAGAGTTTTTCTAAGATTTTATGAGGTGTTGGTAGAAAATCTCTTAAGGGTTCTTAAGGAATCTGGGGTTTTTCGTAAGATGCTGAAAGATTTCATGTCCACTTCTATAGCCCTCGTCCCTAAGTTTGATAATCCTATTAGTTCTGAAGAATTCAAGCCAATTTCATTGTGCAAATGTATCTATAAAATTAGTTCAAAAGTAATTTCTAAATGGATAAAGGCTCTGCCATCTAGGTCCATTCTCCAAGAACAGTTTAAATAGTTCACTGGATGGTATATTCATAAGGTTGTAGGGGTGGCTCAGGAAGCTTTTCATTCAATTAAGGTAAAGAGGATATGTGCTATGGTGATAAAAGTTTACCTATCTAATCCATATGATAGGGTCAACTGGCTCTATTTGAGCTTGTTGCTATTTACTGGGGGTTTGATCTACACTTTGTTAATTGGGTTATGAATTTCATTTCATTGGTTTCTTTTGTTCGGTTGAAAAATCTTCAATCCTGTTAGGTGTTTGAGGTAGGGCTGCCCTATTTCTTCTTTGTTGTTCTTGTTACAGTAGGGCTTAACAAATCTCTTTTAGAGGCCAAAAAATTGGGGGCTTTTAGAGGTATAAAGGTGGGAACCAAATTATTTTTGTCTCATCTTTTGTTTGTGGATGATATATTTCTGTTTTGAGATGGCTTGCACAAAGATGCTAAAAATTTAAGAGAAGTAATGGACCTATATTGTCTGGCTAATGGAATGCAGATCAATGTAGGAAAGTCCTTTATGGGGGTTGGAAAATAAAACAAAGTTCTATGTATGCATTTTTTTCCTTTTCTCAAGTTGAATGTCACGAGAGCATTAAATATTAGGGGTTCTCCTAGTGCATAATTAAGGTTGTAAAAGGTGATCAGCCCAAGTGGTAGGCTTCCCAGTTTCCATAGTTGTCTGTGCTTGTTATAAGGTGAAAAGAATCACATAATAGTCATTTTTAGACAAAACCAAATGCTAATTTCACTTCATTGCAGAAACCACAAATAAAGCACTAGGAAACCAAAAGAAAAATGTCAATGTATACTTACCAGGTTTTTCCATTTATGATAGATCCTTGTCATGTCATGCTTTTTCCATTCTTGAAAGTCAAATATACTCATGCCATATTCCCACGTACACTAATTTGGGTCAAATTCCCTCACAATAAGAGGATTTCAGAAATTCAGAGAAATTCAGAGGATTTGGAAAATGATCTGCCCTTCCCTAACCACATCACATGACCAAAGTCTGCTGCCCAGACAGTATAAAGAGTGAAGAGATTTTCCCCTCAAACATTTTGTATCCCAATATATCCAGACTTAAAATGATCTAGAATCACAAAGAAGATGACCTTATTAGATATTGGAATACAGATACCCACTTGCAGATTTCCCATTTGAAAGGAATCCTTGTAACATTTGCATGAAGAGCTTCTTGAACATCAACCCTGTTTAAATATTTAGTTGCATATACTTTAATACATGGGTCATATCTACTGTAAAAGAACCTCATTGTTATCCTTGAGACCTGGAATTACTTTTCAATAAAATTATAAAGTAAAAGGAAAAGAGAATTATAAAGTAAGCTTCCTATACTTTTGAAGAAAACCAATACTTTTCAATAAAACCAAACAAACATAATTTTCATCTCTTTCAACTTAATGCTCCATTATTCACTGCGTTAAAGTTGGCCCTCGAGAATCATCAAATGCCATTTACAGCAACAACATGATAAGGTAATGTACAATAGATATGAACAGTAAATAATCATAACCAATATTTGAAACAAGCATATACTCAGATTTTTTAGATTTGATCTTGTCACCGAAGGGACAAGTCAATATAGACAAACAATTTATTTACCTTGCGAGAGATCCAGAGAGGGTTAAAGCATAAGCATATGGAAAACATACTGACCCATACTTCTTAGTCGACAAGCACATTCATACCCAGTACAGTCAATCTGTTAACACAGTCATGCTAGGTAAGGATGTCGTCACATACTACAGAGACACACAAGCATACCTTGCACAGTCATTCTTGAAAAAAAATAGTCCACCCATAAAGTGAAACTCAATGTCACACTAGGGAACAACACACAGTCCACACAAGAAAACAATCTCATGGTCACATCATGGTCACGCTAGGGAAGGACCCACGGTCTACCCGAGAAAATAGATCATGGTCATGCTGGAGAAGGACACATAGTCCACCAAGAAAATAGATTACGATCACGTTGGGGAAGGACCCACAGTCCACTCAAAAAAATAGATCACATTCATGCTGATGAAGCACCCACAGTCCACCAAGAAACAGATCACTTTCATGATGGTGAATGACCCAAATTCCACCCAATAAAACAGATCACAATCATGCTGGAGAAGGATCTCTCAAGATATCACTAAGGAACAGGTTTTTCGGCCTTGTTGAAGGACCCACAGTCCACCAACAAAGTGAAAATAAAAAAATCACAGTCACACTGGTGAAGGAGCCACATTCCACCAAGAAACATACTCATAGTTACACTGTGGAAGAATCCACAGTCCACCCAAGAAACAGAACATGGTCACACTAGGGGAGGACCCAAAATCCAATAGATTCACGGTCACGCTGGTGCAAAGTTACCACGTGGAAGGTGTAACAAGGAAATCCCAGTCACGGGGATGGTGCAACAACAACAAGATATCACATGGAGCATCAACAAATATCATGCAAAGATCATGCAGAGGGAGAGAGTTCAGTAACGCTCCTTAAGGTAAGGTATCAAAACATTAATAAAAATCACCTATGGACAATGTAAGATAAATTATCATGAGGTGATCATGAGTCGAACTAGGTGGCCATAACAAAAAAAAAACAAACCCAAAAGGTCAAGGTGAACCATATAAGGTGGACATGCAACTCCTTTATAGGACCAACAAGACCAATAATATGTTCCCTCTCTCAAGGTACATTGTTTTATATAATGTTTTCATCACTGTATAAGATTCATTGGTTATAGAAAGTAGAACCAATCATACCCACTCCATACCACAATGGGTGCACAACAATGAGTTTTACAACAAGAGATTTCCACACCATAGCCATCTTTCAAATAAACAACAATCACAATTTCCTAATGAGTTAATATGCACTCCACACAAACATGACAAAATTAAAGAAATGATATTCCATTTAAGAAAACATTTAGAAAACACATTTTAAGAAACACACATTAAGTAATATTCCATTTAAGTATTGAAATAGCAACATGGACATGGGCACCAAAATTTGACAAACAAAAACTAGTTTCATCCTTTTGAAAGTAATATTAAACATAATTATTGAACTAACGAACAATTCAGCAACCCTCAAGAACCATGCTTCAAGAATGCATAGAGAAATATTTGACAATCGATAACTTCACATAGAGTTATCCCAACCATTCGACATCTGAACCATTCACCACACCTGAAGATAAGATAAATTAAAATGAGTATGAAATTTATACAAACGAATCAACAATAATACAAAAAATACTACTTCATAAATAAGTTATAAGATAGTAGTACAAAAGATAAGATAAATTAGAATGGTTTGAAAACTTCAACCTATTTAAATTTTTAATGAAATCCTCAAAAATTCTGTGGTCGCTTTCTTCTGACTTGTATGTGTCTTTCTTGATATTGTATGATAGGTTTGTAATTGCTATAAGAGATTCAAGTTGTATGAATAGATGATCTGTTGAATCATACTTGTACATGCATTTCCCCTTTATTCTATTGTACCAACAACATTGAAGCTCAACACCTTCAAGCATATCCAAAAGATCAATGTCATTATGGTAATCAAACACCCTATTACCATCCTTCTTTCTTATTCTTTGAACTCTTCCAATGTACCAAGTCCCAGAAGAAATGTTGTACTTTGTACTTTGAGATACACCTTTTCTTGTAGTACGTTCAGCTACAGCTATAGACTCGCTCTCAAACAACACTGTACAATCTGATCCAATTGCAAAACCAACTACAACACCCTTTTTGGGGGCCCTCTCATCTCACCTTTTGGTAAACAAGGAACATATACTATAGAAGGCATAACATGTTTTATAAATGTTATATAATTTGAAAAAAATGAATTATCAAACTTCATGTAACGATAATTAGTATTAAATATAGTTTTGAAATTACTCTTCTTCTATTAAATAATTTAGCTATGTAGAAGATATGCTATGAAATATTCTCTGTCAACATTGGATTGGTCACCTTTTAGGTTGTAATTAAGGGGCATATAATAGGATTCATAAATTGTGTTTTTAAGGTTATAATATGCCAAAAAATGAATTATCAAACTTCATATAAAGACATCTAGTTCAGAGACTCTTCTAGATAGCTACATTGAGAGGTCGGATAACCAACTTCACCACCAAGATCAAAATACCAAGGAATACATCCCATCTTCATCATGACTTCAAAAGATGTCTACAAGGGAATACAAGAAGAACCTAGTCATGGATTATCTAGGGAGGCACTTATGGACCTGCCAAGAAAATGATACAAGAAGAGATCAACATCTACCTCATACATCTAAAGGATGTAAAAAATATAAATTATGTCGCTATTGAAAAAATAAACATCAAAGATGTCAAAGAGAGTAGGTAAAGCTCAAATTAAAAGAGCTTCATCGATCCATTCCCCACTATTTCACCTTCACATATTTCAGTGAACTGTAAGAGGCCAGATGCCATAGAGAGCACCTCATTGGATAAGCCATCTTCCTTCTTGTTGTATTCTCTGTAGACATGAGAAAAATAAAGGGAAATAAAGGATGATTCGAGATTCCTGATATTTTAACACCATCCATATTCCATATTCTTGAGAAGAGTTATCATTGTCACGAAAGAAACTACTCCCCTCACTTTGGGTTTAATCCAACACATGGAGGTCTTACTTTGGGTTTAATCCTACACATGGAAAGGAAGTTTTGATGGTTGTCCCCTTTGAAGGCACAGATTCAACAGAGGTGCTCTTCTTTACTTCACTAAAACAAACTTGTCATAATTTATTTTTCCTTTTTATCATCTTATATCACAAATTTATTTAAATAAAGTATTCTTAAAAAAAGGATATCATTTCTAGAGGAAAACTATAGTCTCCATGATTGAAAGCTCTCTCCCACAGCTTGTAAAGGTAGAAGAATGGCATACTGGCTCACAAAGATGTCAAGAGTGTAATTTATATGCTACATAGTTGCTTATAAGTTATTTATTCTTTAGCAATTTTCTACTGTCATGTTCCCAACCCTCCGACCGGAAAAGAGGATGTGACCCATGGCTTAAACCACCCGAGCTAAGAGCCCCATGAACACATGAAGGCATAAAATACTGAAATGTTGAATACTTAAACAAAAACTTTGAACTAGAATATGCACACATGAATATTTATCATGCACAGATGCAATTATTCAACATACACAGCTACAATTATCTATCTTGGATAGCAGAATTAACGTGCATTCACTCGAGCATTCATTCAACATGTTCAACATGATCATTAACAAAAAATATAGTTACAGAAGTAAAAATGGACAAGATCACTTATCTTATGATGAACTAGTTCCGCAACCAGCTACGTCGCTGCAACGTTCCACCCAACCATAGTCCAACGTGCTCCTTAATCTCTCAGCAGCGTTGCCACCCCCAAGCTGGGCATGATTCTCCAAAGAATAAGGGAACTAGCAGGCTGACACCTAGCCAAGGATACACAAACACACAGCTAAGCCAACACAGTTGGGTTTATCAGGCCATCAAGGAGTTTTGAAAGGCTCATTGCTAAGCTGGTGAGCTCATTACAGAGCCAAGAACACCTCCACTAGAACTAGCCTGACTTCTAAGACACCCACACACACCCAGCACAAGGAATCAGTCCCTTCTCTACTACACAGTCCCTCGGGCCTTGCATTCCCTTCTAGTGCTATTCAAGGGTTGTTGAGAAGAAATCCAGCCCTCTAGCTCTGTCTGTGTGGTTTCTAGCCACTGGATTTATCAAGCAAAACTAAGCCCCCATCCCTGCTCCTCTGGCCGCACTAGGGAAGTAAGATACATACTCTTCACTTGTACGTGGAGGAGACTTGCACCAGGCCCAATCATAAAGAAGACCGCAACAACCAAAGGTAAGGAAGGCCGCAACACCCAAATTCATCCTGCGTTGTCCATAGAATCCGTAGAAGAAGAACTATGTGGGTAAACTAGCCTGTGCATGAGAATAATCAACAGGCAATGGCCACTATGCGAGGACGAGCAGCTCCCAGCTTGTACATGGATGGACAGAAACCAGATGTGAGTGAAATGGGAGTGCGTGAGTGCTTCAGCTCGTCGTGGAGAGAGTCCAATGTCCGCGGGAGAGATGGTAGCGGTTTCTTTCCATCGTGAAGCCAACAGTGGTGGAGTGTGCATGTGGGTGAGGACTGACATTCCTGCCTCCCCACTCCCAAAACAATTAACTGCCTCAACCACCAGCAACAATTCTTCAATGGAGGTGGTTGGGTAAACAAAGAAAGATGACACATGGATTTTTACCCCATTGGCCAAGGTTTGACAAATTCCCCCACATCCTTATCCTTGTGAAAAATCATGCCCCTTTCTCATTTTAGTTGCCGTGATCGTAGTTGGTTGAGTTCATTTTAATTAAAGATGCATATTTACATGATAACAAAACTCAATATGTATGCCGCATGCCCCGATATACCATCGGTGACAATTTAAATCCGAAACATAGCATGATGAATCAATGGTGGGGCCTTGGCCTTTAGCTCCGCACCATGATCATTTACAATATATACATCATATACATCTTAATGCAACCAGGTCAAAACCAGGGTGTTACATCTACATTTCTTTTTGTAAATATTTTTCTGAGAATATAGGATGTATTTTTCAAAAAAATAAGGTAGGGAATGTTAATTTGCATTTGCAGCCTGTTCCATTACATTCAGAGGAAGAAAATAGAACACGCCAAGGTGTTGATGATAGATATAGTAAATGAAATCTAGATGATATTCCAAATGGAAGATCTCACACATACATTTCATTCCTCAATTGCTCAAATTTACTCGAGTATTTCTAGAAAAGTTAGTCTTTCAGATATTGCATTTAATTTAATCTTTCAGCTTATCCACAATTAGGGCCAAAGCTCATGAATTTTGTATACATGACATGATTGTCTCATAAATTCTATCTTATCTCAAATTCTAAGGATTATATCTAATAGTTTCCTTGAATATGAAGGTATGGTTAGATATTGTTGGAATACTTCTGGACTAAGGTGAGTGACTTCTAAAAGTATGAGGTTTACCTTATTAGATTGGATGGCCTTACAATACTCCTTTTCTCCATGGAAGAAATCTTTAAACAAATCCTGTACTTTGGGTATTCTTGTAGAACTTCCCACTAAGAAAATTTTGTGAATCTGGGTTTTATACTTTGTCATTATCAATGGATTTTTGAAACAGATAAAATGTTCATTGTTCATTTTCCCACTCTCCTATTTTTTTAATGTTGGTCCTGGTTTTCATAGAGACGCAGAAAGACAACACTCTCTTAGTTGTCTTGCATGAACTCTGAAGTCCCTTTGGAATATGTTGAGTTTGTATTTTTCCCCATTATGTAATGGAAATGATTTCCCGTCAAACCCATATACAAGGTTCACTGAATATTTTCAAGACATCCAACCTTGTTAATTTCCCAACAGTTTTGGTGGTCCTTCTTTGAGAATCATTGTAATAAAGTAGGATGGCTAATAACAACTTTAATAATTTGACAACTTGTGAGGTATTATTTCCAATTGGGTGGCACTGAGCTTTTAGATAAGCATGGAAAATGCTTTAATTCCTCCCAATGTAGGGTGGAGGTTTGGAGTGTTTTGAACTATGCTAATTTTCCTATGTATGAAGAGATCTAGAATTTGGGTCCTATAGCACTAGCCACATAATCATTGGTTATGGGAGAGAGAATGCAAATGAGTTGAGGTGCATAACCTTTGGTCAGTATAAGTAAGAGTTGATTGTGACATGTAAGCAATATAACTAAGACTTGACTAGTAATCTTTTTTTTGTATTAACAGCTTTGGCAAATTGCGTGCGCCAAATTTGCAGATACTGACTACTCACTGCATGAATTTATTTTGGGATTATATATCAAGATTTATGTTTCTGTCATTTATATTTAAAGTTTACTTCCATGGTCTCACGTAAATACTTGTAGTAATGTTTGTTTACTTCTCTATCGTAATAGGCTTATCATTTGAGTTATGTCTGAGTACATCCCCATGCCTGCCTTGTTTTCACTCTAACAATGTGCATTTAATCCATTCATCTCTCTATCCATGTCTATGCCTTTGTTGTTTATATAAAAAAATTGGTCCCAATTGGTCATATAAATTACTTTTGGCTTGGCTGGATCCAAATATACATATAACTAGAGGATAACTGACAAATCTTGCCTACCATTATGTAGGCTATACTGAAGGCATTCTGATAGGCTACAACAGCTTGGATTGAATATGGAATGTTAGAAACAACAATGTGATCAAAACAAAACTTAAATCTAACTACCTTTTAAACAGAACAGACTTAGAATTTTGATAAGCTCTGTTTTAAACTATTGCCATCTGCTAGTGGATAAATGATTTCATTGACATGCGTTGGAAAATAGGAAATGATTTATGTTTTTAAGCTATGTTTTAGCATGAGAGTTGAGAGGATTTTCTTCATCTTGTGTCTCAGTACCATCCATATTTTCTTCACCCAAGATTTTCCTTCTGCGGGATGAACCATTATTGGAGTGATCCTTACATCCTTGCATTCTCTTGGAATATCTTTTGGTTGGATAACTAATTCCATATTTCAATGTCTCCCACTACCTATCTTCCTTACTCTCTCTTGAGAATTTAGAATCCTGAGCTTCACTTAACTCTTTGTTGGTTTTATTATATTTTTTCACCGATTTTGAAGGAGTACTCTCCACATGTCTCATAGATAGCAGTGAGCAATGTGGATTTGATTCTTCAATTCCCACATTATGATGAGTTCAAAATAAAATTGTCAAAATCATGCTTGAATTTGCATCCTCCTTTACCAAATATCACTAGAGAAGCATGTCAAGGCTCAAAACCAATTTGACAAAGAATTCAAGAAACATGAGATATATTTTCTGATGTTAGAGGTAAGCATTTCATTTATGTTTATAACAATATATAGGTCATGATATATGAAATATGATAACTATAGATGATAGATATGAAACTTCAATGAAAACAGGGTAACTTCCCCGGTAACTACTAGTAATTATATAATACTTTATACTAATTACTAAAACAATTTGCAGATGCTTTTTTCCTTCCATTTGCGAATAGGCATAGTATAGTTACTAGTATTTCAAACTAAGTTGCCAAGGGCAGATAAAAGATTTCTAATTATTCAGCCTTAAGAGATTGATAGATTGATATATTTAGGGGCCAATTTCATCATGCACAAACCTAGTTCTAAAAGAGAAGAAGAATAATAAATTCAAACAAGACACTAAAAAACCATTACTCAATTGACAAATAGTACCAAGGGTTATAAAAGATTAAAATCATATGAATATTTATTTCAGTTGGGTATTGAATAGTCCTTTTCAATACTCATGCTTGAAGGGAACCAAGGTAGAGGAACATGCTGCAAAACAGGGGACATTTGTGTGAGATTGATGAAAATCACTTATCAATGACCTATAGGAGCCAAAAGTAATTTCCAACCAACATCTTGTTGTAGGGATGCAAAGGAAGCCTCATAAGATAACAACACAAAAAAACTCAAACTTAGGAGCAATCCAAGTTAATATGTGTCACTTTAACACATTTCTAAATTACAATCTAAATTTATCATAAACATAACTCTCTTATTGAAAACCATAATGGAAGACTCTAACATGTTCTTTCAAGATACTAGACAATCCATAGATAAGAATTTAGTGTAGAATTTAAATTCAAGACTAGCTTGGAAAAACAATAATGATCCTGCACCAGACATGTGATTTTTCTCCCACTCTAACAAACAACAAACCAAATCCATATAAGGTAATATTATCATCATGTCTAAGGACATAATC
Source organism: Pseudotsuga menziesii (assembly GCA_001517045.1). Classification (NCBI taxonomy): domain Eukaryota; kingdom Viridiplantae; phylum Streptophyta; class Pinopsida; order Pinales; family Pinaceae; genus Pseudotsuga; species Pseudotsuga menziesii. Next base: position 53,876 of record LPNX011130392.1, read on the forward strand.
CCTAAATTAGTTTTATTCCGCACTCTATTGAAGCGTTGCAAAAGAGTCCAAAGCATTTTAGTGAAAAAAATTTAATATTAGAAGAATTGAAAATATTTATTATTGTAGACCATGATTTTCTACATTAAATAGAAACTTAACATTGAAAAACATGGAAGAACACAATACCTAATGGTACAAGGAAACCAGAGTAATAATGCCTACTTCATGAATATTTTTTTGTTTAGTAGCTACTCCAAGGTCACTGCATGCTTACATCAATGCATCCAACTTCTCCATTTAGTCAACTGGAAATGTGAGAAATATATTCTTAGGAATATAGATTTTCAAATTAACATTAAGAGAAAAAAAAGCAACATAAAACAATCATGATGCCCCAAATCATTGCAATTTGACTCATTTTTTAAAAATCTATTGTCTGTTGATATTAGAACTTAATAAGTTTCTCACAAGTTTGAGCATAAGAAGAAGCATTTTGAGGTAAATGTAATGTGAATAACAATCAGAAGGACCTATCCCATAATGTATAAGTTCTAGGCATGACTTATTAGAATTTTGGGCACATTCCAAGTAAATTTGTGCAATCTTAGCAAGTAAACATCCATAGGCCACTATTTGGTTCCTACATATGGGTAGGATTACCCCCCTCACAATAAATGCGAAGTAGATCTGGTCATAGTATGAGTAATTATGAGAATGCAATAAGCAATTCTGGGAACTTTTCAATGTTAGAGGACAAAAGAGAATTATGTTCAAAACAACAACCCCAAATCATGAATTCTAGGCACATATTGGAATGCAACAATGGTCCTTTTCAAGTTCTCAAAAGGGGGGTGATGGCTCAGAATCGCAATAGCAATTCATTGTTAAGGAGTTCCAAGATCATAATTAAATCATCAATCTGGGTGGGTAATGCTTCATAGGTGCAGTGCACTATGTATGCAAACTACATGAGTCTAATCTATCAATGAGTTTGCAGCTAAAACAAATAACTAACTATGAGTAGATCACCGAGAATTTGTTCCATTCGTTCCAACTTCCAAGTGATTGGATTTGGGTGCCCACGTATTCTGACGGTTTTCTAGTGGTCAGGTGGAGCCATACCAATCCTAGAAGATTGCAAAAAAAGGGAGAATGATCCAAAAAATAAGAAATCACTATATACTACCTATATAACAGATTGTGGCAATGACTACAACAATAACATGATGCCCATTAGGAATTTAAGATGTGAACCCAAAGTGCTTGCTATTATAAACTAAAGGAATGAAGCAATAGAAACATATATGTTGGAAAATTATTAAACTAAATAAATTTTCTAGTAAAATAGTTTACTAAAGAAAACAATGGGCATAGAAGTGAGTATATCATGGAAACAAAAGCAAAAAAACATAGTAAGGTTCCAGTCTCTTCACTTGAGTGAGCCCTACCCAAGGGAGTTCAGAACCTTGAGGGAAAAGTTGTTACAACTGAACTACAATATTATTTATTCAAATATGCAGGAATTTACGTTACCTATGGATGACACGGCTCCTTTCTCTAGAAACTCAGTAATAATCACTACAGGAAGATATAAAATTGAAATGAAAAATTAGGAAGAAGATTTATCTTTCTCTTTCCTATCTAAATTCTCAGTTCTTTTCTAAAAGAGCTGCAACTGACCCAATCAATCAGATCCCTGATTAATTTTGTTTTGTTTTGTTTTGTTGGAGGGGGGTTGTCTACCATTTCCCCCTTACCCAGAAGCAACTCAGCATTGGGGTCCTTTTATTTCTCTTGCTGTCGTCTCCAATTCACATTTCAAACATATTTGGGGAAGATCGGTAGCTAGTTCAATCTCTTCCATTAATGTTGTAGACAGGATCCCCCAAATTTCGTTCCTTAGTTCTTTTGATCTGAGTTCTTGGATTCTAAGGGAAACCTGCTGGATCAATTCTCTCTGGGTTCATTGTTCAAGTTTTTGATGAAAGCTGCAATAAACTTTTCCTCATTGACAACAAAATCATTAATACATGAAATAAAATTCAAACCACAAATTATTCACTCAAAAACACTTTGGACACCAAACATTATTCATATTCTTATGAAAATAAGCCAAATTCATTCATTCATTAGAAATGCTAGAAATAATTTAAATGGCCATTGGAATTAGAAAAGATTGAAAGGTATTTAGTTAAATAGGTCTATTAAAGGTATTTAGTTAATTAGATGGTGATTGGATGACAATCTAGGGGTCCATTATGAGGTTTGGTGAAACGTTTCACGAGACACCCCTTTAGTCTTCTGATTTCTAGGTCATATTAAAGTTTTCTATTTTAGTTTCACATGCTATGGGGGCAAACATGAACATGCTGGTATTTTTTGAAATAATTTTGAATAGATTCTGTACAAATTTGTGGTTCTGTTCTAGAAAGGTATGCTCATTTTGCAATATCAAATATTTTAAATGTTTCTTTTTGACCATTTTTTAATGTTTATAATATATATAAATGATAAAACCCAAAAAGTTGCACATTTGTTCCTAGAAAAATGCTCTTGGGAGATTACAAATACCTGTGACTTTTGTGCACAAATTAGGGAAGGTCAGTTGTTGTCCAATTGTAGGTGAATTTTTGTTTGGACTTTTGTCTGCTAGAAATTTGTTACCTAGGAGAGATGTGAAGGAATTTGCATTTGTTCCAAGAAGTTTAGTACATTCATTTGGATGGAAGCGTTGTTCCTACAATCCTGAACTAGGTAAACAAGCAGTGTACCAGCTACCTCAAAATATCCTGTTGGAAGCTAATAATCAACCCAAATAACATAGGCTTAAAGCATGGATGCTACCCAACAATAAAAGGCCATAGGCTGTACAAAGCAATCAATCTAGTGGGAAACAAAATCTCCATACGGCTTAGGTAGAAAAAAGCTATCTCGCATGGAAGGGAAAAAATAAAAAGCAATGGGAAACTACAGACTTACAAGTCACTTTCTATAAGAAATAAATGAGAAGTATAACCAAGGAAATCGAGAGCTTCTACTGTTCATGCACAAAAAAAATATAATACCAACCACCAGAAAACTAGATAACTTTCATGCACAGAAAAAATATAATACCAACCACTAGAAAAGCACAGCTGATATCTCTAAGAGTCACAAGCTTTCAATCGTGTGACTCTTTACTTGGATCTTCAACTTTTCATTCAACCGAAGGTGTTTTTCATCAGAGATTAAACACAGTATAGCTTACCTCAAAGAATTCTATGCAGTCGCTCTCCAACGTGCCTCCTCCAACACTGCTATGCACTAGAGAAACCCACCACAAACCCACGACTAGAAAACGGTGAATAAACGCCCTCGTTTTCTAGAAAACACTGCTACCACTGCTACGATTTGAAAAAACGCCTTGTTATCTAGCCAGAAAACATGGTGGAGAAAATGTGGAGAAAACTCACAGAAAATTCAAGGACCAACACACCCTTGTTATCGAGAAAACCCAGAAAAATGATGGAGAAAACCCACAGAAAACCCAAGGACCAACATGCCCTTGTTATCCAGAAAACCGAGCAAAATAATGGACAAAATCACTTGAAAAATCTACGCAACATATGCAGGGTGCACTCAGACCACAAGCAGATGCAGCTCGCAGGCATGGAGCACCGGTGAACGGCGCGGGCAGGAATGTTGAATAAAATATCCCCCAGCATATTGGATATTTAAATACTAAAAAAAAAACCCTTTTTACCCCTAATATACCCTCAATATATTGATTTTTAATTTTTTAATTTTAACCCCGAAATACGAACGAAAGTGATATCATATTGGTCCCTAGGTGACGCCCCCGTGTAAAAATTCGAGTTGAAAAAACTAGCCCTTATGATAATGCAATAAGAAAATAATAATGCCATACAAACTTACAAAAATTGGTATGGGAATTTCTTTTTTTCAATAGAATGGTTGAAAGATACCAAGTATTGACATTTTCCCCATCACATCATTCACTTCCTTGAAACAATTCTTCCTTTGGTATTGATCTTCTCTTTCACTAGAACAATGATTAGTAGTACTATTATTATTATTATTTCTAAATAGTTGTGAATATTATATTTGCATAAAATAATAATAATAATAATAATTATTTTTTCTAAATATTTGTGAGTATTATATTTGCATAAAATTATTTACAACATAAAATGCACAATATAGTGGAAGGTATGTACAATGGTAATTGCGTCGTCATACTCAAAGATACGTAAATAAAGGGAATGAGCATTTCAATTCAGAAACTCTTCCTCACCCCAAAAAAAAATAAATCAAATCTAAATGGCCATCTAAATAGAATCACTTGGAATCTTTTATCAACGGAAATCCTTTCAAAAATGGACAAAATAAAAGAATATGTCTATCCTCATTTTCAAAAACAAAAATGGACAAAATAAAAGAATATGTCTATCCTCATTTTCAAAAACATATTTATATTAAAGTTGAAACAATAAACATAAATGAAATCCTTAAGTAGTGTCCAACACGACAAACACCGCTTAGTGTGATACCCATGACATTAGTATTATTTTATTTATGATTTAAGTTTGTGAAAGTATTTTCACAACACACAACTTTTACATAAAATTAAATAACTATTAAATCATATATAAAATAATAATGTCATGTGAAAACTAGAAAACAAATCACATGAGAGCTATTTTGGAGAACAATTTTTGTAACGAGTATTTACAAATCAAATCTCATCTAAATCTCAACAACGAGACACGATGGGGGATGCTAAATCATAGGGATTGAAGGATTGATCGAGATTTGATTTGGATGCCACACAGATGGCCTAGAAAAAGGAAATCTATATTGGTGCAATGGGATAGAATGGGGCGTTGTGTTGTGAATGAAGAGATTGTTCTATAAGTGCATGCGTTGATTGTTTCTCTTTTTCAGAAGCCTATCATTGAGCTTGTTATGAACTCTTGGAGAGAATGCAACGTGGAATATTTTTCTTTATTTTCTAGTGTACATGGTGGTGATCCAACTCAAGGGTGGAGTTGAAATAACTATGGTGCTAGTCTCTTACATGGTTGGGAGATGGTGCTAGTGGAGTTGAAATAACGATGGTGCTAGTCTCTTACATGGTTGGGAGATGGTGCTAGTCTCTTACATGGTTGGAAGAAGTCGATTCTTTAAATAATTATTCTCAACATTATTTTTCAAGTATCTCTGAATTTATGAAATTTTTGAATTTAGATTATTATTGGATCTATTTCTTTTATGTTAGTTTATCTAAAAAGAAAATAGAGAGTAAGGATTGTTATGTATTATAACCAAGCTTTCATCTTAAAATATAGAATGGAGTTAATGATTTAATTTCTTTTGATGATGATGGTGGTTAACGTCCCTGAGACTAAACTCTGGTTTTTTTTTACACAATTAGTGAATTTTCTTACAGAGTTTATTGAAATGAAGTTTAGAGTTATTATCGTTCATTTATATCTAGCTGAATTTTTCTTGTTTCTTCAAATATATTATCGTCTAAAATTAGTTTCTTAAAATGTATTATTGTTTAAATAATTTTAAACAGATCCCAACTCAGTGCAGAGTCGTCATTTTCCTCCTCTGTGTGCCTTGGGTCGACCATACCTTAATAAGATCCTTAGGAAATCCACATTGTAACCGTGAAGGTTGTGAATGGTCGACACTTTTATTTAAAGGTAACTTGGATAATGCCACTAATCAATGCATGGGCTTAACGTATCTGAATTTTTAGCTAGATGTTGTGGATCTATAAATATATGGGAGTCAAATGTCAAAGGATAAAATGTTTCCTATGAAATTGATACGATGGCTGTGAAAATTACACGGTTACCTACGACATTATTTATGTAAAATGAAAAATAAATCTGTTTCTACCTCTGGCACGGATAACGGGTGGTCTTGAAAATGAATTGTCATGCATTTATTTCACAAACGTCTTAATATTTACACTTTCAGTACTTTAGATGATCTGTATGTGATCCAGTATTAACCCCCATAAATCATTTTTGTGTGTAAACTATGTTTCATTATCATCCAACTGGTGCGGTCCTTTTCTTCCTCTCTTCATTTTTTATGGTTTTTGCTGAATTCTAAAATGTTGCCTTACTTAGCAACTCCCTGTTTAAAGTTTGATGTTATAGTTAATAAATCACATAAAGTATGATGAGACCCACCAAATGGAACTTGTTGAAACCACCAATTCTCAGTTATAATTTTGCACTGGAACTTCCTTACTTAAGTTATGTGATAATTTTTATGTATTTTGTCGATTAACTGTGTTTGTGCTAAGACCGCCGCAAATGGGATTCTTAACCAAAATCCTCAATATTTTGGAAACCTGTTGACTATGGTGATCTTGTTTTCTGGAAAACAAGATCTTCCTTCTATGGCGATAAGTAAACTGATCTCCCTAAAGACTTGTTGTTACCCTCACCACCGACAAGAAGTAACTTCTTTATTTTTAACCCGTCGTTGTTTCTCTCATTCTCATAGCTTAATTATGATGAAGGCTACGTGTCCAACTGTGTTAAATGAACTGTGTACATGTCCAACTGTGTTAAATAAACTTAATCAAATGCTGGGTAATTATATACGAATAGGGCTCAATGATTATATAGAGAGAGGGGAAGAGGTGGTGATAGATACATGTTAAAAAAATGTCGGGATATATGCTTGAAACAACTCAACATGTCACACGGAGGATATGCAAGAGTTTATTATTATTATTATATTATATAAAAATGATATTACACCATTCCTTTGTTTGAGGGATCGAATGATATAGGGAAAGTATGTGTCTTGCATACCTATACTAGATCATATAGGCAATGCATGAATGTATTTGAATTTCTTTTAATTTGACTTTCACACAAATCATATGGAACATGCTAGGTATATCTTATAACATGAAATTTGTAGTCACATTGTTCGTAAAAGCATCTTGTAGATAAGTGGGACTATGGTATATGTTTAGGTAAAATTAATAGATTCACGGTATATGGGTACATACATTAAATGAAATTGATCTATAGTAGAAAGGAAGAGGTTTACTTACAATTACAAGATTTAAATTTTAAACATTTGATTTTAGTGTGTTTCAACATAAATATATTTTATGTCTAAATATGTATGTTTTAATAATTATACATTTGTAATTTAAATATTTCACTCAACTTTTTTTTTGAAAAATATAGTCTATGTTTTCGATATATACATAGAAGAAGTTTGCTATATGTGTTCAAAATCTAAAGATATAAAAGTTTCTCATATTACTAATCTTGGATAAAAGGTCTTTTATTTTTCTCAAAAAATTGGAAATTTTTGGTATGGTAGAAAGTGGTATTAGAGCATTGAGATTTCGACAATTGGCTTAATGATGTCCATTTGCTTGTTAAGAAAACCCATGACGTTTTAAATTTTGTTATTCTTACTTGTATAGAAGAAAATAGTTTTACTAAAATACAAAAAGATATGGCTGAGAGACGATCCACTACCCCGCCTATTTGGGTTGAAATTAATGATGAAGAACCAAAAATAATAATAATCTTAAAGGTAACTCGAATGAAATTCAACAAACAGTAAATGACTTACAAACTGAAATTCTAAACTTTAGAACTGAACAAGAGAGAGTGATGAGAACTCGAGAAGAACTTAATGAATATTTATTGTTTAAATTAGATGAAATATATAAGGATAAGGGAAAAAATCAATGTAAACGAGTTGACTCGTCTTCTGACCATCCTTCATGTGACAAAATCCTATAACTAGTGAACTAAAGATTCTATTAGTTACTATGAGGGTAGACGAAGGAAAAAGAGGAAATATAAAGATGAGATAAGTAGGGAATTTAAAAAGATAAAACCTCCTACTTTTGACGGTGAACTCAAGAATGGGGAAGAAGCTGAATGTTGGCTATGTGGGATGAATAATAATTTTACTATGTATAACTATTAAAATTCTATGAAGGGAAAAATTACCATCTTCAATCTAGTCGGGAAGGATGTTGTTTGGTGGAAAGACTTAAAAAGATGAAAAGGAATGAATGATAGAAATATTAGTTGGAGTTTATTTAAAAAAAACAGTATCTTTCAGAGTATTACTATGAGGAAAAAGAAAAAGATTTCAATGAGTTGGGATTAGGTTCAATGTCCATGCATGATTTTTATACCAAATTCTTATCCTTGTTAAGATATGTGCCTTACCTAAATGAAGAAAATATCAAAATTTAATAATTCCTAGGTTGTTTTCCTCTCTTCTATAAATACATATTAGAGTTTAATAACCCGAAAACCTTATAAAGACATATTAGAGTTTGATAACCCAAAAATCTTATATGAAGCAATGATGAAGGCCAAAAAAGATACGACCAGTATAAAATCAATCATGAAAATTCTTATAATTTCAAGAAAAGGGAAGGGGGTAATTTTAAAGAAAAAGAGTTCAAGCCTCTCAATAAACATAAGAATTTTCATAGGAACACTTTCAGATATAAATCAAAACCAAATATAAAGATCTCTTTAATAAGAACACGAAAGAAATAAAAGGAGAACCCTTAAAGTGTTGGGGATGTGGGAAGAGCCATTTCTATTGGGATTATCCTCATACAAAGGATAATCGAAATTTTCATGATATTCATGAAGAATCCATAGTTGGATAAGTAGCTCAAAACATACTAAAGATAATCTCAACATTGAACAATCGTCAAGCAGGTTACCAACCTTCAATTATCAAGGTAGATTGTAATATCTTTGACAAACATATTTCTATATTAATTGATTATGGATCTACTTAAAGTTACATATCTCCTAAGCTTGTATATTTATGAAAAATGGAAAAACATGAATTTAAAATGTTGTGGCTAGTAAAATTATCCATAGGGGCAAAAGGAAAAGTAACTAGCTTTATTTCAGGTGGTGAAATTTGTATGCAAGATGTTGTAAGAAAAGTAGATTTAAATTTATTTTCCATTAGGATTGTATGATGTATTAACTCGAATGTATTGGTAAGAAAGGAAAATATTTGTACTGTATTTCTTTGAGAAAACTTTCACTTGTGTTGATGAAAAAGGGTGAAAACAAACTTGTTAAAGTTATTTCTAAAAAGGTTCTTACTAGGAAAATGATTGCTTTGCAATTGAAAAGTATGCTAGGAAAGGATGTAAATTGGTTGTTGCACATATTACAGAGAATAATGGGGATTGACTAAAACCAAGTTTGAAATATTTTCCTCTTTTAAATGAATTTAAAAATATATTCTTTGAGAGGAGATAAATGGATTATCTCCAAGAATGGATATTGACTTTACCATTAAGTTGGTATCGGGAGAGGTTAGTGCCTCAAAGGATCCTTATAGAATTAATACACATGAGTTGGTGGAATTAAAATTCCAATTACAATAGCTAATAGATAAATAATATATACAGAGTAGTGTTTCTCCATGTGGAGCATCGGTTTTGTTCAATAAAAATAAAAAAGACACACTAAGACTTTCTATTGATTACAAACAATTAAATAATATGATAATTAAAAATAGATACCCTCCCTCTCGTGTCGATGACCTATTTGATCAAGTACGAGGAGAAATGGTATTCTCCAAAAGTGAGTTGCGGTCTTGGTACCATCATGTAAGAATAAAAGATAAAGATTTTCATAAAACAACATTTAGAATGTTGTATAGACATTACGAGTTCTTGGTTGTACCATTTGGATTGACCAATTTCCGAGCCACATTCATTTGTTTAATGACAAATATTCTCTACAAATACTTATATATGTTTGTAATAATATGTATTGACGACATATTAATATACTTTAAAAATGAAGAAGAATATGAAGAACATTTAAGGTTGGTACTACAAACCTTAAGAGAACATAAACTTTATGCAAAGTTTAGTAAATGCAATTTCTATCAAGAACAAATCAAACACCTAGGTCATGTAATATGTAAGGAAGACATTCTGGTGGACTGAGATAAAATCAAGGAAATCGTTGATTATCGAGTTCCTAAAGATGTAACTGGGATTTGATCTTTATGGGAATCACAAATTACTATTGTAGGTTCATTGAGGGGTTCTCTAGAATGGCTTACCAAATAAATTGACTTCAAAATAAAGGAACTAAATTCATATGGTCTAATAAATGTCAAGAAAGCTTTGAAAAGCTCAAACACTTGCTCATCACCACGCTTATTCTAAGAATAACGCGTTCGTATGAGTACTTTGTAGTATGTACAAATGCTTTCTTAGATGGATTATGTGGTGTGTTACTGCAAGATGATTATGTAATAATCTACGAGTCAATAAAAATTAAAGAACATGAATGGAACTATGCAACCCATGACTTAGAACTAACTTCTATAATACATGCATTAAGAATGTGGAGAAATTACTTAATAGGAAGAAAATCCACTTTAATGTTTGATAACATAAGCTTAAGATACTTATTTGATCAACAAATTTTAAATGCTCTCCAAGCAAGGTGGTTATCCTTCTTGAGTGAGTATGATTTTGAAATTAAACGCATTAAAGGAATAGAGAACAAAGTGGTGGATTCCTTGAGTAGGAATGCCATTCCACAATATTGAGTTGCTTTTAGCACTTATAAAGAAAAGCATGAATATATAATTAAAGAAGAGACTAAAAATGATAAAGAATACCTGAAAGTTAAAGAAAAAATGAACCTGGCATCAATGCAGGGAAAACAAAAGTGGAGAAGTTGTTCCTCCCAACCATCTCTCAGAGTAGCGAAGTTACATGCTACAAATCCCCCAAGTGTGTTCGCTGAACCACAAGAGCAAAATCCTTCAATGCGCCATCTCTTGCATTCATAGATTCAATCTACGTCCAATGCCAATGCGCCATCTCTTGCATTCACAAATTCAATCCACATCCAATGCTAGCCTCGTGGTCCTCATGGACATACTAATATATAGTATTTTTCCTATGACTTGGTCATTTATGAGCCTCCTGCTCTTTAGCACTCAACTAGGAGTTGTGATTTGCTTTTTGAGGATGATGCCTCGTGTATCTTGAGTTCTTATTCAGCGGCTTCATCCACTTGTGGGTCGCCAAACACTCTTTAACAACTATATCCACTTTTGTCCCTCGTCAACATATTTTATTAAATTAATAAATTATTAATTCACCTCATCATTGACTTAAAAAGTTTGAAAGAATTATGTTTTTTCACTAAAATACCAATCAAACCTAAATCTATAGTTTTCATTTAATATTATCCATTTTTAATCCATTTTCACAAAAAACTCAAACTTGAAACATGGTATAAAGGCGTTGATTCCTTAACACATGTACAAGATGCCTAGAAAACTTGCTGCTCACATCCAAGGATTAACATGTAACATAATCCTATTTCTCTTTCCAATTTTATAAGGAAAAATCTTTTCAATATGAATTTAATTAGTAAATGTATTTTTTCATAAAATTTAATACATAACTTTTTTATTTTTAATTATTAATTTACATTATATTTTGGCTTTATTAATTTTCTTAGTTACAAGTTCTGAAGATCTCATCTAGTTATAATAAAACAATTCTATAGAAATCATTTATTTACTTTTATAATTTTAATGTTATATATTCAAATTAATAATTTTTGTTACAATTTTAAATTTTAAATTTAATTTAATTTTATCAATAAAATATTAAAAAAAATATTTAACCCAAAATTCTTTTGATTACAATGAAAAGACAAGCATATTTTAATTTATACTTTTTTTCTATAAAATGATGTCACATTTATTTTTTAAATTTTTGCTTATAGTTTAAATATTGAAGGGTTTTGTTTTTTCAACCTATATATTTTTAAATTTTTGCATATAACTAAAACATTAAAAGGTTGTGTTTTTATTTTACTTTTAGTTTTTTTTTAATAATTTGTACAATATTGATGTAAATTTTATCATACATCACAGAACTTATTATCATTCTTAACACAACAAAGTATTAAAGATTTTATCATACATCACAGAATTTATTATGAACTATTTTATCATACATCACAGAACTTTATATCATTCTTAACACTGAATTGATTTTGATTGTTTATACAGTATATGGTGGAATTCTACCTATAAAGTATATTTGTGGGGGAAATATGGTTGCATCTAGAAACAATTATTTATACCATTTAGCCCATATTTTTAAACTAAAACAAATTTGAACAATCTTTTTATATTGTTAACTGTTCCAGTGTGCAAAACGCTTTGTGATAAGGGTTGCCCAAGAAGGCCAAGAAATTATTTATACCATTTACCCCATATTTTTAAACTAAAACAATTTTAACAATCATTTTATATTGTTCACTGTTCCTGTGCGCAAAACGTTTTGTGATAAGGGTTGCCCAAGAAGGCCAAGAACATTTCTTAACCTCTTACGCTGGTCGCTTTAATGGCTTTTTCAACCATGTTACTCACGCCATTCGGGTCGATCTCGGTGGCCACATCACACTGTCAACATGATGTGAGACTTCTGCAACTTTCTTTTCAACTTATATGCCATCAGCAAATAATGTTTCATGACGAACTACCGTCTAGAAGCTTAGACGGGTCGAGTAAAGCATCAAAACAAATTAATACATTATCGAATTGTAGGGTCCAACTATTGCTTACCAAGATGCCATTAGAGTGTTCAAAGACTAATTTGAAAGGTATACAATAGGAGTTTGATTCAAATCAAACTCTCTACAGGTACATTGACTGCCATTAATCTAGTAATCGAATTATAATAGTCTATAGTTTGTAGAAAAATATTATAGTCGAAGATAATAGTCTATAGAGTATAGAAAAATCAAATCGAGATGGGTTTTCACGTATAAATATGGCGAGATACCCCTTGCAACATATGGAATTAGATCTCTTTATAGCTATTGTGTAGTGTAGTATATACAAAGAAAAGGAGAGTAGAGATCAGATCGTCTTGGAGATTAGGATGCGGTGCTGTGTTTCTGGCGCAGACGAGCTGACACTGTTTTCATATATTCGAGCATCATTCATTAGGTTTGAGATGAATAGCGAATAAATGTATAAAGCCAGTGTCATCTCTCTCCGCCTGAAACTGCCTGTTCCTATATATCTATTATATTTATTATTTCTGAGAGCAATCTCCATATCCTTGTATCCTTACACCTGCCTGTATATGTCCTACTTCTCCGATTCGTTTAGTATAATTATAAATTTTATGGTAGTTTTGCAGCTTTGATATTGTTATTTTAATTCTTTCGAAGTATGTGGCAATCGTCCAACTTGTTCAAATTGATTGAAATTTATGTTAGTATTTAGTTAGGGACACTGGTTATTGACATTAATTTTATATGTATACTCGGAACGTTTATTTTGCTTTAAAAATGTTAGGAGTAGATGTTGAAACTCAAATAATATTATGTATTCTGTTTTGTAAATCTTTATAAATCAGAGTTACGAAATTAGCGAAATTAGCCAAGACGAAAATTCTACGGTTCCATTGGTCTCACTATTTTCAAGTTTATTTTGGTTTCTTTGATGGTTCAAATTTACACATTATTAAAAGCTTTTTTTGAGTTTTTTTTCTAGGTGCTTCAATGGCAATAGTAGTGTTGGTATTATGTAAGTTTTTAGGCATTTTTTGAGCAAATCAACAAGATTAACCTTAGTGTGACAAGTGTATAGTCAAGATTCATTTCATGGCATGGTCTAAATGTATTTATACTTACCTTAACTACTAAATGGATATATAATTTTATTATGTTTATAGGTGCTTCAATGGCAATAGTAGTGTTGGTATTATGTAAGATTTTATGCATTTTTTGGGCAAATAAACAAGATTAACCCTAGTGTGACAAGTGTATAGTCAAGATTCATTTCATGGCATGGTCCTTCACCTGTCACTTTACTTGTGGCTGTGCTATTATTTGAGATTTTGGACTTCTTTGAAAGGATCAACAAGATTAAGTGTACTCTAACAAGTGCACATCCACGATTCATTGCATTGCTGTCACATATTCATATACTCAAATGCATCTTGATTAAGATTTAAAATTAACATAAAATTTAATTGGTGGTTTAAAAAAAGGTAAAAAATAATGGGTTTTTTTTATGGTATTTGTTCGATGTTTATATTAATTAGTTTAATATTTATGCTATACCATAAATAGATAACTATATAACCAATGTGATAATTAGTTTAAGTGGCCGACTATACCTATGGTTCTTCAACAATCACTTTACTTATGACTATAATAATTCTATAGACTTTTTTATTTGAGCTTTGGGGTGGACTACTACCTATGCTTTTTCATCTAAGGATGAGTATACCACAAGTGTATTCTCTAGATTAATTATATGTCTAGATTGGTTATATTCTCTATTCTATGGTAGTATTTCAAAATTGGACATAAACAATTATAAATATATATATATATATATATATATATATATATATAAAATAACTGGTAGCAATGTATGGATAAATCATAACTCATGAATGGATAAACAAGAGTTTATGGCGGATAACTAGAAAAATGCTAGATAAAAAGAAAAAGAATATAAAAAAATATGAGATAAAGAAAAGAATATAAAAAATAAGTGATACTTGATAAATGGATAACACTAATAATATCCATAATGTAGATGATATCATATCGATAGACATGAATAACTCACTTTTTAATCCATTTGACTAAAAATATAGAATAAAAAAAATCTCTATCAAGTGATCATCCAACCTCAAATTTTATATAAATATGGTAATATACTAATAACCTTAGTGTACACCATCGATCAAGGATAAAGCCCACTACTTTTTTTTTCAACAGAAAAAAAAACATAATTTTATTAACAAAATTACCTTCTTCACATGAATCACTATCATTTCTGATAAGTGTCCATTTCCTCAATTTCATCCAACACAAGAAAACATGCTTTACATATATGGATAATAATTGATATATAAATCACATTATATCCATGCCAAAAGATCAAAAAACAAGTGAACTACCCACATGTAGTTTTCCAAAATACATCCTTCATGTATATACCATGATCAAAAAACTGAACAAAACTATCCAACAAAGACTCTTTTAAATAATTATATCTATCATCTATACACAGTCTTATCCACAAGTGTAAAAACTTTCAAAAACAGATATGAAACCGGCCATCAGTCTAATACAAAGAAAGACTTAGATACGTATATCTATCTTCTATACACAGTCTTATCCTATCCTTCAAATCTTTTAACAACATAAGTGTTATGCCTTCCATAAACAGTCATAAGCGTTATATTTTATAAAAGTAAAATAGATAACTAGGAGCATTAAGCCTTCAAAAGTGTAGTTTGTCTCCTAAATCTCCAGCGAGCCATGTACCTAGAAAAAATGAAAAGTATCATCATTTTTAGTCCCTCTAAACTCGTGGATTTTCCAATGCCCCTCCTTTATCATAGCACCTGCATTAGCCAATGCGTCATATTTGAAGTTTCTTTCACGATAAATGTGTTGGTATTCAAATTTTACAAGTACATTTGATAATCGGATCACCTTTTGCAAAATGTGAGCAAGGAAAAGATTATTGATCCTGAACTTACCAGAAACCTAATTTATCACTAGCTGCAAATCCCCAAATATCTCCAAAGAGTGGAGCCCCTACTGTAATTACAATAGAATAAGCAGCTTTAAAGCTAAAATCTCAACTTAATTGTTGGTTCCCTATCCCAATCCAGCTTGAAAAAGTAAAATAATGTCCATCTGTTAAAAACAGAATACCACCAGCCCCACAATTCTGTGGATTTCTAGCAGCCGAGCCATCAAATTATGCCCATGGATAAGAATTGTCAATATGTTCATTGACAACCAACCTAATGTTCATAACTCTGTTATCCATAGGATAA
Organism: Pseudotsuga menziesii; assembly: GCA_001517045.1. Lineage (NCBI taxonomy): Eukaryota > Viridiplantae > Streptophyta > Pinopsida > Pinales > Pinaceae > Pseudotsuga > Pseudotsuga menziesii. Next base: position 69,771 of record LPNX011130392.1, read on the forward strand.
GAGTTTAATAACCCCAAAACTAAAGATGAAACAAAGGAAGTCTTAGGATGAATATCTTCAAAGCAGCATAGATTCCTATCCTTCCAAATAAACCATGAAACAATAACAGGTAGGTATCTATACCTACTATCTGCCTTTAAAACCCAATTCTTTGCACATTCTAAAAAGGATGAGCCATACCAAAAATTTAAGCATCTTATCTTGGCCTCAATTTCATTCCAAACCATGTGTGTAAAGAACATTCGAAACCAATATGAGCATTAGTTTTAGACTCCATCTTGCATAGGTAACACCTTCTAGGTCCCTCCCTACCTTTGCTACACAAAATGTCCCATGTGAGTGCTTTACCTGAAAATAAAAACCAACCATAGATTTTTTATTTAAGTGGGCATCTAAGTTTCCATAACCACTTCCACCACCAGGAGCATTCCAACTCATTCCTATCATGAATAAGATGAGCATAACCATCCTTAGGTGTGTACTTACAAGTTTTAGATAAGCTCCATACCAGCTGATCATCCTCAGTATTAATGAAACAATATCAGTAGTCAACCAAACCTAATCCTGAAGTATTACTGTGCTAATAAGAGCAATATCCTTCAAAGCATAAAAACCAGCAATATGTTGTTTGACAATCATAGAATCAGGTAAAGTATGCCTCCATTTTCACCCAATCCAGGGATCAATGCCAATACGTACCTTAGTTGGAGACCTAACTCTCCATAACAAAGACTGACCAATAAGATCAAAGGACCAAAGTACTGCTTTCTAGTAGACAGATATACCAATCTTTTTCTTGATAGAGACCCTTATCCAATCTAGTAGAGATAGAGGAGAAATATATTTCTCAATACCAATCTGAACCAAGATTCTAGTACCTTTGATCAGGTTCCACACTTTTTTAGTTGCAAGTGATTTAGAAAAGAAAGAAGGAATTTTTCATCCCCAACCACCCAAAGATTTCAGATTTTCCAAAACCTTCCAGGATGTCCAGGGCAGTCCAGCATCATCTTTATTACCATACCATAAGAACTTGAAACATAACTTCCTAATCTTATCAATTATACCTGCAATTATCCATAAGTGCATCCAGTAAATTGGAATAGCTTCAAGGACAAACTTCACCAAAATTAATTTGCCACCCTTTCATAACCATTTAAAACTCCAGTTTTTTATCCTCAATTCAACTTTAGTAATGAGCCAATCCCAATCCTTCTTTAAATATTTGCAAGGATTTAAATGGAAAGCAAGATATTTCATTCCATGCTCAATTTTATCCATATTTAAAGAAAAAATATTCTGAATTGAAATCAACTCCGCTTCATTTAGTCCAGCATAATAAAAAGATGATTTTCCTCATTAATAACCATACGAGTTTCTTTACAAAAAATCATCAAAGCCTCATATAAAGTAGATAAATATTGTTCTGATCCATTAGATACCAGAATGATATCATCCACAAACAAGATATGAGAAAGTATAATGTTATTTCCAAAGGAAATACCCTAAAAATCCCCATGGTGCTGTGCAAAATGAATATACTTGCTGAGGCCTTCAACTACAATAAGAAAAAGTAGGGGAGCTAGGGGGAATCCTTTCCTAAGCCCTCTACTAGATCAAAAGAAATTAGAAGCCACCCCATTAATCAATACAGCAAAAGAGACTGATGTAATACTACTCATCACCCATGTAAGAAAAGATACAGAAAATCCCATTTTAGTCATAATAACACATAAAAATATCCTATTTACACGATCATATGCCTTTGATAGGTCAATTTTAAGCACCAAAAATTTCAATCTGTTAACATGAATAGTATGTAACCCTTCTTGTAAGATTCCAACAGCTTCATGAATCTGCCTGCTAAGCAGAAACCAAACTGTGCTTTAGAAATAATTCTTCCCATAATCTTTTTAATTCGGGTAGATATGATTTTCCCAATAATCTTATAAATGTAGTTACATAAATATATTGGTCTAAAATCATCAAAAGGATTGGGAGTGTCAGTATTAGGGATCAAAACAATAAAGGTCGTGTTAAACACTGTTGGTATTTTACCACTCAATCTCAAATATTCAATAACTCTTACAAGATTAGATCCTAGAACATCAAAAAGTGCCCTATATACTTCTACTGGGATGCAATCAGGTCAAGGAATTTTATTATTTTACTGATAGTCAGAATAGACTGAATCTCCCCAAGAGTAACAGGAGTCATAATTTGAGAATTCTCCTCAACAAAAGTATCAGATGGATATTTGTCAACAATGTCCAACATCTCAGCCAAATGAAGACTATAATATTCTTGAAACATAGAATCAAAATGTTGAACACCCGCCCTAGCAATAGACTCAAATCCCTCTACAATGTTGCCCCTATCATTAGCTATCTTCCATATAGAGTTAACAAATTTCCTATGGTTAGCATATTTGTGGAAGAAAGGTGTATTGTTGTCCCCACAAAGTAACCAGATAGCCGACTCCTTTTTCTAGCTTCCTTCTCTCTATCCAATTGAATCATTCTTCTTTTGACTTCCAACTCATACAAAGAAACTTTCTCCTCTTCAGAAGAAAAACCAAAACCAAAATTGGTGCATGTTGTCTCTAATAAGGTTTCAATGCCTACGAGATCTTTACTATCCTGCTCTTTCTTCTTAACAAACCAACAAATAGCTACATTTTTAATCTTTTTAAATTAGCAGAGAATTGTAATGCAGGAGACAAAACTGATTGTTCATCATACAACTTCTAGGAATTTTTCGGTAAAATGACCAGATCCTCATGTTCCAGCCAGTGAGGATTAAAATTGAAAGGGCTATGTAAATTTTTATCATGTCCCTAAATATGTAAGAAAACTTGATGGTGATCTGAATCCCCCCCACACCCCACCCATTGCCTAAAACAAAGCTCAAAATCCAGGAGATTAGCAGAAATCAACAATCTGTCCAAGCGTTTACAAATATTCTCATTCCCTAATCTTCTATTATTCCAAGTAGGTAGTACCACACTTGGCATAATATCCACAAAACCATGATCATCCAATAATTTTCCAAAAAAATCATAAAGATAATCCCTTTTGGCCTTATCACCCCAAATATCTGTTAAACCCAAAAATAAGTTCAGATCCCCTCCAAGAATAATCTTAGAACAATTAAGACTCACAAAATCCATAAGATGGATCCAGAATCCTTCCCTATCAATATAGGGACTATAGACATTGAAGAAACCTAACTCCATCTTAAGTTCAGTTGAATATAGAGCTACAAATAAACCTGAGTCCATTGCCCAAGAATTCAAGAAATGAAATACTCGATTTCTCCATCCCACCAACAAACCCCTCGACTTTCCCTTAGCATCCATAGAACAAAAAGTCCAACCAGGCAATAAAAATTCCTAACAACTAGCAAGACTAACCCCGTCACCCATAGTTTCTTGTAGAAACAAAATATCCACAAACTTTAGACCCACCAGCCTAACAATAGCTATTTTTTTAGGTTTACTAGCTAAACCTCTGCAATTCACGGTCATAACAATCATAAAGAAACCCTAAATAGGGAATCCATTGCTCTAAGTGCCCCAGAAGTTGTTGATCCCTCCTCTGACCATTCAGTATTCACTCTGACCTTACTTCCCAACGAAGAAACAGGATCCAACAAAATCTTAGAACAAGATCTAAAAAAATATCCAGAACCATTGCCTTTCATGACCTTGATAGGGGAAATAAACCTTAGTTCTCTTAGATTGGAATCACCCAAATTAAATTTTCAAGATGTTCCACATCAAAATCCAAGCAATTAGTAAGTAAAGATCCCTTATCAAGATCCACCAATGAAGTCAGACTCAATGGTTTTAGTTTAGGATCAGGAAAATCCAGCTTAATAGTTTCAGCATAATCAGTCACAGGAGAGAGGGTTTTAGACAAGATACAATCCTAGAAGAGAGGCTTAGAAGGTAAACAGTCCAGGACAAAAGGTTTAATGGATTCACCATCCAAGGAAGGTGGATTAGATTTTAAACCATTAACAAGATCCAAAGGTGTAAAAACCTCCCTAGTAGAAATAGGGTAAAGTGGGGGAACATGCTGACCAATCACATTCTTGACCCACCAAACCGGCTTACATTTAGGGACAATAGTCTTTTTCTTCTCAAAAGGTAAATCGAAGTGATCTAAAAGATTTCCATAGCAGTGACATCGGTTACATATAAAGGGCAAACCAACATAGTCTAAGGGTTGTGTAAAAACAACATCTCCTTTTTGGATCACAATGTCTTCAGCAAGACCCTTATGAATATCTAGGAGAACAAGAATTTTCCCAAGACAGCAAATACCGGTTTCAAGGAAAGATACATCAGCCTCAAGAAAAGTTCCAATAGTATTACCTAAAATTTTGAAGAAATCCACCGACCAAAACTCAAATGGCAGATTTGCCAATCTAACCCAAACAAGAATAGTATCATACCTCTCAATATGAGGATCAAACATGGGCATCCATCGCTTGAGCAAAAGACTTGAAATGTTCCATTTCTAGCAGCCTTTCAGGATGATATCCAAATATTTGACTTTAAGAAATTTGAATGCAATCCAACCTCTGGGTAAAACAAAAATCTGCAGACAAAGACTGATCAATGGCGACCAAGTGTCAGTAACCCAACGGTGTACACCATCAGCGCTAATCTTTCTCCCACCAAAACGACGCACCAAATTTAGTGTATTGGTGAGCACTATTTCATTCAAAGAAATGTCCTCACCCACGACTAGAAGGATAGGATTCTCCAATTTATGGACACATTTTGTAGATTTCTTAATTGAATCTTTCTTTAACAAACTATGCTATGGATAAGCATCTCGAGACTCAGTATCCCCACATTCCAAAAATTTCTTAGAAGTTAAAAAATTATCCAACGATCGGGATGCACACTGGAATGTAGTATTAAGAGACTTATCCAACTCCACTGCAACCCGCGCACCAGTATTCACCTGAACAGGATCATGGGATGAAATCCCAGAAGCCGCTTTCAGAAAAGCACCCGATGATATAAAATTGTCACCAGAACCCGCATAAGTAGAAATAGGTTCCACCGCATCGCCAGATACATCTCCCATCCTAAGAAATGGAGAAACCGGGCAATGCTCTGAAGTCTTCTTGGATAAAACCCTCAAAGTGTTAAAAACCCAAGTATCCTAAGGAGAGCATGGCAAAGCTTTCACCTCTCTCAAAGACATTAAGGACAATGCAAATATCACCCCTGAGAATCAGGTTCATCTAAAAAATATGCACCCTACACCAGATACGTAGGATAACAAAGACCCATAAAGAGAACGCAACACCCCACAAATCTGGTTAAAACACACATCCCCACCATGCGAAGACCGCAGAACGTCGGCACAAAAACAAGCCGAATTCCAGTCCCAAAAAATAGTAGCGAACGTTCGCCAATCAAAACAAAAAATATCCATGATAAGCTCACCCCACTGAGAATTCAACAGTTAATCTCACCCGACTAAGAATAAAACAGGAATTACCTGATACCAAGCCAGTAGATCAATCGAAACCCATAATACAATCAAGATCCAGCTAAACCTTTGTAATGAAACCCAAACTCCTGCTTAAATGAAAACAGATCCTCCATTACTGCCGCTGCAGCCTTCCAAGAAACTCTTAGTACCTCCATCTTGAGCATGTAATCTTCCTATGGAGACATCATATTCATGACAGAGTCAAATAAAATCTGCAGGAACCTTAGAACATGAAGACCGCAAGACTTCAGCAACAGCCTGAATTCCAGCCCCACAAAAATGTAACGATCATTCACCACTCAAACTCAAAAATATCCACAATAAACTCACACTACTGAGAAAAAGACAGGTGGTTGTAGCTGCTGAGTGACAACTCAAGGTGAAGGAGGCATCTTCCCCAAAATCATGTCACAACTCTCTGTTGGGTGATAAATAGAAGAAGGCTCAGAAATGACCAAATCTTAGGGAAAATACTTTATAATAGTATGTTCATTAGCAAGCAAGAGGGTAGCATTGGATGAGCATTGAATCTGAGAATGCAAGAGATGGTGCATTAAGTGGATTTCTCTCTTTTGGTTCAACAAACACGCTCGGGGGCTCTGGACAAAGTGAGTTGGATGCTAAAGGATTTAGGTGGGAGGAACGAATAATTCATTTCTGTTTCTCCAGTAGTGGTGCCAGGTTCTTATTCTCTTGCTTATTGTGAAATCTAGTTACAGTATGATGCCCCTATTAACTTGATTTGTAGCTATACTATTTAGGCAGAAATGTTTTATGCATCCGTATAGGACAAATATCTATGTTTATGTAGTTTAATCATATCTATACAGTGTTAGATTAATTATTTATGCATCCAAGATCGAGAATCCATACCAAAATCAAAGATTGCTAGTAATGGGTACTATTGTTAAAATTAGTAAATTTTGAGCATAATCGTTTTTATTCTTGTTTTGGTTTTGAATCTCTACACTAGCTTCATTTAATTAATTTGATGTCTGTAAATTATTCCCACTAGACATATTATCAAAAAGGTTAACCCAGGGGATAAAAATATTGTTATAAACAAATCAACAATTATTTTAGAACATGGTCGAAGTGCCAAAAGGTCTTACAAATTATATACAATATATTAAATACATCTTATTAAAATAAACATGTCATGAATCAAAATTTTATAGATCTAGAATGAAGGATCAGGATCATTTGGATCTGATTAAAATATCTATGGATAATCTATTTATGAAAATTATCAATCTATATATGCTAAGAACTCATGATTTCCAACTAATCAGATACAAATTCACTCATGTCCTCTCGAATTTATTAAAACTATCAGTCAACAATTAAAATAAAGGAAACCACCATTATCGATGTTATAGCTTTGAAATCAAAACGCCTAACTAATCACAAGAACGAATCTTTCATTTCCCAGGTATGGCCATAATCCCATCGAAGGATGGAAACCATTATTCTACGTAGAGGAGTATTATAAACCCTTACTCTCCATAGAGGAGAGATGGAGGCCCATTTCAAAAATACATACTCACATTTTGAAATGTGTTTTCTCCCTTTATAATGTTTGTTTTTCTTCTGATTTTTGGGATTGTTTTGGTCCAAGCTCCCGACTTTGTGGTCTCTAAAGCCCACAAGTATGGTCTCAGACTCATACTTCTTGTAGAAAATAATTATGAGAAATTTGGAGGAAATGCTAAATATGTTCAATGGGCTCACAATGTTGGATAGAATCTCAACTATGTTTATGAATTCTTCACCAATACCACTATAAAATGATACTATAAGAACCGTGTTAAAGTAACTAACTCTATAAATGTTTGTTTATGTTTCATTATATTCTTAAGTTTCATTCATTATATATATAGACATACATGTGACATACATAGACCAATTTGCATGCAATACATATACATACAAAAGCTATTCAAATCTACATTTGGCAATGCATTTTCTTGCATGCTTTATTGACTAGAGTGATCAACATCACTAGAATAGTGTGCATGGATGACCCTACAATATTTTCATAGGAGCTCAAGAATGACCCTCATTTTCAAAGCGATCCTTCTGGGAGGACCATCCGGGTCATATACCACCTTTTGTCTTTGAATCAGAACTGCAAAATGAAAAACTTATGTAACCAAAGAGTCAAACAAGGATGTTGTGTTTAAGGTCTTGGTTCTATTATTGAACAACACATTTATTAGATCTTGTGTATTGATATTTCGCTAGGGCTATGTTTATTATTCTTCTTTCTAGTACTTGATAATTTTGGTATTGATTGTGTGTGAGTATTATCAGTAAACATGGTAGTTGTTTGGTTGTGATGATCAAATAGGGATGGATTGAGGAGATGAATAGCCATGTGAAATCCATTGATGGAAACCATATTTTGGAGGCTAGTTTGGAAAGATTTTATGGAGAATACAAAACCAAGATTAATACAGGCTTCTCTGTGGGGACATATTTCATCACTAATAACCAAATCAAAGGAATTGATTTTGCAACTGTTCATTCCTATCCTCACATTTGCTAAGTATCTATATTTTTAACCCATATTTATATTGTATTGGAGTGATTAAAAAATTGAGAATGATATGTTTTTACAAATTTAGATCTGTTTTATAGACTTTTATGTATTGTTAAATGTTAATCTGTAATAAATAGTAAATTGTAATTGAGCAACTACTACTATTTTTTTTTAACTTCAAAATTTGAAGTTTTTAAAACTTTAGACTCTTATTTCAAACTTAAAATTCCCCTTTATCCAATGCATTTCTATCTCATTTTATAGATTTATTTATATGTGGTATTAGGTTATAGCTATATTCTTGTACTTGCATCCCTCGTTTTTTGGGATCATGTTCCATACTCACTGCACTCTTACTCAATGTAGCCCTGTAGCCATGGATCATGGACAGATCCATGCAGCCTTGGACTTGATGTTTAAACTTTGCAAACCTATGAAAGACTACCTATTTAGTTATTATGAAAGTAATTTGATCTATGTGGTGTTGTTCTTTCGCTATATGAGATTTTTTGTGTAAACAAATTGTTTGTTTGTGTTAGATTTTATTTTTGAGATATCCTTGGAAAAGTTAGAAACTTATTTAAATAGGGTTTGGCATTACGTTTGGTATCAAAACCAAAGGATCAAACCCTACGACCTCCAAACAGTTGAGGCTATATAAAGAATCCATGCTCTTATAGCAAATTGATTTCGTGAATGTTGTGTGTTCTTCTCTTCATGTTGAACGTTGGAATTGATTTAGGGAATTGATTTGATATATGTTGATTTAGAGAATACATGCTCTTCTATAGATCATCTAGTGATTTCATAAATTCATATTGGTCTAGTGGAAGTGCATAGTAATTAGAATTGGTGTTTCCTCCCCACGGTTTTGGCATTTGAATGTGTAACTTGACAATTTTTGGATATTTATGGTAACTTTGAAAATGTGTTTTTTGTTTCAAACCAAATCCCTTGATAATTAGAAAAAGGTGTGCTTTTTATTCTTAGATCGTTTGGTGATGGATCAATGAATATTTGTATATTTTTTCTCGGCTCTCAATTGAAGAAATGTCAGGGTTCACATTTTCTGTATTTTATATCTAGTGCATATAGAATTGTTCTATTTTTGAAATTTTGATGTTCTGTATTTTGAATTATTATTTTGTTGGATACTCTTCATTTTGGTTAAATTGGGCATATCATGACTGCAAATTCTTCCAATTGATTGAGTCCTATCATGAAGAATGAAGAATATTGGTTGATGTATCTTCAATATTATCTACCAAATATGATCTAATATTTTGCTCAGAATCAATTACTTCTATGTTCTAAAATTTAGATTTGGGATTGTTATCAATATCCAGTATTCAACATACTACATAAGATGGGTCACATTCATGATGCTCACTCAACTTTAGTTTATCAGAGTTTACAGTTGGAATCCACCCTTTATTACACGGAGCTTGTTTACTAAGTCCAACCATTTGGAATATTTATTTCTATAGTTTAATAGGAATATGGTCGTTGCTAAGATAAAATAACAATGATATGTCAAAAAATTTGGTCCATGTTTCTTCTTCTATTTGCATCCCAATGCACAAATCTAATACAATATGACAGAATGGAAAGTGGATAAATTTGCATTCATAATATTCCTAAAGGGACTAGTAAGGCATGGATGTTTAAGAGATACCACAGCAGAAAGGGACCTTATATAATCATACATATTACAGACTACACATGGGGCATTGACATCTGCTAGTAATAGTTGAACAATCATGTCTAAATTATTTTCTCCTAAAGAGAAACTAGTAAAACAATTGTATTTGACAACCATTGTGACTCCTTTTTATTGGACTAACGTAGTACAAATGATGAAAATGTATTGTTTCTATTCTACGTTAATTTGAGTGACAAGGTTATTTCCTTTCCATATTTCTATCAATTTTCTTACAACATCTCTACCCCACTTTTTTGTTGATATGAGTTTATTTTTTCCTTTTAAAGGTCCATACATTGAAGAGAAAATTCCAAATATGGAGGCTAAGCAATGGTTACGCCAACACTTGACAGGCCAGTTAGTGATTCTATGCCTCTAACTACAATTCCTTTTATTCATCTTTGTATTTAGTTGGATAACACTTATAAATGAATCTAAAATATGCTAGTAACTAGTATTATTATGTTCCTCAATAGAATCTATCATTCATAAAATAAAAAAACTTGAATGGATCTCATGATCAAGTAGGTGGAAAGGGCATTGTTGTAATGAACATGAAAACTTAAACTACTTGTTCTTCTTCCCTTAAAGTTTAAATGTTGTCCTCTTTCTCCTCTCTTCTGTGGGCCGAATGATAAAAGGAATATGAAATTGTGATAATAAGAGCTAAATATATGTTTTTGGTGCTTGTATTTCCTTTACAAGTCAGAATGTATACATCATTTCACTAGAATAATTTTCATCAATTCCCTAAAAATGCTTAATTTTTTGTTGTTGTTGATTTTTTGCAGATTAGTAATCACCAAGACTATATATGGGTAAATGATCACCTCCTTAGGAAATTGAACCGCTGTAATATGAAAATGAAATAAAGGGTCTCCCCCCCTCCTTGCGGTATAATCAATTCACTCTTATTTTGTGCTTGCTAAATCTTAGAGTTATGCCATGTTCTTGCATTTGTGACTTAATTATCTATTGACAATGATCAGAAATAATCTCATATAAAGAAAAATATAATAGTGCAATGGATGCATGGATAAACCTTAAGCTCTTTCATTTATGAGCTACAAGATTCTAGTTAGAAAAATGTAAAAGAACAGGTTTTAAGAAGCTAGAGAACAAATTTGTCAAATTCAATCAATTTATTCAAGGAGTTTGTGTCTGAGTGAGGGGAAGTTGGTGCAAAATGGGTTTAGCTCGATGAACAGTTTCTTGTAATGGACCTTAATGCTCATCAAGTGGAGGATTTATGAAGGAATACTCTTACTTGGAAAGAGCATCCTTCTTTTTCAATATGCTAATAGAAACTTATTTTGTTGACATACCTGGTGAGACTTACAACTAAGAGCCTACCTTATTCGCTTTTCTGAATTTTTTAAGTCTTCCTTATTCACATATTTTATTATTAGAAGAATTGATTTCATATATGCTCTACATATAATGCTGTAAAACATTTCTCTTTACAGGACCATTTCTTCCTCTAAGGGTATCTCTTTGGTAACATGCCTAGAACTGAAAAATAAATATTTTTATTTATTTAAGAAAATATTATGTTAAATTTATTGTAAAGTTTTTATGACCAAGTTGGTCAAGGATCACTATAATTGAAGAATTATTTATTTTAATAAATTAAATAGAAGAGACACCTATCCAAAGGAGACCGTTGAATGAGTGTTCATAAACCCACTAGGAGGAATGGGTAGTTGTAGAAGGTTGGTTGACAAGTGGAATCAATAGCATTTCACTTTCTAGCTGTTGCTAGATACATAATCCTTGAAATTGGGGTCATGTTCCTTGAGAGGGGGAGCTGAGCAGGTGGCTCATTTAATTTCAAAACTGACCCAAAGACCTAGGCAATTTTATAAATAGCATCAAATTAAGCATGAGGCTCACTACATTCGATTTTCCAAGTGAATGAACCTTGTGACTACCACAAACTGAAAATTCAAGCACTGAAGGAATTTGATGAGGGGATAGCTAAAGGGGAATTATTGAGTTAATTCTGCTACCGAGTGCTAAGCTATAGCAAGTTGTTGTGTGTGCTATCATCGAGTGATATTCATCCTAGTGGTTCATTGAATAGGCTCAAGGGTCCTAAGCAGGTAATTTTGGCTGCTTCAAGAGACGATTGGATGGAAAAGTCTCTTTTGGGTGTTTGTCCCCCTTCTGCAATTTATCTAGGTTCTAAAATGATTATTATTATCTGTAATTAAATTATGTAATTGGTGTTTATAAAGTATGTTTTAGTTTTTTATAAATCTTAAATGGTATATGTCCATAATATATTTCCTTTGTAAGAAAAAATGTAATTTATTTTCCATAATCTCATAATCAGTTTTCTAACGTTTGGTACTTTATTGGTTTAAAATCAATCATTGCATTCATGGTTAGGATAAGCCATTAGTATAAAACTTTATTTTTTCCTTCTCATCAATATCTAGTTATAATACATTTAGTTAGTAGTATTAAGTTTATTTTAGCTATTCTTATATAAGTAAGTTACATGTAGGTTAGAATTGAAGCAAGATCAATACAATTCATTATAAATACACATAGCCTATATATTAGAATTATATACCCTTTTGTCTCTCTTGTTATAAACCCTAAAAATTGATAAGGTACTTATGAAGCCAGTAACCTCAACTTTAACTTATTACAAAATTTTCAAAGAAAGTTTATTGAGGTCACCAAGGAAAATTCTGCTAAGGGAAAATCAATTGAGTACTCTCCGTTCAAACCTTTTACCAATACTTTACTTCAGCAAAGAAAGTCAAGATCTAGTTATAAGTAGGTCGCGTACTTGTTATAAATCTAAAACATTATAATATTATTTTTCCATTAAAATAAATTATAGAGTAAAACCCTAGCAAATTTTTTTTAAATCTAAGCATTAAGAGTAAAATGATAAATAACCGAGTGTAGAGATCGAATACTGTTAAGGATTTCGATTAAATAAAGCAGGGTTTTTTTACAAGGGTTTCATGGCCAAAGAACAAGTTTTATGTTTTCCACATTAAAAAGAAATACCTAAACACGATTATCGACACACCACGGCTTTGATTGTAGGTTGAAGACCATTTAAGTATTATCATCCGCTAAATGTTGAAACCCATAGAAATAATCACAATATCATTAACGTTTACTATCTTTACTATAAAACAATATGATCCACCTAAAAACTTGAATTGACTTAGCATTGGGTAATTCATGGCCTTTTTCAAAGGAAAAAATGAAAAAGAGTGCTAGCCATTGACGTATCTCAAAGTAAAATGAAAACCTAAGTAAAGGCCTTGGGGCTGTAACATCATTCTTCACCAAACAAAGATACAGAATTGCTAAATAAAACACTATATTACTTTAGAAAAAATCCCTCATGGGTTGCTTCAAATTATAAAAAACCTAGTTCACGAACTAATAAACAACATCTTTCACCTAGACCATTATCATTTTTTAGAGTGGTGCTACGACCCTTTTCTCAAAATCCAACGTGACAGGGTAAAGGCTTCACAACTGTAGTTTAGTTTTATAAAATCAATAACAAAACGATAAATTCAAACACGACTGACTATATACATCACGAAATCCCTCACAGGGTTGATAAAAAGGAAAGATAATAATTACATTTATGGAGTGATAGTCTTACGATTGTTATTTTTATATCATAATCCAAAATATAACATTGTCACTAAACAAAGCATAGCAGAGTCACTTCGACATCACAGTTGAAGGATCTTTCGATTACATTTTAAATGTAAGAGCCTCGCAACTATACGAAAGGGAAATTACGACTTTCACAAAAATACAACGCAGATATAGAAATCTAGACCATGCCATAAGAACTCATGTCATTCCACAGAGCCATGAAGGGCGAGGTGACAGCTGTTACCCTGACCGCTAACCCCTTTCAACACAACGTCCAACCAAGTTTTTGTTTGCAGAGAACCATTATGGAATGCCTCCTACACATACAAACTATAGGGGGTCAAACAACAGTCTAATAAAACTAATTTGTAAGAAAAGAAAATCATTAATACGAGTGCAGAGGAACAGCTTACTATCCTCTGTGTATAAAACCATCACCAAAATAGGAGTTTTAATGCATGCAGCACCTTTTCAAGGAAACAGAACATCACCAACAAAATGTTCACTCTTGGAGAGGGTTAAAAAGGTGTCAAGAGACAAGAAACTTGTCTACTCCACCTTCGTGTTGCACAGAGGAGCTAACCAGATGAGGAGGCAGAGACCGGATGATTCAAATTGAGAACAAATGAACCCAACAAAAAACTACATCGAAAAGGAAAACATAACCAATGAGGTGCATTAAACCTCAGGGTTTATAAATTGAATTAATAAGTGATCTACAACTGGTTTATTTATGTCATCACATGAAAAACAAATTCCAGCTGGTGTATACAAAAATTCATAGGCCAAGACAAATCCTTTGAACTTTTTTTAGCGATGAATTCATACCTTAGGTTATGCATGCTATCCCTTGAAACAACTCAACATGTCACGGGGAGGATATGCAAGAGTTTTATTATTATTATTATTATATTATATAAAAGTGATATTACACCATTCCTTTGTTTGAAGGATCGAATGATATAGGGAAAGTATGTGTTTTGCATACCTATTCTAGATCATATAGGCAATGCATGAATGTGTTTCAATTTCCTTTAATTTGACTTTCACACAAATCATATGGAACATGCTAAGTATATCTTATCACATGAAATTTGTAGTCACATTGTTAGTAAAAGCATCTTGTAGATAAATGGGACTATGGTATATGTTTAGGTAAAATTAATAGGTTCAGGGTATATGGGTACATACATTAAATGAAATTGATCTATAGTAGAAAGGAAGAGGTTTACTTATAACTACAAGACTCCAATTTTAAACGTTTGATTTTAGTGCGTTACAACATAAATATATTTTATGTCTAAATATGTATGTTTTAATAATTATACATTTGTAATTTAAATATTTCACTCAATTTTTTTTGAAGTCTATGTTTTGGATATATACATAGAAGAGGTTCGTTATATGTGTTTAAAATGAAAACATATAAAAGTTTCTCATATTACTAATCTTGGAGAAAAGGTCTTTTATTTTTCTCAAAAAATTGGAAATTTTTTGTATGGTAGAAAGTGGTATCAGAGCATTGGGATTTCGACACTTGGCTTAATGGTGTCTATTTTCTTGTTAAGAAAACCAATGATGTTTTAAATTTTGTTCTTCTTACGTGTATAGAAGAAAATAGTTTTACTAAAATACAAAAAGATATGGCTGAAAGACGATCCCCTACCGTGCCTATTTGGGTTTAAATTAACAATGAAGAACCAAAAAATAATAATAACCTTAAAGATAACTCGAATGAAATTCAACAAATACTAAGTGACTTAAAAACTGAAATTCTAAACTTTAGAACTGAACAAAAGAGAGTGATGAGAACTCAAGAAGAACTTAATGAATCTTTACTGTTTAAATTAGATGAAATATCTAAGGATAAGGGAAAAAATAAATGTAATCGAGTTGTCTCGTCTTCTGACTATCCTTCATCTGATGAAATCCTATAACTAGTGAACTAAAGATTCAATTATTTACTATGAGGGTAGACAAAGGAAAAAAAGGAAATATGAAGACAAGATAAGTAGGGAATTTAAAAAGATAAAACCTCCTACTTTTGACGAGGAAGTCAAGAATGGGGAAGAAGCCGAAGGTTGGCTATGTGGGATGAGTAAAACATTTACTATGTATAACTATTAAAATTCTATGAAGGGAAAAATGACCATCTTCAATCTAGTCGGGAAGGATGATATTTGGTGGAAAGACTTAAAAATATCAAAAGGAATGAATGATAGACAGGTTAGTCGGAGTTTGTTTAAAAAAAGAGTATCTTTTAGAGTATTACTATGAGGAAAAAGAAAAAGAGTTCAATGAGTTGAGATTAAGTTCAATGTCCATGCATGATTTTTATACCAAATTCTTATCCTTGTTAAGATATGTGCCTTACCTAAATGAAGAAAATCTCAAAATTTAATAATTCCTAGGTTGTTTTCCTATTTTCTTTAAAGACATATTAGAGTTTGATAACCAAAAAATCTTATAAAGACATATTAGAGTTTTATAACCCAAAAACCATATATGAAGCAATGATGAAGGCCAAAAAAGATATGACCAATATAAAAGTAGTCATGAAAATCGTTACAATTTCAAGAAAAGGGAAGGGGGTAATTTTAAAGAAAAAGAGTTCAAGGCTCTCAATAAACATAAGAATTTTCATAGGAACACTTTTAGATATAAACCACAACCAATCAAAACCATATATAAAGACTATCTCTTTAATAAGAACATGGAAGAAATAAAAGAGAACCCTTAAAGTGTTGGGGATGTGGGGAGAGCCATTTCTATCGGGATTATCCTCATACCAAGGATAATTGAAATTTTCATGATATTCATGAAGAAGCCATAGTTGGATAAGTAGCTCAGAACATACTAAAGATAATATCAACATTGACCAATCATCAAGTAGGTTACCAACCTTCAATTAACAAAGTAGATTGTAATATCTTTGACAAACATATTTCTATATTAATTGATTATGGATCTACTTAAAGTTACATATCTCCTAAGTTTGTATATTTATGAAAAATGAAAAAAGATGAATTTAAAATGTTCTCGCTAGTGCAATTAGCCATCGGGACAAAAGGAAAAGTAACTAACTTTATTTCTAGTGGTGAAAATTGTATGCAAGATCTTGGAACAAAAGTAGATTTATATTTTTTTCCATTAGGATTGTATGATGTATTAATTGGAATGTATTGGTAAGAAAGAAAAAGATTTGTACTGTATTTGTTCGAGAAAACTTTCACTTGTGTTGATGAAAATGGTGAAAACAAAATTGTTAAAGTTATTCCTAAAAAAGTTCTTAGTAGGAAAATATCTGCTTTGCAATGGAAAAAGTATGCTGGGAAAGGATGTAAATTGGTTGTTGCACATATTACAGAGAATAATGGGGATTAAACAAAACCAAGTTTGGAATATTTTCCTCTTTTAAATGAATTTAAAAATATTTTTTGAGCAGAGATACATGGATTACCTCCAAGAATGGATACTGACTTTACCATTAAGTTGGTATCAGGAGCAGTTATTGTCTCAAAGGATCCTTATAGAATTAATACACATGAGTTGGTGGAATTAAAATTCCAATTACAATAGCTAATAGATAAAGAATATATACGGAGTAGTGTGTCTCCACGTGGAGCATCGGTTTTGTTCAATAGAAAGAAAGATGACACACTAAGACTTTGTATTGATTACAAACAATTAAATAATATGATAATTAAAAATAAATACCCTCCCTCTCGCATCGATGACCTCTTTGATCAAGTACAAGGAGCGATGTTATTCTCTAAAACTGACTTAAGGTCTAGGTACCATCAAGTAAGAATAAAAGATAAGGATGTTCATAAAACAACATTTAAAACATTGTATAGACATTAGGAGTTCTTGGTTTTACCATTTGGATTAACCAATTCCTGAGCCACATTCATGTGTTTAATGAAAAATATTCTCCACAAATATATGTTTGTAATAATATGTATTGATGACATATTAATATACTTTAAAAATGAAGAAGAATATGAAGATCATTTAAGGTTGGTACTACAAACCTTAAGAGACCATAAACGTTATGCAAGGTTTAGTAAATGCAATTTCTATCAAGAACAAATAAAACACCTAGGTCATGTAATATGTAAGGAAGACATTCTAGTGGACAGAGATAAAATCAAGGGAATCCTTGATTATCCAATTGCTAAAGATATAACTGGGATTTGATCCTTTATGTGAACCACAAATTACTATTGTAGGTTTATTGAGGGGTTCTCTAGAATGGATTACCGAATAAATTGACTTCAAAATAAAGGAATTAAATTCATATGGTCTAATAAATGTCAAGAAATCTTTGAAAAACTCAAACACTTGCTCATCACCACGCTTATTATAAGAATAATGCATTCGTATAAGGGCTTTGTAGTATGTACAAATGCTTTCTTAGATGGATTATGTGGTGTGTTACTGTAAGATGATTATTTAATAATCTATAAGTCAATAAAAATTAAAGAACATGAATGGAACTATGCAACCCATGACTTAGAACTAACTTCTATAATACATGTATTAAGAATGTGGAGAAATTGCTTAATAAGAAGAAAATTCACTTTAATGTTTGATAACATAAGCTTAAGATACTTATTTGATCAACAAATTTTAAATTCTCTCCAAGCAAGGTGGTTAGCCTTCTTGAGCCAGTATGATTTTGAAATTAAACGCATTAAAGAAATAGAGAACAAAGTGGCGGATTCCTTGAGTAGGAATGCCATTCCACAATATTGAGTTGCTTTTAGCAATTATAAAGAAAACGTGAATATATAATTAAAAAAGAGACTAAAAATGATGAAGAATACTTGAAAATTAAAGAAAAAATGAACGTGGCATCAATACCGGGAAAACAAAAGTGGAGAAGTTGTTCCTCCCAACAAGCTCTCAGAGCAGCAAAGTTACTTGCTACAAATCCACCAAGTGTGTTTGCTGAACCACAAGAGCAAAATCCTTCAATATGCCATCTCTTGCATTCACAGATTCAATCCTCGTCCAATGCTAGTCTCCTCGTGCTCATGGACATACTAATATATAGTATTTTTCCTAGGACTTGGTCATTTATGGCCCCCCTTCTCTTTAGCACTCAACTAGGAGTTTTGACTTGATTTTTGACGATGATGCCTCGTGTATCTTGAGTTCTTATTCAATGGCTTCATCCACTTCCTCAACTAGGAGTTGTGACTTGATTTTTGACGATGATGCCTCCTGTATCTTGAGTTCTTATTCAATGGCTTCATCCACTTCTGGGTCACCAAACAATCTTTAACAACTATATCCATTTTTGTCACTCTTCAACATATTTTATTAAATTAATAAATTATTAATTCACCTCATCATTGAATTAAAAAGCTAGAGTGAGGCGAACTTTTTTTTTTTTTTTTGAAAGAATTCAGTTTTTTCACTAAAATACCAATCAAACCTAAATCTATAGCTTTCATTTAATATTATCCATTTTCACAAAGAACTCCAACTTGAGACATGGTTTAAAGACGTTGATTTCTTAACACGTGTACAAGATGACCAAAAAACTTGTTGCTCACATCCAAGGATTAACATGTAACATAATCGTATTTCTCTTTCCAATTTTATAAGGAAAAATCTTTTCAATATGAATTTAAATTTTAATTAGTAGTTGTATTTTCTTTATAGAATTTAATACATAACTTTTTATTTTAATTATTAATTTACATTATATTTTGGTTTTATTAATTTTCTTAGTGATAAGTTATGAACATCTCATCAAGTTATAATAAAACAGAAATCATTTATTTAATATTTAAATTAATATTTTTTTGTTAGAATTTTGAATTTTAAATTAAATTTTATTTTATCAATAAAATATTTAAAAAAAACTTTTAATTCAGAATTCTTTTCATTACAGTGAAAAAGAAAAGCATATTTTAATTTCTACTTTTATCTCTGTCACATTTATTTTTAAAATTTTTGTTTATAGTTTGAATATTGAAGGGTTTTGTTTTTTCAACCTATATATAACTAAAACATTAAAAAGTCTTGTTTTTTCTATCTTATAGCTTTTTTTTTTAATGATTTGTACAATATTCATGTAAATTTTATCATACATCACAGAACTTATTATCATTCTTAACACAACAAAGTATTAAAGATTTTATCATACATCACAGAATTTATTATTAACTATTTTATCATACATCACAGAACTTATTATCATTATTAACTCTAAATTGATTTTGATTGTTTATACAGTATATGGTGGAACTCTACCTATAAAGTATATTTGTGGGGAAATATGCTTGCATCTACAAACAATTATTTATACCATTTAGCCCATATTTTTAAACTAAAACAAATTTTAACAATCTTTTTATATTGTTAACTGTTCAAGTGTGCAAAACGTTTTGTGATAAGGGTTGCCCAAGAAGGCCAAGAAATTATTTATACCATTTACCCCATAATTTTAAACTAAAACAATTTTAACAATCATTTTATATTGCTAACTGTTCCAGTGCGCAAAACGTTTTGTGATAAAGGGTTGCCCAAGAAGGCCAAGAACATTTCTTAACCTCTTACGCTGGTCGCTTTAATGGCTTTTTCAACCATGTTACTCACGCCATTCGGGTCGATCTCGGTGGCCACATCACACTGTCAACATGATGCGAGACTTGTGCAACTTTCTTTTCAACTTATATGCCATCAGCAAATAATGTTTCATGACGAACTACCGTCTAGAAGCTTTGACGGGTCAAGTAAAGCATCAAAACAAATTAATACATTATAGAATTGTAGGGTCCAATTATTGCTTACCAAGATGCCATTACAGTGTTCAAAGACTAATTTGAAAGGTATACAATAGGAGTTTGATTCAAATCAAACTCTCTACAGGTACATTGACTGCCATTAATCTAGTAATCGAATTATAATAATCTATAGTCTCTAGAAAAATATTATAGTCGAAGATAATAGTCTATAGAGTATAGAAAAATCAAATCGTCATGGGTTTTCACTTATAAATATGGCGAGATACCCCTTGCAACATATGCAATTAGATCTCTTTATAGCTATTGTGTAAGTGTAGTATATACAAAGAAAAGGAGAGTAGAGATCAGATCGTCTTGGAGATTAGGATGCGGTGCAGTGTTTCTGGCGCAGACGAGCTGACACTGTTTTCATATATTCGAGCATCATTCATTAGGTTTGAGATGAATAGCGAATAAATGTATAAAGCCAGTGTCATCTCTCTCCGCCTGAAACTCCCTGTTCCTATATATCT
Organism: Pseudotsuga menziesii; assembly: GCA_001517045.1. Classification (NCBI taxonomy): domain Eukaryota; kingdom Viridiplantae; phylum Streptophyta; class Pinopsida; order Pinales; family Pinaceae; genus Pseudotsuga; species Pseudotsuga menziesii. The sequence continues at coordinate 90,446 of LPNX011130392.1, forward strand.
ATTATATTTATTATTTCTGAGAGCAATCTCCATATCCTTATATCGTTACACCTGCCTGTATATTTCCTACTTCTCCGATTCGTTTAGTATAATTATAATTTTTACGGTAGTTTTGCAGCTTTGATATTGTTATTTTAATTCTTTCGAAGTATGTGGCAATCGTCCAACTTGTTCAAATTGATTAAAATTTATATTAGTATTTAGTGAGGGATACTGGTTATTGACATTAATTTTATATGTATACTCGGAACATTTATTTTGCTTTAAAAATGTTAGGAGTAGATGTTGAAACTCACACAATATTATGTATTCTGTTTTGTAAATCTTTATAAATCAGAGTTACGAAATTAGCTAAGACGAAAATTCTACTGTTCCATTGGTCTCACTATTTTCAAGTTTATTCTGGTTTTTTTTTTATGGTTCAATTTTACACATTACTAAGCTTTTTTTGAGTTTTTTTTCTTGTAGGGAATTTTAATTAGAAGATCTACTAAAGTTGAAACTGTTTTGTAATTGTATTTAGAGAAGCTAAGTGCTTTCCAACCTAGTATGGAAAAGATATGACTTAAATTTTAAACCCATATCTGTCAAGTAGCTAAAAAAATCCAAAGGTAAAATATGTACACCTCAAAAAATTGAATCTTAAAAGTAAAAAATATACACTTCAAGAAATTGGATCCTTCTGGATACTTAATAAATCTAGGTTTAAAATAGATCTATACTAGTTCTAATAATTTTATTTACAATATATTATAAGTGTACGCTTAATATTTTACTTTTAAAATATACTTTAAAAATGACATAATTTAAATCATCTCTTTTGTAAATTAGATGTAATCTGTTTTATTTTGTCATGTTTAACTGTACATTGTGCAAGGTCGAATAGTTAAAACGACTACGCAGTCTCGATGGTTTTTTCGAAGTTTTGGTTTACTCAATAAATTTAATTATATTGAACTTTAATTTAGATCTTATATATTTATTTATAAAAGATGATATTACAACCACTCAGTTTGTGGTGGTTAAATGTATTTATTCTTAACTACTAAATGGATATACAGTTTTATTATGTTTATAGGTGCTTCAATGTCAATAGTAGTGTTGGTATTATGTAAGATTTTTGGCATTTTTTGAGTAAATCAACAAGATTAACCTTAGTGTGACAAGTGTATAGTCAAGATTCATTTCATGGCATGGTCCTTCAGCTGTCACTTAGGCTTGTGGCTGTGCTATTATTTGAGATTTTGGACTTATTTGAAAGGATCAACAAGATTAAGTGTAGTGTAACAAGTGCACATCCAAGATTCATTGCATTGGTGTCATATATTCTTATACTCAAATGCATCGTGATTAAGATTTAAAATTAACATACAGTTTAATTGGTGGTTTAAAAAAAGGTAAAAATTAATGGGTTTTAGGGGTGGCAGAGCTGTGGAATCCTCGTGGATCCAGGAGGACATATAGAACAAACCTTCGCATGGGGTCTAGGAAATAGAACCAAGAATGAAGTTGAGTCGCTGGCACTTTTTCACGGCCTTCAGCTTCTACATGCTAAAAAATTTCGAAAGGTTCTGATATCGAGAGACTCAAAACATGTCATCTCCAAACTGATCGATGGATACCCCTCTGGAGCAGTAAATTGTCGCCGCCTGTTTGACAAAGCCAAGCTTCTCATGTATAAATCCTACGAGACACTCCACATCTTTCAGCACAATAATTCTACGGTAGAAGCTCTGGCTAATATGGGAGCCTCTCTCCCACAAGGTCATTACAGTTAGAATGGAAATCCTCCCATACTCAAATTCATCCCTTAATGTGGTGTCGAAAGTCTCTATGCAATTTCACTTTATGAGGCTTATCCCATTGAACTCTTTATCCTTCTCTCATTTCCCAAGAATCCTCAAAGGTCCCCCTCCTATTCTTCCTTTTCTTTCATTCTCTCCCCCTTCCTTATCCCTCCTCCCTTATCCCTTCTTCCCCTTCTTTTTTAAACCCATCATCCTTTTCTATCCCCCTACCCTTATCCCTCCCCTTTTCCATCCATCTGTCACCGAGCGTCACCTCCCAACAGTTGGCCTCCACTCCACATTGTTTCCCGTTGGCTTCTTCCATTTAAACTGCTATCCTGCCTTCCCTATTCCCTTCGTTGTGTGGCTTTTCATCTGCCTCCTCCTTCTCTCGGTCTTTGCAGACTTAATGGCCAACCGACCCCGGGTTAAATGTCTCTCCTTCTCGCACACTCAATGTCCCTTTCGAGCATTATGCTATGTCTTCTCTTCGCAGCGATATGTCTATCCATTCTGTTTTTTTCTTGGCTCTGGTTCTCAAGAGGCTCCACAAGTTCTGTTGAATATAGTTGCAGGTGTTGGAAAAGGGCAGTTGCACGATATCCCATGGCATGCACTCCCCATCACTCGCTCCTTCGTGAAGGAAAGGCTTTCCCTCGCAGAATTTTCCACTTGCTTGTGCAGCTCCCTCTTAGCGTTGTGGTCTCCAAACCTTGGCTCAGGTATAACTCTCTTACATTCTGGCAATTTGGGGAGAAGCTCGGTCTTGGTTTTCCATTGCACGGGGTGGAAGGAAGGTGTTGTGGGCACTTTGGCTTGTCGAGAAAGGCATGGAGGTTCCTTGCTACAACAGGAGCTCTTAGTGTTCAGTATTTTTCTCAGTGGTCTCTTGGTCGAGAACCAGGCTTGTGTCCTTATTGGTTTTGTTCGTGCCTTACACAGTATCTTTGCTCGCATAGACATCTCTACAGAAGTAGACAAAATGTCATAGGTTGGTGAAAGTGCAGGAATAATGGATATAAAAAAGAACATGCGACATCTCTATGAAATGCTTGCAATCGGTATAATGGACAACAAAGAAATTGTACAGGAGGTTAAGAGCATGGGAGAAATGGTGAGCTACACCTCTCTGGACATCAGGAACCACACCGCTCGGATCGATGATAATGAGAGCAGCCTTAGAGAGATCATGGAAAAAGTTGGCAGGATTTAGGAAGATCTCCAACGTTTGATAACCATGAACAGGGGTAGCAGGGTGAATGGAGCCACTGTAGAAGCTGAGCACCCAATGGAGTAAGAGTCCGTAGTTCAGCCAACGAATTTTAGAGGCAATCCTTAATCTGTTTTCCTTTAATTATGGTTGAATGTTCTACTATCTTTTTCTATGTAACCAGTTTACAAGGGTATATATTACCTGCAACATTAGCTGTTTTGAACAATCTTTATGTGTATTTTTTTGGAAAACTCCTTGGATAAGCTTTATGTGCAGCATTTTTTATCTGCATGAATACTTTATTATGCCACTACTATAATGAATGGTTGTGCACAACTTGTTTTATATAAACTTTTTATAGTTTCTGTTAAAAAGAAATTAAAAATTAAAGGGTTTTATTTTTATGGTATTTGTTTGATGTTTATATTAATTAGTTTAATATTTATGCCATACCATAAATACATAACTAGATAACTAATGTGATAATTATTGTAAGTGGCCAACTATACCTATGGTTCTTCAACAATCACTTTACTTATGACTCTAATAAGTCTATAGACTTTTTTATTTGAGCTTTGGGGTGTACTACTACCTATGCTTTTTTATCGAAGGATAAGGATACCACAAGTGTACTCTCTAGATTGATTATATGTCTAGACTGGTTATATTCTCTATTCTATGGTAGTGTTTCAAAATTGGACACCAACAATTATTAAAAAAAAAGAATAGAAATAATAATTGGTAGCAATGTATGGATAAATCATAACTATTGAATGGATAAACAAGAGTTTATGGTAGATAACTAGAAAAATGCTAAATAAAAAGAAAACGAAAAAAAAATATGAGATAAAAAAGAACATAAAAAATAACTAATACTTTATAAATGGATAACACTAATAATATCCATAACATACATGATATCATGTAGATAAACATAAATAACTCACTTTTTAATTCATTTAGAATAAAAAAAATCTCTATCAAGCGATCATCCAACCTCAAATTTTATATAAACATGGTAATATACTAATAACCTTACTGTACACCATCGATCAAGGATAAAGCCCACTACTTCGAAGAAGATTGTGATTGTTTTGGATTATTGTAAATGTTTAGGTCAATTTGACAATCTGCAATGCTAAACCATCGGGACCATATTATATTAGAGAGCACTTTACATTATTTTAAAGTATGATAATGTAAAGTACTCTCTATTTTATTATTAATTTTTGCATTGAAAGCTGCTTCAACTTCATCCATCCCACCTTTATTAAACAGGGAGAATAATGAAGACACTATCGACTTAACAGGAAGCGATACATATCCCAAGGGATACACTGATGGAGTTAAAGATTATAATTATTATTAAATAAATAATTTAATAAGTAGTTATATTAAATAAAAAGGTTAGTAAATCAAAGATAATAATAGTTATTTTTATTTTTAAATTTATTTGTGTAAAGAAACTTCTTACCATATAAGAAGAAAGTTTTAGATCTATTTATATTACATTTCAACCATCTTATAACATAATAAAAAACATAAAACGAAATTAAATATTATTCAAATTCTATAAAGATGTTGGCTGTCGATACTTTTAATGAGTTTGATAAAAGCATGTTTCATTATATATTTAATATTTTCAATTAAGTGAATAATTTAATTCAAATTCCTTAAAGATGTTGGCTCTCGATACTTATTAATGAGTTTGATAAAAGCATGTTTCGTTATATATTTAATATTTTCAATTAAGTGAATATGTAAGTTACTGTAAATTAATTTATTAAATGAGTTTTTATAAAAGTTAATTTCTTTTCTTTTCAATATAAAATGTTAATGTTTATTAATATTCTAAACATACTATCAACTGACTACTATTTAAATTCTATAATGGTGTTGGCTTTGAAGATTTATTAATGAGTTTAGAAGAAAGTTATTACATTATATATTTAATATTTTTAATTAAATAAAAATATAAATTAATACAAATTAATTTATTAAATAATTTTTTATTATTAAAAACTAATTAATTTGTTTTGATATCTATATAAATTTTTAATGTTTATTAATAATCTAAACATATTATGAATTACATAATTTTCAAATTATATAATGTTGTTGGATTTGGACACTTGCTAATGAAGTTGCTAAAAACATGTTTACTTATATATTTGATCTTTTTAATTAGGTTAATATCTAAATTAATATAACTAATTTATTACATTTTATTATTATTAAAAACTAATTAGTTTGTTCTAATATAAATATTAATTTTTAAGTTTTTTTTTTTGTTCAATACCACTAACATAACAAAACATGTATTTTTTAACATGTATTTTTTATTTGAAATTTAATATATTGTTTTATTTTAAAATTTAACATATAAATTTTTAAGTTTTTTTTGTTCACTAACACTAACATGACAAAACATGTATTTTTTATTTGAAATTTAAAATATTGTTTTATTTTAAAATTTAATAAAAAAAATTAATAATTTGTATCAATTTAAAATTGGAAGTTACCATGATATATAGACATTAATAAATTTATATTTCTAATTAACTTTAAAAAAATTACCAAATTTTAATCCTATTTATAATTAAAAAAACATCTATTACAAAATTAACCTAATAATATAATATAATCTTAAAATTATTATAAAACCAATCAATAATTATATAATTTAAAATAAAAAATATCTCATATCTATACTAAATCTCTCATATAAAAATATAAACTATAACTCATAAAAAGTGCTATTAATACACGAAATAATTATCTTTTAATCTAAAGATAACACAATACAACACATAGATATGCCATTAATACATACAAAAGCATGCATAGAAAAATAAAACATTACAAAACCATGCTTTGAATCACTTGTCATAATTTATCATACAAAGTACCCTCCTAAAGTTATTAGACATAAACATTAACACTCTATAAAAATAGATTTGTTATATCATTTATTGACTTGCACTTTAAAGTAAATGTATAATTAAATTTATACTAATTTTCACAAGAATACTAAGCAATTTTTTAAAAGTAAATATATAGTTAAATTTATTTACATTGATTTATTAAGTTAAGAATATTTATTTATTTTAATTTTAGATATATATGTTTAATAAAGATAAAAGAAAATATATACTTATTAAAAGATATATTAATTAATAAATTAGATAACATATGAATTTCACATTCAAAACAAAAAAATATAAAAGTTTAAGTTTTTAAGTTTTAATTAATTGGAATATTATATATCTTTGTTTTGAACTTTAGGTTACTAGAGACATGATACATTTTTTTACTTAATGTTTTATTATAATTATTATTTTATTAATTTAGGTATAGAATCACACTTTTATTAAAATGCCACTTTAAGTTGAACATAAAATTAGAATTGAATTAAATTTAAGATTAGTAAGGAATTTGTAATCTGTTTTGCTTAATATTTTATTATTTTATTAAAATGCTACATGTCACATCATGGTACTAAATTACACTGTCCCTCCTACTATTTTATAGTAAGGGCATCTACACACAATAATAAATTTAACAAAATTCATAAAATTATAAATACGAATATTTTGTTATTAGCTTTGGTGGATAGCTTACTTGGTTGGATATTAAGGTTAGAGATTCAGTTCTCACCATTTAATTTTTTGAGTCCTTCTAAGTTAAGCTCCCAAAAGTAGATCCTATGCCACAACTGTCCCTCCAAATTTTATTTATTATTTTAAACACAATTTAATAAATAACAATAATTTATTAGTTTACATTTAGAAATGATTAAAACATTAATTAATTTAAAATTAATTTATTAAAAAAAAGGAATTGATCTTTCCCCTCAATGATTCATTACAATTTAAATTTAATCTATTGAGAAAGGAGAATTATGTCTTGTAAAAATTGTATTCATCAGGAGATTTAGAACCATAAAAATTGTATGGATGAAGAAATTTAGAACCATATTTAGACAAACTGTGTCTTGTCAGATACAGCCGAGTTTGAATAATAGAATTTAGAACCATATTTTCGAGATCTTCCAATTCAAGAGAATATGCATATAATAAGAAAAAAACAATGTGTGAAAGAATCATAATCAACTTGGATATAAGATTGATGACCAAGTTGTACATTTAAGATTCCTTGAACTTGGATAGCATTATGAATATTTTGATAAATATTTGATGACATTTTTTATAAATATTTGATGATACTTGTGAAGTATTATATAATGGAGTTGAATTTTTTGTGAAGTATATGGGGACAACAGATAGATTTAGATTTGTTGTTGATTTTGATGTATATGTAATATATGGATGATTTTTGTAATTAAGATTTATTTTTTGAATAATTTGTATAAGCTTTTTTTGAGCAGTTTGTATTGATCAAATGGACACTTGTCATTTTGATAATGGATCATCTGCAAAATGTAATTTTGTATCTTGAATATAAAATTATGATTTTTTTCGTATCTTGAAAAAAAAATAAACATTATGAATAAACTAAAAGTATGCATAAATAGATAATTTAAAAAATTAAATTTTAATGTTTCAAAACAATTACTACAGTGAATATGGACGCCTAACGTCTAATGTGACAACGGACAGAAAAAAATATGTGAACAGCTTTGATCACATTGTCCACTTTAACTTGGAAACCGCCAAGACCGCGTGGATTGAGACGTTGCAATCAAGCAATCAAACAAGTAGAAATATAAGTGAAAATGATTTCGAAATATTCTCTCGTTTACTCGATACTGAAATTTAAAATGGTGATATTTTAAGGCAATTTCATCAGGGTTCAAATTTCAAGTTTTATATTAGTTTTTTAATATTAACATTGTCTTTGAATTAAAGTTTAAATAGTAATTCTATTTGTTATATTAATAGTTTTTTTTCTGAAATCATAATCATAATATCTGTATGAATTATTGAATTTTTATATAACTATTATAATTGAATACTCGCATCAAATAATATGTAGGGTAAAAATAAAGATCAAATTGAGAAAATAGGCTCGAATTGGTGTTAAGAAAATTTAAATTCTTAACAATGGGTATATGTACATTGAGACAAAAAGAGTGCCCACTAAAATATGGAACTAAAATTTTATTATTTTTTATATTTTATTTATAAACAAATTAAAAATAGAGACAATGTGGAGCACAAATTTGCATTTCACTAATTTTGAATGAGACATGCTTTAACAACAATTGTCATGAACTATTGTGCTTGTATCTTGTAGGATCAATATAGTGGTTCACGTGAGGTAATAGTTCATTCAAGTGACCATAAAACCAAGCCCACCAAGGAAAGGGATTAAATTCTTATGTATATTTTCATATAATTTTCGAAGACTACTTTGATGCTTACATGAACATTCTCAATGCTCAATAGGAGAAATCTATGCTTATCAATTAGGATCATCATTATAATATGGAAATAAATATTAAATATTGTTGTGAATTGAGATCAAACTTATCCATATATAAACAATTATAAAAATACAAAAACATGAAATTTGTGATCTTACATACTTTCTTCAAACTTTACTTTTGTTATTGAAACATAATATTATGTTGCACAGACCAATATTGTTGTGAATTGAGATCAAACTTATCCATATATAAACAATTATAAAAATACAAAAACATGAAATTTGTGATCTTGCATACTTTCTTCAAACTTTACTTTTGTTATTGAAACATAATATTATTGAAACATGATATTAACTGCTCCAGTGTGCAAAACGCTTTGTGATAAGGGTTGCCCAAGAAGGCCAAGAAATTATTTATACCATTTACCCCATATTTTAAACTAAAACAATTTTAACAATCATTTTATATTGTTCACTCTTCCTGTGCGCAAAACGTTTTGTGATAAGGGTTGCCCAAGAAGGCCAAGAACATTTCTTAACCTCTTACGCTGGTCGTTTTAATGGCTTTTTCAACCATGTTACTCACGCCATTCGGGTCGATCTCGGTGGCCACATCACACTGTCAACATGATGTGAGACTTGTGCAACTTTCTTGTCAACTTATATGCCATCAGCAAATAATGTTTCATGACGAACTACCGTCTAGAAGCTTTGACGGGTCAAGTAAAAGCATCAAAACAAATTAATACATTATCGAATTGTAGGGTCCAACTATTGCTTACCAAGATGCCATTAGAGTGTTCAAAGACTAATTTGAAAGGTATACAATAGGAGTTTGATTCAAATCAAACTCTCTACAGGTACATTGACTGCCATTAATCTAGTAATCGAATTATAATAGTCTATAGTTTGTAGAAAAATATTATAGTCGAAGATAATAGTCTATAGAGTATAGAAAAATCAAATCGAGATGGGTTTTCACTTATAAATATGGCGAGATACCCCTTGCAACATATGGAATTAGATCTCTTTATAGCTATTGTGTAAGTGTAGTATATACAAAGAAAAGGAGAGTAGAGATCAGATCGTCTTGGAGATTAGGATGCGGTGCTGTGTTTCTGGCGCAGACGAGCTGACACTGTTTTCATATATTCGAGCATCATTCATTAGGTTTGAGATGAATAGCGAATAAATGTATAAAGCCAGTGTCATCTCTCTCCGCCTGAAACTGCCTGTTCCTATATATCTATTATTTCTGAGAGCAATCTCCATATCCTTATATCCTTACACGTGCCTGTATATTTCCTACTTCTTCGATTCGTTTAGTATAATTATAAATTTTATGGTAGTTTTGCAGCTTTGATATTGTTATTTTAATTCTTTCGAAGTATGTGGCAATCGTCCAACTTGTTCAAATTGATTGAAATTTATATTAGTATTTAGTGAGGGACACTGGTTATTGACATTAATTTTATATGTATACTCGGAACATTTATTTTGCTTTAAAAATGTTAGGAGTAGATGTTGAAACTCAAATAATATTATGTATTCTGTTTTGTAAATCTTTATAAATCATTGTTACGAAATTAGCCAAGACGAAAATTTACGGTTCCATTGGTCTCACTATTTTCAAGTTTATTTTGGTTTCTTTTGATGGTTCAATTTTACCTTTTTTTTTTTTTTTTTTCTACCAGGGAATTTCAATGAGAAGATCTACTAAAGTTGAAAATGTTTTGTAATTGTTTTTAGAGAAGCTAAGTGCTTTCCAACCTAGTATGGAAGAGATATGACTTAAATTTTAAACCCACATCTATCAAGTAGCTAGAAAGATCCAAAGGTAAAAAATGTATACCTCAAAAAATTGGATCTTAAAAGTAGAAAATATACATGTCAAAAAATTAGATCCTTCTGAATACTTAATAAGTTCTAATAAATCTATTTACAATATGTTATAAGTGTACACTAAATATTTTGCTTTTAAAATATACTTTAAAAATCACATAATTATTTAAATAATCTATTTTGTAAATTAGATGTAATATGTTTTATTTTGTCATGTTTAATTGTACATTGTGCAAGGTCGAATAGTTGAAACGGCTACGCAGTCTCGATTGATTTTTCGATATTTTTTCGCTCTGTGTATGTTCTACCCTAACATTTCAAGATTACGTTAATAACAGCTCTAACCTTTTTAATAATAAGACTGAAGTGAACTATGGATCTGTCATTAGATTGCATGAATGACATATAGATAAGCTGTTGGAATAATATCGATCTATTTAATATGTATTGTGATTATTAAAAATATTTTTAGTTATGGGGATGTTTGTGGCTAGTATTCTATCTCGATTGTCACCCCACTAAAACATAACTAAATTTTATTTTGGTTTATTTAATAAATTTAATTATATTGAACTCTAATTTAGATCTTATATATTTATTTATAAAAGATGATATTACAACCACTCAGTTTGTGGTGGTTAAATGTATTTATACTTACCTTAACTACTAAATGGATATGCAGTTTTATTATGTTTATAGGTGCTTCGATGGCAATAGTAGTGTTGGTATTATGTAAGCTTTTAGGCATTTTTTTAAGCAAACCAACAAGATTAACTCTAGTGTGACAAGTGTATAGTCGAGATTCATTTCATGGCATGGTCCTTCAGCTGTCACTTTACTTGTGGCTGTGTTGTTATTTGAGATTTTGGACTTCTTTGAAAGGATCAACAAGATTAAGTGTAGTGTAACAAGTGCACATCCAGAATTCATTGCATTGCTGTCATATATTCTTATACTCAAATGCATCCTGATTAAGATTTAAAATTAACATACAGTTTAATTGGTGGTTTAAAAAAAGGTAAACAATAATGAGTTTTCTTTTTATGGTATTTGTTTGATGTTTATATTAATTAGTTTATTATTTATGCTATACCATAAATAGATAACTATATAACTAATGTGATCATTAGTTTAAGTGGCCAACTATACCTATGGTTCTTCAACAATCACTTTACTTATGACTCTAATAATTCTATAGACTTTTTTATTTGAGCTTTGGGGTGGACTACTACCTATTCTTTTTCATCCAAAGATGAGGATACCACAAGTGTACTCTCTAGATTGATTATATGTCTAGATTGGTTATATTCTCTATTCTATGGTAGTCTTTCAAAATTGGACATAAACAATTATATATATATNAGAGTTTATGGCAGATAACTAGAAAAATGCTAGATAAAAAGAAAAAGAATATAAAAAAATATGAGATAAAAAAAAGGAATATAAAAAATAACTGATACTTGATAAATAGATAACACTAATAATATCCATAACATAGATAATATCATGTAGATAGACATAAATAACTCACTTTTTAATCCATTTAACTAAAAATATAGAATAAAAAAAATCTCTATCAAGCGATCATCCAACCTCAAATTTTATATAAATATTGTAATATACTAATAACCTTACTGTACACCATCGATCAAGGATAAAGCCCACTACTTGCAGGAAGATTGTGATTGTTTTGGATTATTGTAAATGTTTAGGTCGTTTTGACAATCTGCGATGCGAAACCATCGGGACCATATTATATTTGATGTAAAGTCCTTATTTTAAAGTATGATAATGTAAAGTGCTCTCTAGTTTTTTATTATTTTTTGCATTGAAAGCTGCTTCAACTTCATCCATCCCACCTTTATTAAACAGGGAGAATAATGAAGACACTATCGACTTAACAGGAAGTGATACATATCCCAAGGGATACAGTAATGGAGTTAAAAGATTATAATTATTATTAAATAAAATATTTAATAAGTAGTTATATTAAATAAAAAGGTTAGTAAATCAAAGATAATAATAATTATTTTTATTTTTAAATTTATTTGTATAAAGAAACTTCTTACTATATAAGAAGTAAGTTTTTGATTTTATAGAAATTTCAATCTATTTATATTACATTTCAACCATCTTACAACATAATAAAAAACATAAAACGAAATTAAATATTATTCAAATTTTATAAAGATGTTGGCTCTCCATACTTATTGATGAGTTTGATAAAAGCATGTTTCATTATATATTTAATATTTTCAATTAAGTGAATAATTTAATTCAAATTGCTTAAAGATGTTGGCTCTAGATACTTATTAATGAGTTTGATAAAAGCATGTTTCGTTATATGTTTAATATTTTCAATTAAGTGAATATGTAAGTTACTGAATATGTAAGTTACTGTAAATTAATTTATTAAATGAGATTTTATAAAAGTTAATTAGTTTTCGTTTCGATATAAAATGTTAATGTTTATTGATATTCTAAACATACTATCAACTTACTACTATTTAAATTCTATAATGGTGTTGGAGCTATAAAAATAGGTACCCGTTTTATAGATAAGCATGACACCTATTTTTATGACGTTTGGACAACATGATTGTTTCATAAACTGTGAACACAGGACTACATGATTGGCTAGATAGAGGTCTTCATGCTTACCTCATGAGATATGAACATGAGGTTGTATATTTCTTTCATAAAATGAATTTTTGGACTGATATAGGGTTGCACTTACATCTGACCATGCGAGGAACACATCCAACATACATGTCAGAAAGGCTCTGCACTTACATCTGACCATGCGAGGAACACATCGAGTATACATGTCAGAAAGGCTCTGCACTTACGTCTGACCATGCGAGGAACACATCCAACATACATGTCGTGCAGTGGTGGGTCTTCAGACTATTTAGAGTAGGATTAGAGGGTGGGTATGCTTGAGAAAATTGGTGTTTGGAGCCACTCAAACAGAGTTAGACCGCTGGTTTTCTTCTCCACAACCCTTGAAGAGTATTGGAAAGGGAAGTGAGGGCCTGAGGGACTGTGAAGTAGGGAAATGATTGATTCCTGGTGTTGGGTGTGTGGATGTCTTAGAAGTCAGGTTAACTCTGGTGTAGGCGTCCTTAGCTCTCCATTGAGGCCACCAGTTTAGCATTTAGCTTTTCCTAGCTCCTTGATGGCCTGATAAATCCTACTGAGTGGGCTTGGCTGATTTGTGTACCTTGGGTTAAACAATTTTTTAATATAAATTTGGAGATAAGTATCATAAAAAAGCCTACTTTTTTTGTTCGTATTTTCGACATATATGCATGTGTTTTTACTCAAATTTCAATTGTGAGAGCTCATTGGATGTGGAATTAAATTATGCATCCAACGATTACCCACTCGACATACTTTTGACGGGCATCGCTACCCCAAAAACAAGAAATATCTGAAAAAACATGATGATGACATCATCATCATGTTTTTTCAGGTATTTCTTGTTTTTGGGTTAGCGGGGCCCATCAAAAGTATGCTGAGTGGGTACTCATTCGAACTTCCACTAAGGACCTAGAACTAGGAGAGTTGACCCCATGAAACAACCATTGGTCATCAGTTTTCCATGTAGGTTATCATCGACCTTAGTTTTTACTCAAATTTCGATCGAGAGAGGTCGTTGGATGTGGAATTAAATTCTGCATCCAACGAGTACCCACTCGGCATACTTTTCACGAACCCCGCTACCCCAAAAGCAAGCAATACCTGAAAAAATGGAATGATAACATCATCATAACTTTTTTCAGGTTTCTTGTTTTTGGGGTAGTGGGGCCCGTCAAAAGTATGCCGAGTGGGTACTCTCTGGATGAGGAATTTAATTCCACATCCAATGAGCTCTATCGATCGACATTAGTTATGGTTTATGATATTCCATTGTAGAGGGTTGGTAAATATGAAACAACCACATAAAGCCATGGATGACACAAGGGTGCGTGAGAAGGCAGGTTTTAGGATCTATGCAATGCTCATGCGTTATGTTTAAATTCAAATATTTATTCCTATGCCTGGTGTTGATAGATATACTCTAGTGTTTATTTCATTATATATTTAATATTTTTAATTAAGTAAAAATATAAATTAATACAAATTAATCTATTAAATAATTTTTTATTATCAAAAGCTAATTAATTTGTTTTGATATCTATATAAATTTTTAATGTTTACTAATAATCTAAGCATACTATCAACTACATATTTTTCAAATTATATAATGGTGTTGGATTTGAACACTTACTAATGAAGTTGCTACTTATATATTTGATCTTTTTAATTAGGTGAATATCTAAATTAACATAATTGATTTATTACATGTATTTTTTATTTGAAATTTAATATATTGTTTTTTTTTTAATTTAACAAAAAAAATTAATAATTTATATCAATTTAAAATTGGAAGTTACCATGATATATGAACACTAATAATTTTATATTTCTAATTAGCCTTCATAAAATTACCAAATTTTAATCCTATTTATAATTAAAAAAAAAATCTATTACAAAATTAACCTAATAATATAATATATTCTTAAAATTATTATAAAACCAATAAATAATTATATAATTTAAAATAAAAAATATCTCATATATATACTAAATCTCTCATATAAAAATATAAACTAAACCTCATAAAAAGTGCTATTAATATACAAAATAATTATTTTTAATCTAAAGATAACACAATACAACACATAAATATGCCATTAATACATACAAAAGCATGCATAGAAAAATAAAACATTACAAAACCATGCTTATGAATCACTTGTCATAATTTATCATACAAAGTACCCTCCTAGAGTTATTAGACATAAACATTAATACTCTATAAAAATACATTTGTTTTATCATCTATTACACTTATTGATTTGCACTTTAAAGTAAATGTATAATTAAATTTATTTTAATTTTCACAAGAATTCTAAGTAATTTTTTAAAAGTAAATATATAATTAAATTTATTTACATTGATTTATTAAGTTAAAAATATATATTTATTTTAATTTTAGATATATATATTTAATAAAGATAAAAGAAAATGTATACTTATTAAAAAATATATCAATTAATAAATTAGATAATATATGAATTTCACACTCAAAACAAAAAAAAATATAAAAGTTTAAGTTTTTAAGTTTTAATTAATTAAAATATTATATATCTTTGTTTTGAAATTTAGGTTACTAGAGACATGGTACATTTTTTTACTTAATATTTTATTATAATTATAATTTTATTAATTTAGTTATAAAATCACACTTTTATTAAAATGCCACTTTAAGTTGAACATAGAATTAGAATTGAATTAAATTTAAGATTAGTAAGGAATTTGTAATCTCTTTTGCTTAATATTTTATTATTTTATTAAAATGCTACATGTCACATCATGGTACTAAATTACACTCTCCCTCCTACTATTTTATAGTAAGGGCATTTACACACAATAATAAATTTAACAAAATTCATAAAATTATAAATACGAATATTTTGTTATTAGTTTTGATGGGTAGCTTACTTGGTTAGATAAGACACTGGATATTAAGGTTAGAGATTCAATTCTCACCATTTAATTTTTTGGGTCCTTCTAAGTGAAGCTCCCAAAAGTAGATCCTATGCCACAACTGTCCCTCCAAATTTTATTTATTATTTTAAAAACAATTTAATAAGTAACAATAATTTATTAGTTTAAATTTAAAAATGATTAAAACATTAATTAATTTAAAATTAGTTTATTGAAAAAAAAAGGATTTGATCTTTCGCGTCAATGATTCATTACAATTTAAATTTAATCTATTGAGTAAGGAGAATTATATCTTGTAAAATTTGTATTGATCAGGAAATTTATAACCATAAAAATTGTATGGACCAAGAAATTTAGACCCATATTTAAACAATGTGTGTCCTGTCATAATAAGTTGACAAGATACAGTCGGGTTTGAATAATAGTGTCCTATATATTTTCGAGATCTTCCAATTCAAGAGAAGATGCATATAATAAGAAAAAAACAATGTGTGAAAGATCATAATCAACTTGGATATAACATTGATGACCAAGTTTGACATGTAAGATTCCTTGAACTTGGATAGCATTATGAATATTTGATTAGCATTTTTTTATGAAAATTTGATGATACCTGTGAAATATTATACAAAATATCATATAATGGAGCCGAATTTTTTGTGAAGTATATGGGAACAACAGATAGACTTAGACTTGTTGTTGATTTTGATGTATATGTAATATATGGATGATTTTTGTAATTAAAACTTATTTTTTAGATAATTTATATAAGTTTTTTTTAGCAGTTTGTATTGATCAAATGGACACTTGTCATTTTGATATTGGATCATCTGCAAAATGTAATTTTGTATCTTGAATATGAAATTATGATTTTTTTCTATGGAAAAAAAAGATAAACTTCATGAATAAAGTAAAAGTATGCATAAATAGATAATTTAAAAAATAAAATTTAATTGTTTCAAAACAATTACTACAGTGAATATGAACGCCTAACGTCTAATGTGACAACCGACAGAAAAAATCACGTGAACAGCTTTGATCACATGGCCCACTTTAACTTGGAAACCGCCAAGACCGAGTGGATTGATAGACGTTGCAATCAAGCAATCAAACAAGTAGAAATATAAGTGAAACTGATTTCGAAATATTCTCTCGTTTACTCGATACTGAAATTTAAAATGGTGATATTTTAAGGTAATTTCATCATGGTTCAAATTTCAAGTTTTATGTTAGTTTTTTAATATTAACATTGTCTTTGAATTAAAGTTTAAATAGTAATTCTATTTGTTATATTAATAGTTTTTTTTTCTGAAATCATAATCATAATATCTATATGAATCATAATCATAATATCTGTATGAAGTATTGAATTTTTATATAATTATTGTAATTGAAAACTCGCATCAAATTATATGTAGGGTAAATAAAGATCAAATTGAGAAAATAGGCTCGAATTGGTGTTAAGAAAATTTAAATTCTTAACAATGGGTATATGTACATTGAGACAAGAAGAGTGTCGACAAAAATATGGAACTAAAATTCTATTATTTTTTATATTTTATTTATAAACAAATTAAAAATAGAGACAATGTGGAGCACAAATTTGCATTTCACTAATTTTGAATGAGACATGCTTTAACAACAATTGTCATGAACTATTGTGCATGTATCTTGTAGGATCAATATAGTGGTTGAGGTGAGGTAATAGTTCATTCAAGTGACCATAAAGCCAAGCACACCAAAGGAAGGGATTAAATTCTTATGTATATTTTCATATCATTTTCGAAGACTACTTTGATGCTTACATGAACATTCTCAATGCTCAATAGGAGAAATCTATGCTTATCAATTAGGATCATTATTATAATATGGAAATAAATATTAAATATTGTTGTGATTTGAGATCAAACTTATCCATATAAAAACAATTATAAAAATACAAAAACATGAAATTTGTGATCTTGCATACTTTCTTCAAACTTTACTTTTGTTATTGAAACATAATATTATGTTGCACGGAGCAAGATTCAAGAGAAATTATAATCCAACAAGATTTAGCCACTTTATATAGGGTATTATAATTAGAAGCTCATAAATGATTAAACCAAGCACACTTGTAATGCCAATGAAGATCTATGGTGGAAACCTTTAACTAGGTTTCTTTATATGGAATACTAATGGTCATTACCATGGGCCCAAAAAACCATGAGTTTTAGAAGCATTTGACTATGTAACAGAAACAAGTTTAGAATATAGAAAAAAGTTCAAGAAAAAATTAAAAAAAGGTGTTAATTACTTTTACTTTTTGTGTTTTTATTCTTTATATTAATTAAAGAAAGTTTATTAACAAAAATTAAAATTTCCATATTAACTATATATATATATATATATATATATATTATAGAAATATACACATTTAATTATTAATAACTAATTAGTAATAGTAATAGATANAATCTTCAAATTTCAACACTGAATCCCATTTTTATCTTTTTCCACATAACAAAAATTATAATCTGTATTTATTTAAAAATATTACATTTATGATATGTTATTAGAAAAAAATATCATGTGCATATTAAAAAATGGCTTCCATCCTAAAGAGTCTTTCCAGATACTGCTTTCTAGATTGTTCCAAAAACTATATATCATAAACATATCATTGTTTAATCTTCACAAGACTTCCCAAACCTAACATCCCTTTTCATACTTCTTTGGAGATAGTTCAAAAAACTATACATCATAAACATATCATTATATACACTTCCCAAAATTTTCAAAACAATTAATGATAACTTGTATCATAGCATCCCTTCTTTGCAGTAAAAAAAACAAAATTCTTTCTAGATCATGTGTAATACACCAATAATTAATAACAAAAATTATTAATTTTGCTAAGATAATTTATTTTATTATTTTAAATATTTTTGACAAAAGGTCAAAAATAAAACAAATGTAATGAATTATTCTTTTATTAATAAAAGATGTTGAAGGGGACAGAAATGAAATAGTTGTTGAAGAGTATTTTTCGACCCAAAAGAGAAAAAGACAAGTGGTTGTAGCTGCTTAGTGACAACTCAAGGTGGAGGAGGCATCTTCCCCAAAATCAGGTTACAACTCTTTGTTGAGTGATAAAGAGAAGAAGGCTTAGGAAAAATACTATATAATAGTATGTCCATTAGCAAGAAAGAGGGTAGTATTGAATGAGGATTGAATATGAAAATGCAAGAGATGGTGCATTAAGTGGATTTCTCTCTTTTGGTTTAACGAACACGCTCGGGGGCTCTGGAGCAAGTGAGTTGGATGCTCTAGGAGTTGGTGGGAGGAACAAATATTTTTCGAGTAGTGCTGCCAGGCTCTTATTCTCTTGTTTATTGTTAAATCTAGTTACAGTATGATGCCTATATTAACTTGATCTGTAGCTATGCTATTTAGGCAGAAATGTTTTATGCATCTGTATAGGACAAATATATATATTTATGTAGTTTAATCATATCTATACAATGTTAGATTAATTATTTATGCATCCGAGATCGAGAATCCATACCCGAATCAAAGATTGCTAGTAATGGGTACTATTGTTAAAATTAGTAAATTTCAAGAGCATAATCATTTTTATTCTTGTTTTGGTTTTGAATCTCTACACTAGCTTCATTTAATTAATTTGATGTCTTTAAATTATTCCCCCCAAAGATATTAGCAAAAAGGTTAATCCAAGGGATAAAACTATTGTTATAAACAAATCAACATTTATTTTAGAACGTGGTCGAAGTACCGAAAGGTCTTACAAATTATATAATATATATTAAATACATATTATTAAAAGAAATCTATTACGAATCAAAATTTTATAGATCTAGAATAATGGATCAGGATCATTTGGGTCTGATTAAAATATCTATGGATAATCTATTTATGAAAATTATCAATCTATATATGCAAACAAACGATTTCCAACTAATCAGATACAAATTCACTCATGTCCTCTCTAATTTATTAAAACTATCAGTCAACAATTAAAATCAAAGAAACCACCATTATATATGTTATAGCTTTGAAATCAAAATGCCTAACTAATCGCAAGAGCGAATCTTTCATTTCCCAAGTATGGCCATAAGCCCATCGAAGGATGGAAACCATTATTCTACATAGAGGAGTATTATAAACCATTTTTCTCCGCAGAGGAGAGAGGAAGGCCCATTTCATAAATACATACTCACATTTCAAAATGTGTTTTTTCCCTTTCTAACGTTTGTTTTTCTTCTGATTTTTGGGATTGTTTTGGTTCAATCTCTCGACTTTGTGGTCTTTGAAGCCCACAAGTATGGTCTTAGACTCATACTTATCCTGGAAAATAATTATGAGAACTTTGGAGGAAATGCTAAATCTGTTCAATGGGCTCGCAATGTTGGATAGAATCTCAACTAAGTTGATGAATTCTTCACCAATACCACTATAAAATGATACTATAAGAACCGCGTTAAAGTAACTAACTATATAAATGTTTATTTCTGTTTCATTATATTCTTAAGTTTCTTTCGTTATGTATATAGTCATACATGTGACATACATAGACCAATTTGCATGCAATACATATACATACAAAAGCTATTCAAATCTGCATTTGGCAATGCATTTTCATGCATGCTTTATTGACTAGAGTGATCAACATCACTAGAATAGCCTACATGGATGACCCTACAATATTTGGATAGGAGCTCAAGAACGAGCCTCGTTTTCAAAGCGATCCTTCTGAGAGGACCATCCGGGTCATCTACCACCTTTTGTATTTGAATCAAAACTAGAAAATGGAAAAAATATGTAACCAAAGATTCAAACAAGGATGTTGTGTTTAAGGTCTTGTTTCTATTGTTGAACAACACATTTATTAGATCTTGTGTATTGATATTTTGCTAGGGCTATGTTTATTATTCTTCTTTCTAGTACATAATAATTTTGGTATTGATTGTGTGTGAGCATTATGAGTAAACATGGTAGTTGTTTGGTTGTGATTATAAAATAGGGATGGATTGAGGATATGAATAGCCATGTGAAATCGATTGATGGAAACCATCTTCTGGAGGCTAGTTTGGAAGGATTTTATGGAGAATACAAAACCAAGATTAATACAAGCTTCTCTATGGGGACATATTTCATCACCAATAACCAAATCGAAGGAATTGATTTTGCAACTGTTCATTCCTATCCTCATATTTGCTAAGTATCTATATTTTTAACCCATATTTATATTGTATTGGAGTGATTAAAAGTTTGAGATGATATGTTTTTACAAATTTAGATTTGTTTTATAGAGTTTTATGTATTGTTAAATGCTATTATGTAATATTAGTAATTGTAATAAATAGTAAATTGTAATTGAGCAACTACTACTATTTTTTTTGAATTTTAAAATTTGAAGTTTTTAAAACTTTAGAGTCTTATTTCAAACTTAAAATTCCCCTTTATCCAATGCATTTCTATCTCATTTTATAGATTTATTTACATGTGGTATTAGGTTATAGCTATACTCTTGTACTTGCATCCCCCATTTTTTGGGATCATGTTGCATACTCACTGCATTCTTACTCAATGTAGCCCTGTATCCACGGATCATGGACGGATCCATGCAGCCTTGGAGTTGATGTTTAAAGTTTGCAAACCTATGAAAGACTGCCTATTTAGTTATTATGAAAGTAATTTGATCTATGTGGTGTTGTTCTATCTCTATATGAGATTTTTTGTGTAAACAAATTGTTTGTTTGTGTTAGATTTTATTTTTGAGATATCCTTCAAAAAGTTAGAAACTTATTTAGATAGGGTTTGGCATTACATTTGGTATCAGAACCAAAGGATCAAACCCTAGGACCTCCAAACAGTTGAGGCTATATAAATAATCCATGTTCTTATAGGGAATCTATTTCATGAATGTTGTGTGTTCTTCTCTTAATGTTGAATGTTGGAATTGATTTAGGGAATTGATTTCATATATGTTGATTTAGAGAATCCATGCTCTTGTGTAGATCATCTTGTGATTTCATAAATTCATATTGGTCTAGTGGAAGTGCATAGTAATTAGAATTGGCATTTCCTGCCCACAGTTTTGGCATTTGAATATGTAACTTGACAATTTCTGGATATTTATGGTAACTTTGACAACGTTTTTTTTGTTTCAAACCAAATTCCTTGATAATTAGAAAAAAGTGTTCTTTTTATTCTTAGATCGTTTGGTGATGGATGGATGCATATTTGTATATTTTGTCTCAGCTCTCAATTGAAGAAATGTCAGGGTTCACATTTTCTGTATTTTATAGCTGGTGCATATAGAATTGTTCTATTTTTTAAATTTGGATGTTCTGTATTTTGAATTTCTATTTTGTTGGATATTCTTCATTTTTGTTAAATTGGGCATATCATGACTGCAAATTCTTCCAAGTGGTTGACTCCTATCATGAAGAATGAAGAATGTTGGTTGATGTATCTTCAATATTATCTATCAAATATGATCTAAAGTTTTGCTTAGAAGCAATTACTTCTATGTTCTAAAATTTAGGTTTGGGATTGTTATCAATATCGAGTCTTCAACATACTACATAAGATGGGTCACATTCATGATACTCACTGAACTTTAGTTTATCGTAGTTTGCAGTTGGAATCCACCGTTTATTACACAGAGCTTGTTTACTGAGTCAAACCATTTGGAATATTTATTTCTGAAGCTTAATAGGAATATGTTTGTTGCTAAGATAAAATAACAATGATATTTCGAAAAATTTGGTCCATGTTTCTTCTTCTAGTTGCATCCCAATGCACAAATCTAATACAATACGACAGAATGGAAAGTGGATAAATTTGCATTCATAATATTCCTAAAGGGACTGGTAAGGAATTGATGTTTAAGAGATACCACAACAAAAAGGGGCCTTGAATAATCATACATATTATAGAATACACATGGGGCATTGACATGTGCTAGTAATAGTTGAACAATCATGTCTAAATTATTATCTCCTAAAGAGAAACTAGTAAAACAATTGTATTTGACAACCATTGTGATTCCTTTTTATTGTACTAATGTAGTACAAATGATGAAAATGTATTGTTTCTATTCTACATTAATTTGAGTGACAAGGTTATTTCCTTTCCATATTCCTATCAATTTTCTTAGAACATCTCTACCCCACTTTTTTGTTGATATGAGTTTATTTTGTCCTTTTAAAGGTCCATACATTGAAGAGAAAATTCCAAATATGGAGGCTAAGCGATGGTTATGCGAACATGGGACAGGCCAGTTAGTGATTCTATGCCTCTAACTACAATTCCTTTTATTCATCTTTGTATTTAGTTAGATAACATTTATAAATGAATCTGAAATATACTAGTATTATTATGTTCCTCAATATCATCTATCATTGATAAAATAAAAAAATTTGAATGGATCCCATGATCAAGTAGGTGGAAAGGGCTTTGTTGTAATGAACATGAAAACTTAAACTACTTGTTCTTCTTCCCTTAAAGTCTAAATGTTGTCCTCTTTCTCCTCCCTGCCGTGGTCCAACTGATAAAAGGAAGATGAAATTGTGAGAATAAGAGATAAATATATGTTGCTAGTGCTTGTATTTCCTTTACAAGTTAGAATGTATACGTCATTTCACTAGAATAATTTTCATCAATTCCCTGGAAATACTTAATTTAATTTTCTTGTTGGTTTTTTGCAGATTAGTAATCCCGCGGACCGTATATGGGTAAATGATCACATCCTTAGGAAATTTAACCACCGTAATATGCAAAAGAAATAAGGGGTATTCCCCCCTCCTTATGGTATAATTAATTCACTCTTATTTTGTGCTTGCTAAATCATAGAGTTATGCCATGTTCTTGCATTAGTGACTTAAATATCTATTGACAACAATAAAAAATAATCTCATATAAAGACAAATATAATAGCACAAGTGATGCATGGATAAACCTTAAGCTCTTTCATTCATAAGCTACATGATTCTAGTTAGGAAAATGTAAAAGAACGGGTTTTAAGAAGTTAGAGAACTAATTTGTCAAATTCGACCAATTTATTCAGGGAATTTGTGTCCGAGTGTGGGGAAGTTGGTGCAACATGGGTTTAGCTCGATGAACAATTTCTTGTAATGGACCTTAATGCTCATCAATTGGAGGATTTTATGAAGGAATACTCTTACTTGGAAAGAGCATCCTTTTTTTCAATATGCTAATGGAAACTTATTTTGTTGATATACCTAGTGAGACTTACAAGTAAGAGCCTACCTTATTTGCTTTTATGAATTTTTTAAGTCTTCCTTATTCACATATTTTATTATTAGAAGAATTGATTTCATATCTACTCTACATATAATGTTGGGAAACATTTCTCTTTACAGGACCATTTCTTCCTCTAAGGGTATCTCTTATGTAACACGCCTCGAACTGAAAAATAAATAATTTTATTTATTTCAGAAAATATTATGTTAAATTTATTGTAAAGTTTTTATGACCAAGTTGGTCAAGGATGACTATAATTGAAGAATTATTTATTTTAATAAATTAAATAGAAGAGACACCTATCCAAAGGAGACTATTGAATGAGTGTTCATAGACCCACTAGGAGGAATGGGTAGTTGTAGAAGGTTAGTTGACAAGTGTAAGAACTAGAATTTCACTTTCTAGATGTTGCAAGAAGCATAATCCCTAAAATTGGGGTCATGTTCGTTGAGAGGGGGAACTGAGCGGGTTGCTTATTTAATTCCAAAACTTACCCAAAAACCTAGGCACTTTTATAAATACCATCAAATTGAGCATGCGGCTCAGTACGTTCTATTTTCCAAGTGAATGAACCTGGTGACTGCTACAAATGGAAAATTCAAGCACAGAAGGAATTTGATGAGGGGATAGCTAAAGTGGAATTGTTGAGTTAATTCTGCTACTCAGTGCTAAGTTACAGCAAGTTGTTGTGTGTTCTGTTATCCAGTGATATTCATCCTAGTGGTTTAGTGAATAGGCTCGGGGGTCCTAAGCAGGTAATTTTGGCTACTTCAAGAGACAGTTGGATGTAAAAGTATCCTTTGGGTGTTTGTCCCCCTTCTACAATTTATCCAGGTTCTAAAGTGATTATTATTATCTGTAATTAAATTATGCAATTGGTGTTTATAAAGTATGTTTTAGTTTGTTATAAATCTTAAATGGTATATGTCCATAAAATATTTCCTTTGTAAGAAAAATTGTAATTTATTTTCCATAATCTCATAATCAGTTTTCTAACGTTTGGTACTTTATTGGTTTAAAATCAATCATTGCATTCATGATTAAGATAAGCCATTAGCATAAAAAATTAACTTTTTCCTTCTCATCAATATCTAGTTATAATACATTTAGTTAGTAGTATTAAGTTTATTATAGCTATTCTGATATATGTAAATTACATGTAGGTTGGAACTCAAGTAAGATCAATACAGTTCATTATAAATACACATAGACTATATATTAGAATTATATACCCTTTTTTCTCTCTTGTTATAAACCCTGAAAATTGATAAGGTACTTATGAAGCCAGTAACCTCAACTTTAACTTATTACAAACTTTTCAAAGAAAATTTATTGAGGTCACCAAGGAGAATCCTGCTAAGGGAAAATCGATTGAGTACTCTCCGTTCAAACCTTTTACCAATACTTTACTTCAACAAAGAAATTCAAGATCTAGTTATAAGTAGGTCGCATACTTGTTATAAATATACAGCATTATAATATTATTTTTCCATTAAAATAAATTATACAGTTAAACCCTAGCAAAAAATTTTAAAATCTAAGAATTAAGAGTAAAATGATAAATAACCAAGTGTAGATATCGAATCCTGTTAAGGATTTCAATTAAATAAAGCAGTGTTCTTTATAAGGGTTTCATGGCCAAAGAACAAGTTTTATTTTGTCCAAATTAAAAAGAAATACCTAAACATGATTATCGACATGCCATGGCTTTGATTGTAGGTTGAATACCATTTAAGTATTATCATTTGCTAAATATTAAAACCCATAGAAATAATCATAACATACTTATCACTTATTAGTTTTACTATAAAACAGTATGATCCATCTAAAAACTTGAATCGACTTAGCATTGGGTAATTCATGGCCTTTTTCAAAGGCAAAAATGAAACGGAGTGCTAGCCTTTGACATATCTCAAAGTAAAATGAAAACCTAAGTAAAGACCTTGGGGCTGTAACATCATTCTTCACCAAAAGAAGCTACAAAAGTGCTAAATAAAACATTATATTACTTTAGAAAAAATCCCTTTGGGGTTTCTTCAAATTATAAAAAACCTAGTTCTTGAACTAATAAACAACATCTTTCACCTAAACCATTATCATTTTTTAGAGTGGTGCTACGAACCTTTTCTCAAAATCCAACATGACAGGGTAAAGGCTTCACGACTACAGTTTAGTTTTATAAAAACAATAACAAAACGATAAAGTCAAACACGACTGAGTATATACATCACAAATCCCTCACATGGTTCTTAAAAAGGAAAGAGAATAATTACATTTATGGAGCGATAGTATTACGACTGTTCTTTTTACATCATAATACAAAATATAACATTGTCACTAAACAAAGCATAGCAGAGTCACTTCAACACCACGGTTGAAGGATATTTCCTTTACATTTTAAATGTAAGAGCCTCGAGGCTATACCAAAGGGAAATTACGAATTTCACAAAAATACAACGCAAAGATAGAAATCTAGACCATGCCATAAGAACTCATGTCATGCCACAGATCCATGAAGGGTGAGGTAATAGGCCATGCTAGGACCGCCAACCCCTTTCAACACAACGTCCAACAAGGTTTTTGTTTGCAAAGAACCATTTCGGAATTCCTCCTACACATACAAACTACAAGGGGGTCAAACAACAGTTTTGTAAAACTAATTTGTAATAAAAGAAAATCATTAATGCAAGTGTAGAGGAAGAGCTTACTAGTCTCTACATATAAAACCGTAACCGAAACAAGAGTTTTAACGCATGTGGCACCTTCTTGAGGAAACAGAACATCACCAACAAAATGTTCACTCTCAAAGAGGGTTAAAAAGGTGTCGAGAGTCAAGAAACTTGTCTACTCCACATTCATGTTGCACAGAGGAGCTAACCAGATAAGGAGGCAGAGACCGAATGATTCAAATAGAGAAAAAATGAACCCAACACAAAACTAAATCAAAAAGGAAAACATAACCAACGAGGTGCATTAAACCTTAGGGTTTATAAATTGACATAATACGTGATCTACAACTAGTTTATTTATGTCATCACATGAAAAACAAATGCGATTTGGTGTATACAAAACTTCATAGACTAAGACAAATCCTTTGAACTTTTTTTAGCGATGAATTCATACTTTAGGTTATGCATGCACTCATTTATGTTTTTCCAAAGGTTGATTTTTATCCGCCGTGGTGTAAAATAAGACCCAACTTATAATGTTTTGTTAAGGATCAAATTACACCTTTAACCTCACCTCAACGCCTTTGAATTTTGTGTTTTTGGTCATGTGCTTTTTATCCTAGCAAGAATAAGTTTCTTTGTGGTTGTCAAGATCTAGACATTGATAAGTCTAGGTGTTTAAGCCTTAGATTAGAAACTTTTTATCTAGGATTCTATCTCTCCACTGATAACCCTTCACAAAAGTCACATGCAGTTTTGTGTTAGCTACTTGATCTAAGTGAGATCTAAATCCTCTTTCCGTATGCTTTTCTTTCAAAAGAATTTCCCTTTATACAAAACCAAAGGGAAAACATAAATAACAAAAACACCAGCTGTAGTTAATAGAGAATGATGGTTTACTTCCTTAGCATGAAGAGGTATAATAACAACCTATTGATGTGTCACATTATAGTTGTTTTCAAAATGATATAAGGACTAGACATGACCTTTACAAGTTGTTTAACACCTAGTAATACGAATTTGGTTATCTTATGTTTCCCTTAAGTTGGAACACCATATAAATCTATCTATTCTATGAATTTACAAATATATATATATATA
>LPNX011130392.1:119200-151857 GCA_001517045.1 Pseudotsuga menziesii
AAATATACTGATCATGTTTAAAAAATTATTTCTATACAGAAATATAAAACTTTGTTTTGTAGGAAGATGGAAGGTGTTGAAGCATCTGCTGAAAATGGATCCCAACACAATAATCTAGACAACATTTATGTAGAAATAAATAATCAACCTTCAGAGTTACTGCAAATTGTGAAAGAGTTAAAAGATGGACTATGAGCTGTAAAAATAGATAACAAAATAATTTTGGAACTAAATCATATTTTATTAGACAAAATACACAACAGAGGTAAAGATAAAAGAAATGTGTATGAAACTAATTCTGAATTGTATCATACAAACATAAAGGTAAGAAAGTAAAATATTCTAATAGTGAATCTTCTTCAGAAGTTAACGCAAGTTCGCATAGACGAAGGTATAAATATACAAGTGAAAGTAGTGAAAGTGACCATAGCCCTAGGAAAATGAAGTATAAACCTTATGAACAGATTTCAAGAGAATTTAAAAAGATAAATCCTCACATGTTTAGCGGGGAAGTAGAAACGGGTGAAGAAGTCGAGGCTTGGTTATCAGGAATGAAGAAATATTTCTAGATTTATAACTACTCTGATAAACTGAAATCCTGGATGACTATCTACAACCTAACCAAAAAATTTGACAATTGGTGGCAGGACATAAAAAGAGTCAGAAACTTTAAGGAGAAGTATCTAACCTAGAGAGTATTTAAAAATTAAAGTTAAAAGGAAGTTTTTTATCTAAACGGTCTTACGAAGAAAGAGCTAAAGAATTTTATGAACTAAAACTGGGTTCAATGTCAAAAAAAGCGTTAAGTAGCAAATTTATAAGTCTGTTAATATATGTACCATATATAATTGACGAAAATACAAAAATACAAATATTTTTAAGTTGTCTTCCTAGTAGCTTCAAGGACAAGATTGAGTTGAATAATCCAAAGACCCTTGAAGAGGCAATGTGAAAAGCTAACTTCTGTCACGAACAGAGTAAAAAGAGAGAAAGCATACCTAACTAGAAGAATAAGAGAACAAGTAAATCTGTTCAAAAGAGAAAAGGTTTTAAATATAATAAATTTTTTGGAAATAATTCTCAGAATTTCTCCAAGAATAATTATCAAGGAGAATATTTTAAAAATAAAACACAACAAAATACTACAGCACCAAAAGGAAGGGATATGCCTAAAATTATGTTAAAAATAATGAACATAAGGAACTTGTAAAGCGTTGGGAATGTCAAGGACCACAATATGCCAAGTATTGTTTGAATAGGAAGAGGAACTTCAACATTGTTAACACCATTCAAGAGGAGGAAACAATTAGAGATGTAGCAAATGAAAGGCCCAGACTAAATGCAGCCTTGGATAATTGACAGGATGATCATGAGACTTCCATGGTGGAAGTACAAGGTATGATACAAAACCAATATGTTTCTATTATAATTGACCTAGGTGTTAGTTTAAGTTAGTTGTCACCTAGCATAGTGAAAAAATGCAATTTATCTTTGAAAAAGCTTGAAAAGTCTTGGTTGGTCTAGTTAGCTACAAGAAGTAAACATAAAGTAGTTAATTATGTTGAAAGATTGTGATTTGTTTATGATTCAGTTTAAAACTCAAGTCAAGTTAAATGTGTTACCATTAGGATCATATGTTGTCCTAATAAGTATGGATTGGGTAGAAAAAAAACAAGTAATTTTAAATTATTTTCAGAAAACATTTACTTGTTTAAGTGATAAAGGAGAAAGGATTACAATCAAGGGAATACCTAGGAAAATTTCTATTAGACAAATCACAGCCTTACAGATGAAAAAGGTTGTAAGGAAATGTTGTAAATTATTTGTTGTACATGTAATAAATAACGAACAAATGGATAAAGAATATAATATGGAATTCGACGATATTCCGATCCTATAAGGTTTTTCGAATGTTTTCCTGAAAACAATTCCAGGATTACCTCCAAAGAGAGATTTGGATTTTACAATCGAATTAGTACCAGGAGCTATACCTAAATCAAAGGCCCCTTATCGAATGAACATTTTAGAATTAACTGAATTAAAATTACAATTACAAGAAATAATAGACAAAATTATGTAATACCAAGTGTATCCCCTTAGGAAGCACCTGTCTTATTTGTTAAGAATAAATATGGTACATTACATCTATGTATAGACTACCATCAACTGAATAAAATGACAGTTAAAAATAGATAGCTTCTGCCCTGCATTGATGATCTGTTTGATCAGATACACTAAGTGATGATATTTTCAAAAAGAGACTTGAGATCTGGATATCATCAAGCAAAAATTAAAGACAAAGACAATTTTAAGGCTGCTTTCAGAACTAGATACATGCACTATGAGTTTGTGGTTATGCCATTTGGGATAACAAATGCTCCAGCAACTTTTATGTGCTTAATGAACATTTTCCTAAGCAAATACTTAGATAAATTTGTAGTCGTCTTCATAGATGACATACTAATTTATTCTAAAACAAAAAAATAACATAATGAACACTTGCAGATAATACTACAAGTTTTAAGAGAACATAAACTGTATGATAAATTCAGTAAATACAAATTTTATAAGGATAAGATATAGTATCTAGGGAACATGATATACAAAGAAGGGATATTTTTAGACCCAGATAAGATAAAATAAATAATTGATTGGCATGTTCCCAAGCATGTAACTCATGTACAATTATTTATGGGAATATGTTACACTGAAATCTCATCATGTTGAGCCATGTGTTAACCCTATGCCTCAATCCCTAAAGTTCTCTCTGATAAATTGGGTTGATTTTAGGTTGTTATAACCCTTTTTAGCCTTGTTATATATGTTGATGCTTATCCCGTTCATGATAGGTGCATCGAAGCTCTCTCTCCTACTTCTAGGTGCTTCACTGGTGTTTTGAGGGAAAAAAATGAAGCTTTGAGGACCTTCTCGATGGAGGAGGTGGAGGAATTTTCGAACATTCTAGGTGAGGTGGAATTTAGTTACTAACCTATGGGAAATATCCCTTAGACCCCTCCTCCTAATCCTCAACCTACGCTATCCCTTTAGCCTTCTAAATTGAACCCTCTCTCCATTGTGAAGGGAGGAAGGACTATGGTACTGTTATGTTGGTGGAATTTCTAGGTGATCCCTATCATCCTTTGGGAGGCTATTATCTTCCTTTGAGGATTCACTTGGATTGTTGGATGGAAGATTGCAGCATTAAGGCTAGGTTGTAATATTCCTCTTTTATGTAATTCTATGTATCTCGTTGATTACATTAATACAAATCTCTTTCCATAAATGTTATTGTGTTGATGATTTTTAGATATTCCTTCCTTAACTCTTACCTTAGATCAATTCATGTTTCGATATGCATGTATTGTTTGCTTGTTTCCACTTGCTTTACAGGGTTTTGCAGTTGAAGATCTAAAGGATATCGAGCTTGGATCAATAAAGAGAAAAGAGGATTTTCATACTTCAGGTAAGTGATCTATCTGTTGACTTGCATTTCTATTTGATCTAGGAAAGTAGGTTATATTATGTATTTGATTTGTTCTAGATCCAATTGGACTAGTGATATCTGGCTTGAGTATGCTGGAGTAGATTTATCTAATAACAAATTTGGTGACTCCACTTGGACTAGGGAGATCTGGCTTAAGTCTACTTGAGTATATTTATCCAATAATAGAATAACAATATATCATAAAAAATTCATATAAGGATTTTAGAAAATCGCAAATCCTATAACATCCTTACAGAAAAAGGGAAAAATATTTGTCTGGAATCAGAAATGTGAAGAAAGTTTTAATAAATTAAAAGAACTATTAACCGTTGTACCCATATTAAAAATAACAAGTCGAAACAAATATTTCATTGTATGCACTGATGCATGTAATGAAGATTTGGGTGGAGTATTGACACAAGAAGGTCGCATAATTTCTTATGAATATAGGAATTGAAAAACATGCAAAAAGAATTATGCAAATATAGCAATTGAAAAACATGCAAAAATAATTATGCAACTTATGACTTAGAGCTGGCTTCCATAATTCACGCTCTAAAGATGTGGTGCTATCATATGATGGGTAAAATATTTTTGTTAATGTCTGATAATATAAGTTTGAAGTATTTGTTTCATTAAAAAAATATGAATGCAAGGCAAGCTAGATGGCATGTCCCAAATTTTGCATTGGTTTGGAAAGGAATAATCATATTTTCCATATTCATGAGAGGTTGTCAAATTGAGGTTAAGGGTCAAATAATTGCCAAGCAGTAAAATTAGTAGTTTCCTAGGTTGGGGGTGGAATCTTTGGAAGTTTGAATAAGGAGGAAAATAAATTATGTTTCAAAACATTAGAATGGAATAAATATTTAATAAATGATCTAAATAAATAAATACAAGGGAAAATCAAAGTGGCAATTGATCATGAAGACACATGGAGGATGTGGGACCTGCACAAGCTAGATTTTCAATGCCACATGGCATCCTCCTCTTGTCAATTCAAATCCATAAGAAGCCCAAGGGTATTGGAATTTGTTGTAAGGTCAATATACTTGGAATGAATCAATTAAGGTTGAACTGGAGTGGAAGAGTAACTCCCATGGAAGAGGAAGAGGCATTTTGGAGCTAGTGAGACACTTATACTAGATTCCCTAGTTCTATGACAACAATGATGAAGATGCTATGACACCTATGACATAAATCAGACATGAAGGTGGAAAACTGACATATATGAGATATCAGGGCTAAAAATATCTCCAAGAGGGTGCTCTAGGGAGTTAGGGAAGCTAATATGCTTTCACATGTGATTTGGTGGAAGTGGGAGACTAGGAATTGTTGTACAAGTGGCATTCCTTGGAATCTCTTCCCAACTAGAGTTGGAATGAATATCTTGGAAGGAATTAGGCCCATAGAGAGCTTGGAAAATTTATAAATGTCAAGAAAAAATAATGAGGGCATATTTTTATCATTTTATAAATTTGCATTTGTGAAGAGAGAGAGCTAGAAGAGGACCAGTTTATTGCCTTAGCCAATTTCGACGGTGAAAGATTCCCATCGAAGTTGGTGTCTAGAAATGCCATTAAGGTATTTCATGGAGTTTTATTTGATTCATAATTTACAAGTGAAATATACAAGGAAGATCGTGGATACTGCAATATCATCTTGATCTTTAATCTATTCCAAGTTTTCTCATCATATTCTTCCTCTATGGGTTGAGGTGCACTCGATGAGATATTGATCTCTTTGGAGGAGTTCTAATGCCCTGTTATTTTATGGTATTATGTAAATGATTTTTATTTGAAGTTTATAATATTCTCAATTCAAAATACCAAAATATTTCATGTAAAAATTTTAAGCAATGAAGAAAGAGTGTTATTTCACAACTACCTTGTTGTGAACCAATGTAATGTTTTATGGATTCGAATGGATAAGTAAAAAACTGATGGTTTATGGATGAATTGACTATAATTTATGTATTATATGATTTTAATGTTTATTAAATAATAATTTGGATTCATTTTGTATAGTTTCATAGCATTTGGAGAATATTTCCTATCATTTCCCCCAAGGTCTTTTTGCATCTGATTTAAGATAGTTATAGAAGACATTAAAAGTTTAATGGTGATTCATATGAGTTAATGTTGATGTAATTCATATGTCCCATTATTCCATTCATAATTTTGAGTTTTATTGATTACATTCCTAAAGTAATTTTCATCATCTACCCCCAGGGGATTTGAACCACAAGTTACTTGTAAAACTCCATACATTGACCAGATTGTTAAAGTGAGTTGAAGAAGTCATTTGATGGTTTAAATAAACATATAAACACATTTTTATGAATTAACATCATTTATACACCTTCTAGTACAATTTGAGATCATTTGGAGCTATTTGGAGCCATCTACCATTGGGGGTTTGAGCCTCAATATTACTAATAAACTCTTTGAGTAATCTTGGATACATATTTGAACCCAAAAACACATATAATGCTTAAAATATACTCTAATTAATGTATTATAGCATATACAAGTCTCATACCAACCATTAGTGGAGGTTTTACAGTGTTTGGAAGATATTTGTTCTAGGACCTTTGGGGGATTTCCACCTCCCAAATTGACTACTCTTGTCCCAAAAATTCTTCCCTTGCAAATTACAGACCATGGTTGGATATATTAGTTGATTGGATGTTTTTTATATGTTTCAATGTGTCCCATCACCCCTCATGACCTTCCTCACCAATTTTCAAAGTAATTGGAGGAATTTGGAATTTGTTGTATCCATATACCTAGACTTGAAACATGGTGAATTTGAGCACATTGGGAAAATTATTCACAAGGGACATTACAGTGGTATTAGAGAATGTTACTTGAACCTATGCATTAGTACCATCCATTTAATAAAAAATATCATACATGTCTTGGCTTCACAATAGGCCCACTATGCCTACTTTCCTTCGTCCTTGGCCAACGAAAGAAGAAATTACAACCATAGATATTGAAGCATGCTTCCAGGAATGTCAAAATTTGAGAGGGGATATTAATTAAAGGTATTATTTCCAAGAATATCTTGTCAAGTATGCACTTAGGCACAAGAAGGAAAATGTGAACTAATTAAAGAAAAATCAGCCTGCTTGTGAAAAGTGCAAAGATTTATTTTGCCCTATAAAGGAGTAAGTTATAAAAACTTCTACGGACATCATGTGGAATGTGTGGAAGAAATTTAGGTCTAAAAAGGATGAAAATAGATTAGATGCACCATTATAGAAAGAAACAGAGAATCATGAAGGGGGGCTTGAATTACCTCAAGGTGATTGTAGAAAAGAACATAAAGAGGAAAGTGAATACAAGCACACAATCATTACTGATGGGGGTTGTGAAAATCAAAGAGAATCTATTGATGGATCATTGAACTATGAAAGAGTACATATTGATGGGTGCTCACAACTCTATATTGGTTAAATATAGATCATATTTCAAACTATTGCTGCAAGCCGAATTTCTAATAAGCCTAAAGATGAATACCTTGTGACGGATAATGAAGAATCAAGATCAACTTCCTCATCACCACTTGAGCTTCAAGAAGTTGTTCAAATCAAGAAGAAATAAGAAGAGGAGGTTTGTTATCATGAACCATCCTTAATTTAAGGGTATTTGAAGATAAGTGAAAGGGATATCCAATAGTCCATTAGCATACTCCATGACACTCAAGCATTATTGTCAAATTATTGTTGGAGAGCTACTTCATTGGAGGAAACATCCTTCCTTGAAGACATGTAGAAGACTCAAATAGAAATGTGCCACATCAAAGGTAATTTCATGTCTTTTATTTTTTATAGATACCGTTTTTTTCAGCTTAATGAATTGTTACATGATGCATACTTGAAGAATAATGAGGATAATCATAAGCTCACAATTCAAAATGAGCAACATCTTGAAAAGTTATAAGATACTTGTTTTTCCTCCTATGTTTCAGATTGTCAAATGGTATATTGTTTGGAGGATTCTCATGACATTTTGGATCATGAGAAATGTAGAAATTTGAATGTGCTTGATGTGTTTGAATATTAACTTGAAGAGATCCAAAAACTTGATGTGGTGGAAGAGGAACTTGAATTGTGTGTTGATGAAGGTTATGCGATTTTTAAACAAGAGCATGATTCTTCTACATTGGAACAAATCTATGACAAAGGTTTCACACTTTTGAAGGATCTGCATGATGCTACCCATATGGATCCTTCCCGTGATAAAGCTTCTGCACTTTTTGATCATTTGGGTGAGTTATTTGATTCTCCTACATCCTACAATTCCATGTTTTGCAGCATTAGTCTCAATGAAATATGGGTGAAAGGGTTCTTTTTTATTATGGCACGTGAGGAGTGTGGAACTTGTAGATTTACTTTTTATGATGACATGGTTGGAGGAAATTCTTATTAACATTTTCAGAATCATCCTTTGTTACTTTATGATGATGCACATATACATGGATGCACCTATTATATGCATTTCAGTCACTTGAAAACTCATGGTTTTTCTTGCTCAACACTTGGTTCATTTGATGTTGGAGGAACTTCATACAACACTAGGGTGAATATATTTATGATTGGATAACATTGTTGTTTCCAGACACATACTTTGTTATATATTTATGATTCTCTCATTCATGGATGTATGGGTGAGACTTCTTTGAGTCATTTGACGTCTCCTTTTTCTTGCTCATTATTTGGTTCAGATTTGAGTGGAGATTCTTCATTCACTTCTTGGATGAAAGAATACATGGCTGAATATTTTGATGGATATCACATCCTTTTGGAAAAACATTATAGGACATGGGATCCTTACCTATGTAATTGGTGCAGATTTGATTGGTTACTTGAAGCTTGTATGTACTTGGAAAATGGTCGTCTACTTACATGATTTTTTGATGAGGCACATCCTTGATGTATATTTTTATTATATTGGTATGTACTTTGATGATATATATTATGTAATCATGATTTTCGGAAGAATGCATACAAGAAAATGGGATCTCGAAATTCTCTTTCCTAATGGTATGGGTTGGAGAGCACTCTTAATTGTTTGAGTGCAATACAAGCAATGGGACCCTGGGATAGTTTTTAGTCCCATTGATTTCAATTTTTTTGGGAAACAAGCAGTATGGGAGATGTATTCCCCACTTAATAAAGTTATTTTAATTATATTAGTGCATAAACAAGCATGGTGGGTTCTCTCTAAAATATTCATGGAATCTCAAAGACTCGAAGTTGGGAAACTCAGTGGCAACTTCAAAGAATCATACATAAAGCAGGTTCTTCAAGACCCATGTTTGAAATTGCTTGAGGACAAGCAATATTGGGAAGGGATGATTTTTCATGTCCCAAAATTGCATTGAGTCACAATGGCCTAATCACATTTTACATATTCATGAGAGTTTGTAAAATTGATGCTAAGGGTTAAATAATTGCCAAGGAGGAAAATTACTAGTTTCCTAGGTTGGCGGTGGAAGCTTTGGGATTTGGAATAAGGGGGACAATAAATGATGTTTGAAAATTAGAATGGAATACATATTTAATAAAAGAGATAAATAAATAAATAAAATGGAAAATAAAAGTGACAATTTATCATGAAGACACATGGAGGATGTGGGGCCCACACAAGCTATATTTTCTATGCCACATGGCATCCTCCTCTTGTCATTTCGAATCCATAAGAATACCAAGGGTATTGGGATGAGTTTTAAGGTCAATAAAATTGGAATGAATCAATTAATTTCTAATTGGAGTGGAATAGTAACTCCCATGGAAGAGGAATATGCATTCTGGACCTAGTGAGACACTTGGACTAAATTCCCTAGCTCTATGATAAAAATGATGAATATGCTATGACACCTATGATACAAATCGGATATGAAGGATGAAATATGAAATATATGACTTGTGAGGGACAAAAATAGATCCAATAGGGTGCTCAATGGATTTAGGAAATCTAATATGATTCCACATGTGATTTGGTGGAAGTGGGAGACTAGGAATTGTTGTACAAGTGACATTTCTTGGAATCTCTTCCCAACTAGAGTTGGAATGCATATATTGGAAGTAATTAAACCCATAAAGAGCTTGGAAACTTTATAAATTTCAAGAACAAATAATTAAGTAATATTTTCATCATTTGAGAAATTTTCATTTGTGAAGAGAGAGAGCTAGTGGATGACTAGTTTCTTGCCTTAGCCAATTTCCAGGGTGAAAGATTACCATCCAATTTGTGTGTGGAAAGGCCATTCAGGAATTTCATGGAGATTTAATGGAGTCATAAGTTACATTTTAAATCTATAGGGAATCTCATGGACACTTTAATATCAGCTTGTTCTTTCATCTATTCCAAGTTTTCTCATCATATTCTTGCTCTATGGATTGAGGCGCACTTGGTGAGATATTGATCTCTTTGGGGGGGGCTTATAATTCCAAATTATTTTATGTTATGATTTAAATGATATGTATTTAAATTTCAGAATAGTATCAGATAAAAATACCAAAATATTTCATGTAAAAATGTTAACCAATGAAGAAACAATGCCATTTCCCCACTACCTTGTTGTGAACCAATGTAATGTTGATGGATTCGAATAGATAAGTAAAATAGTAATGGTTTATGGATGAATGGAATATAATTTATGTATTATATGAGTTTCATGTTCAGTACATAATAATTTTGAGTCATTTTGTTGAGTTTCATAGCATTTGGAGAAGATTTCCTATCATTTCCCCCAAGTTTTAAACTAGTCTTTTTCCATATGATATAAGGGAGTTATAGAAGACATTAAAAGCTGAATGGTGATGAATATGAGTTCAATTTTATGTAATTTATATGTTCCCTTATTAATTTCATAAATTTTAGTTGGATTGAGCTCATTTGGAGATTCATTTTGATCATCTACCCCTAGGGGATTTGAACCACAAGTTGCTCGTAAAACTCCATACATTGACCAGATTGCCAAAGTGAACTGCAGAAGTCATTTGATGGTTGAGAGAAACCTATAAAAAGAATTTTTATGTATTAACATAATTCATACACTTTTTGGTACAATTTGAGAGCATTTGGAGCTATTTGGAGCCATCTATCGTTTGGGGTTTGAGCCTCAAAATTACTAATAAATTCCTTGAGTTCTCTTGGATAACTATTCGACCCAAAAACCACATATAATGCTACAAAATAACTCTACTTAATTTATTATAATATATTTAAGTCTCATGCCAACCATTAGTGCAGGTTGTCCAGTGTTTGGAAGAGATTTGTTCGAGGACCTTTTTTGAGATTTCCACCTGCCAAATTGACTAGTCTTGTCCTGAAACATCTTCCCTTGAAAATTGTAGACCATGGTTGGGTATATCAGTTGATTATATGTATTATAGATGTTTTAATGTGTCCAATCACCCATCATGACCTTACTCATCAAGTTTGAAATTAATTGGAGGAGTTTGGAATCAGTTGTATCCATATACCTAGAGTTGAAACATGGTGAATTTGAGCACATTTGGAAAATCATTTACAAGGGACTTTACACTAGATGGTTAGATTTTATTAGCGAATATGATTTTGAAATAAAACACATCAAAGGAAAGGAAAACAAATTGGATGATTCCTTAATCATAAATGCAATAAAAAGTTTCATAGCTACCATTAGCAGTTATAAAACCGAATTAGATGATAAATTGGAAGAAGGAATAAAACTAGACAGAGAATACCAAAATCTAAGAGAAAAAGTAGCTCAGAATGACATTGAAAATGTAAAAATATATTACAATTTAAATGAAAAAGGCTTAATGCTCTATAAAACCATACTTTATGTGCCTAGCATACCATAAATTAAACTTCTAAGTTTGAATGAAGTACAAAAAGTCATTATTCCGAACATCCGAGGTATCAAAAGATGATAACAATGTTGAGAAAAGAATATTTCTGGCCTAATATGAAGAACGAAGTTTCTAAATTTGTATCTGGGTGTATAGAATGTCAACAAGTTAAATATGAGCATCAACACCCAAAATTTCTTTTACAACCATTACCAATTCCAAATTGGAAATGGGAAGTCATTAGTCTTGATTTTATAACTGGTTTGCCTAAAAATAAGAAACAAAATGATTCAGTAATGGTAGTTGTGGAAAAACTAAGCAAGGAAGCACACTTTATACATTTTAAAACAAGTCATAAAGATGCTAACATTGTTGACATCTTGATGAAGGAAATATTTTGTTGGCATGGAATTCTGAAGGTAATAATTTCTGACAGATATCCTAAATTTACTGGTAGTTTTTTGGAATCTTTGTTTAAAGGACTAGATACTAAATTAAATTTTAGTACTGCTTATCGTCCGCAAATGGATGGACAAACATAAATATTTAATCAAGTACTAAAATACATGTTACGAATGTATCTTAGAGAATATCCCAAGAAGTGAGAATATTATTTTCACTTAGTTGAATTTGCGTATAATAATCATTACCAAGCTTCAGCTAAACTTAGTCCTTTTGCAATATTATATGGTAGAAAATGTAACACTCCTATTACATCGAGTAATACAGTTGATAGATTGATTTTAGGACCCTACTTGTTAAAATAAATGGAACTAATAGTGAAACAGGTACAAAGAAATTTGAAAACTTCTTAAGACGGACAAAAGAGTCATGCAGACCTTAAAAGAACTCCGAAAGAATTCCGAGTAGGTGAGCAATTATTTGTTAAGGTAAAAAATAGAAAGATCTCCTTTAAACTAGGGATCTGTGGTAAATTAGCACATAGGTATTGTCGACCATTCAAAATATTAGCAAGAGTGGGTCTAGTGGAATATCAGTTAGCTTTGCCACCTAAACTTAGAATACATAATGTCTTTCCTATTTCTATATTAAAAAATTATGTGCATGATGCTACTCATGTGATTGACTAGAATGTTATTCAGATAGAACCTGAAGGAAATTTTGAGGTGGAACCGGACTGTATTCTCGACAAGAGGGAAATTTTTCAATGGAATTGCACCATTGCACATGTAAAGGTGCAATGGAAACACCTCAATCCAGATGAAGCAATGTGGGAATTGGAGAGTGATATACGGGAGGCATATCCATCTCTGTTTCAGGAAGACTTAGAATGAAATTAAAGCAACATTGAGGATGATGTTGAACTTAAGGGGGGGAGTTTGTAACACACCTAGAAGTGAAAAAATAAATACTTTTATTTATTTCAGAAAATATTATGTTAAATTTATTGTAAATTTTTTATGACCAAGTTGGTCAAGGATGACAGTAATTGAAGAAATATTTATTGTAATAAATTAAATAGAAGAGACACTTATCCAAAGTATATTGTTGAATGAGTGTTCACTGACCCATTAGGAGGAATGGGAAGCTGTAGAAGGCTGGTTGAAAAGTGGAAGCACTAGCATTTCTCTTTCTAGTTGTTGCAGGAATCATAATCCCTAAAATTGTGGTCATGTTACCTGAAAGGGGGAACTGAGAAGGTGGCTCATTTAATTCCAAAATTGAACCAAAGACCTAGGAAATTTTATAAATACCAACAAATTGAGCAGGAGGCTCACTACATTCTATTTTCCAAGTGAATGAACCTTGTGATTGATGCAAACTGAAAATTCATTCACACAAGGAATTGGATGAGGGGAGAGATAAAGTGAAATTGTTGAGTTAAGTCTGCTACTTATTGCTAATTTACAACAAGTTGTTGTGTGTGCTATTAACCAGTGATCTTCGTCCCAGTGGTTCAGTGAATAGGATCGGGGGTCCTAACGAAGTAATTTTGGCTGCTTTAGGAGAAAGTTGGGTGGAACAGTCACCTTTGGGTGTTTGTCCCCCTTCTACAATTTATCCAGGTTCCAAACTTATTATTATTATCTGTAATTAAATTATGTAATTGTTGTTAATAAAGTATGTTTTATTTTTTTATAGAATTTAAATGGTATGTGTCTGTAATATAT
This sequence comes from Pseudotsuga menziesii, assembly GCA_001517045.1. Classification (NCBI taxonomy): domain Eukaryota; kingdom Viridiplantae; phylum Streptophyta; class Pinopsida; order Pinales; family Pinaceae; genus Pseudotsuga; species Pseudotsuga menziesii. Next base: position 132,666 of record LPNX011130392.1, read on the forward strand.
TTCCTTTGTAAGAAAAATTGTAATTGCTTTTCCATAATCTCATAATCAGTTTTCTAACATTTGGTACTTTATTAGTTTAAAATCAATCATTACAGTCATGGTTAGGATAAGCCATTAGTATAGAAACGATATTTTTTCCTTCTCATTAAGATATAGTTATAATACATTTAGTGAGTGGTATTAAGTTTCTTTTATCTATTCTCATATACATAAGTTATAGCTATGGTTAGAACTCAAGCAAGATCATACACAAAGACTATATATTAGAATTATATACCCTTGTGTCTCTCTTGTTATAAACCATGAAAATTGATAAGGTACTTATGAATCCAATAACCTCAACTTTAACTTATTACAAACTTTTGAAATAAATTTTATTGAGGTCACTAGGAAAAATCCTGCTAAGGGAAAATCAACCGAGTTCTCTCTAGTTAAACCTTTTACCAATACTTTACTTGAACAGAGAAAGTAAAGATACAGTTATAAGTAGGTCGCATACTTCTTATAAATATACAACATTATAATATTATTTTCCATTAAAATAAATTATACAGTAAAACCCTAACAATATGTTTTACAATCTAAGCATTAAGAGTAAACTAATAAATAACTAGGTGTAGAGATCGAATCTTGCTAAGGATTTCGATTAACTAAAGAAGGGTTATTTACAATGGATTCATAGATAAAAAACAAGTTTTATTTTGTCCAAATTAAAAATAAATACCAAATCGAGACTATTGGCAGGCCACATCTCATATTGTAAGTTGAAGACCATTTAGGTATTATCATCTGCTAAATTTTAAAACCCACAGAAATAATCACAATAGCCTTATGGATTATTATTTTTACTATAAAATAGTATGATCCATCTAACAACTTGAATTGAATTAGAAGTGGCTTCATGGCCTTTTTCAAAGGAAAAAATGAAACAGAGTGATGGCCTTATGACCTCTCTCATAGTAAAATGAAAAGCTAAGTAAAGGCCTCCCGACTGTAACAACATTCTTCACCAAACAAAGCTACAGAAGTGCTAAATAAAACATGATGTTACTTTAGCAAAAAGCCTTCAGGAGTTTCTTCAAATTATATAAAAACCAGTTCATGAACTAATAAACAACAACTTTCACTTAAACCATTATCATTTTTGACATTAGTGTTATGATTATAATCCTCATGTGTCCAATTTGGTCAATTATGCCTAAAATGGGAGTCTTTTCAGTCATTATTGAGTCACTAGTTCCATTTGGTCCATAGGTCCTAATTGGACCACATGTACCAGTTACTAGACGGTGGGGAACACTAATTGAGGTTAACTGCCACTGACTGCACTTGCATGCATAAGTTTAGGCACCTCCTACACGAATACCTACAATTTCGGAGCCATTGGGAGTGCCGACACCAACCTCCTTTAGTTGTTGAGTAGTTATGAGTCAGTTACATTCAATTAGCACTAGTCTTTGCATGGTTGCATGTGGGAAGGAACATTTCCTCACCTACCACATTTAGTTAGACTAGTTAACTTATTCTAACTTATTGAGGCACTGATTTAGATAGCTGGAGCTATCTAGTTAAGCTCCGATAGTGACTTAGACAAATCCTGTTATCCATTCAGCTAGTTCAAGTTAACCAATTCAAGTTTCCTCTCATATATTCTAATTGTATGGTTATTAATACCAGTGTATTTTTTTTTAACAAAAACAGAAAATGGGGTTGTACTAACAGGCTGTGCACAGCCATTCATTACATTTCCGAAGGGAGATATAAAGCCGAGATGGAAAAAAGACAACAAGCCATACAAAGTCTATTTCCCAAAACAGAGAGCACAAAATTGCTTCTGAGCTGCATACTAAACGAGTTGTAAAAACCCTCACGAACTGTCTACATAGCAGAGTGCAGAAAAACATAATTTATACAAAAATTGATACTAAAACCCCTCACTAAACCGGAAGTAAAGCAGACAATAAAATTCAGTTTCCTCTAAGCTGGCAAGGTTGCTGTACTGATTCCTCTTCCATAGGCTGGGAGGCTGAGGCGTTGGTTCCATTTACCCTGCTCTCCTGGTTCATTGAAACGAGCCTTTGGAGGTCTGCTTCTATACGCTCAACTCTGCCCAAGAGTTCACGCAGATTGCTATCCAAATCGTCGATGCGGGCTCCATTGTCACTGGCATCCTGATAGATCCTGCTAACAATCTCGCTCATCCCTTTTATTTCCTTGGCAGTGTCTCTATTCTCCTTCACCCCTATAGCAATCAGTTCATATACCCTTCGAAGGTTCTTCATAAAATCCTGCATGCTGAGATTATTACCCAAATGCGCCATAATACCAAGGTCGGACGAAATTGCCAAACGAGACAGCTGAGACTGCAAGGGAGAAAGAGCTGTATCGTCCAAATCATGAAGGTTTGCTTGCTGGTGGCCTGAATCACTCCAGTTTTTAGCCTGAGAGTCAATTTCCCAAAGAGCAGAAGGATAACGGCAATGACAAAGGGCTAACTGGGAGAGGTTTTCTTCGGCAGTAGATTGGGTGAGAGGCTGCGCTTGCCTAGAAGAGACCTGAGGACTCCCAATACCAATTACATCGGCCTCTTGCAGAAGGAAGGCAGAGGCTGTAAACAAACCCTCAGCGAAATCAAGAGGCAAAATAAAGTTAAAATTCGACATGGAGACAGAGAAGGGACAGCCTCGATCGTGCGAGGAAAGGAGACACTTAATTGAGCGCCTGAAGGGAGTTAAATTCTCATCAACCGAGGGGAGATGGGCTGTACACGCGGCCTTCACAAGGGATAAGACATGACGGGGACTTAAATGCTGTAGGCCGCCAAAACGATGGAAAGGGTGACGGCTGGCTGGGAGGGAGAAACTAGAGGAGGGGAGCCAGAAGAAGTGAAGGAGAGGGAAAAAGGTGGAAGGAAAAGGGAGAAGGGGAAAGGAGGGTGGAAGAGGGATAAGGCAGGAGAGAGAGGGAACCAGAGAGCTAAGGTAGGATAATACCAAGTTCACTCTAAGATAATCCTTGAGAGTGTGGAGTTCCTCTTCAAAAACTTGCTTAATCTTGATTTGATGTTGGTTCCTTGAGGTCCTCTTCATGGAATGACTTTGAAGATGGGAGGATCGTCATCCTAACTGTAATGTCCTTGAGGGAGACTAGCTCCAACATTGGCCATCGCATCTGCGCCTTTGTTGTTCTGGCGAAGAATGTGGTAAAATTCAATGTGCTGAGACAGAAGAAGTTGAGCCTTTTTATATAATCTACAGCATTTGATGTCTCCTACAGGATACCCATTAATCATCTTATAGATGACATGTCTTGAGTCACCGAAAACCATATTAATACCAGTGTATTACATTGTAAGCATCATCTAGATTGTATCCATTTACATTTTTTGTTAGTGAATTCATTATACAATTGCAAGCCATTTTTTGCACTGTTTCATGTCAATACTAAGTAAATTGTTCTGAGATCTATTTGTGAGTTTCGTCTTGGTTCATAGATTCCTGCAAGATAAATTTTAATATTGTATCAGAGCCTCGATAAGACAAGGAATTTATCCTTCTACAGATTTCATGCTGCATCAAATCAATTTGAAGAAAAAAACTTAAAACAATTCCAGATGTGCACCAGAAGCAAAGAGTTTACCACATAATTCCTGGGAAAAGGAATTGTTGATCAAGATTGCTTGATTGACTAAGTCGGGTGTGATGAAAACTCCAAAAGTGTAGGCTATTCGACCTTACGTTTTGTTTTTTGTGTAATTGCAGGGACAGCTTCATATGGATTCAAAATTATTAGTTCCTCTTCTTACTCCATCTACAAGATATTCAGAATGGAAGTTGAAGATGATCTCATCTCTCTAGAGACAAGATCTCTATGAGGTTTCTATTGGACTTGGTAAAGAGTCTTATGAGGATGAGAATGACCGCCTAAATAATGATGATATATATTTTGGAGCAATTTGTCTGGCCCTTTCTCCAAGCTTGCGGTACCATGTTAAATCCATTGAATACCCAAAGGATCTCTTGAACAAATTGGATAGAACCTTTGGCAAGCACAATGAGGATAATAATAGCAATTTAGATAGAACACTTAGCACCAAAAGAGTTATTTATCCAAAATTATTGGCCTCTACTCTCTCTGATAAAGTTGTTCAATATGAAGAAGAAGCACAATCTCCCACACAGTCAATTCGAGTTGAAGAAAGTCTCCTTGCAGTGACTCTTTCTCCTGTTGTTCCATAATTTTATGAGATCTCTGATATCTCATATTCTCATATGGATGATATAGAAGAAGACATTTGAATCTCTGATATTGAAGAAAGATATTTATGCACTTCTATGCAAACATTCTCCAGTGATTCTCCTTTAAATTCTATGCAAAATGTGTCAGTGATTGCTTCAGAAAGTGAAGAGGAATTCAATTTTTCTCCCTCTAATTTTATTTCTGGTGTGCTTATAAGTAATAGCTTTTATATTTTGGAAATAATATCATATTTTAGGAGTGATTCATTCTCTCTCCTTGATCTATATTTTCCATCAAATTCCTACAAGATTGCATGCACCAATATTTAGAATTTTGAAGAAGGAGAAAAATGTGCATCTGCCATCTCAGTCGACCACACTTTTGGATCTGATATGAACCTATTTGGATATGATATGATATTATTTGGATCTGATATGATATTATTTGGTTTTAATTTGAAGTTCCCAGAGCTTTCATTCATTCTTGTAGCTTCTCTCACCAATTTTGGTGTGAAAAAACAAGTACCGCAAATCTTCTTCAAATTTGTTGTTGGGGATTTGGTGTTAGCTTCCTCTTATGAGATTGATGATATTTTATTTTGTGAATAATTACTTATTTATGAAGCTATATCAGATTATGTATCTCAATCATTCTCTCTCCACATTCCGAGGGCTTCTCTACCTTTGGTCACATGCTCGTCTCCTCATAGAACTAGTAAAGAGGAAGACATTATGCATCCTCCTAGACACTTGCTCTTAACACTTGGTGCTCATTTTACCACTCATGGTTTGTTTTTCAAGGATGAAAAATATCAGTTTACTGAGTTTTCCTCACATGGTTCGAATCCTCAAGAACTTTTTATCTCTTATCAGTTGATTTCAGTAGCTCTACATGGCTCCAATTTTCATCCAGTAGTTATCTATGTTCCTGATTCAGTTGAGCACATTATTCTTCTTCCAAAGAGAAAAATTCCTCCAGAAATAATCGTTTAGTTTGGATGGATAAGTTCACATTCCAGGCCCCAAGATATGCGTTCCCAGAAGAAGAAGATTGATCATGATTCTACCTGCTTCGTTTGAGGGGGGGATTTTTTTCCCATGTGGTTTTTCCCCATTTCCTTGTTTGTATTAAGAAGTTAATTTTTCATTTTAGATGGAATGGGTGACCTATGGTCTTAGTTACTAGGTCCCACAAAATTTCCAAGTTAACGTTCAGGGGGGGTGTCAATTATGCCTAAAATAGCATTCTTTTCAGTCATTATTGAGTTACTAGTTCCATTGGGTCCACATGGCCTAATTGGACCACATGTACCAGTTACTAGAGTGTGGGGAACACTAATTGAGGCTAAATTCACTAGTAGAAAATGAGAAATTAATGACTAAAAAGATGACTAAAATCAGGCTATAAATGACTATTTTTGAGTCGGTGACTAATAGTAGCAAATTACCACTATCTTATAGCTAGTCATATTTCACTAGTCATTAATAGCTTGACTTAGTAGTCACTAATTTAGTCATTGATTTAGTCATTGATTTGGTCATTGATAGACAATGATTTAGTCATTGATAGTCAATGATTTAGTCATTGTTTTAGTCATTGATAGTTAATGATTTAGTCACGTATTTAGTCATTGATTTAGTCACTGAGTTAATCATTAATTTTCTCGTTGATTTAGTCACTGATTGCAACCATTAATGAACAAATATATGACTAAATAAACTACTAGAAATTAACATATTAATGACTAAGCTAAATACGACTAAGATACAAGAAATTAGCTACTAATAGTCCTATATATGTGAATTTAGTCGTTTTTGTAGTCACAAATTTATGATAAGGCACGGAGGAATCAAACCACCAACCTCCTGCCCATAATTAGGCAGGCGCTCTACCATTGAGCTAGCACCCTTTAAGAAGTTGTTATTGCTTGAAAATGATGATATTCAAACAAATTTATGATATATGATATTCTACCATTGAGATGCATTTACGTAGTGCATCTTTTCATTCTCTTGTGCCTGGGGGGTCAACAGATTTTATAGACATTATCAGATAAGAATAAAATTTCAATTATCTGAGTAAAACTAGGCCATCTGAGTAAAACTAGGGAACTGTCAAAGAAAACTCTTCTTGTACTGTAATGAAATATGAATCCAATTATGCAAACATGCTTGAAATTTTTTAAGATTTAGAAAGTTAAACTTAAACCTGTCTACATCACAAGATCAATTCATGCATGGCCATTAAAATGTAAAAGCAGATAGGAAAATTCAAAACTCACATAAAAATGATGAAATCAAAACGTATCTCTGACTTGTATTTAGGATATAAAGTTGATTCAGGATAAAAGTTGATAATCCCTTGAATCTTGTAGCATTCACAATTAAAATCACAAATTATAATAGGTCAACGACCATTCTATCAATTGTTACAAAGTAGTTCTCTAGATTTCTACATGTCAGAAAATTATGACAAACAAACAGACCATGTACTTCAGCTTAATAGCAGTGCAAGTTTAAACTTTTCATAGTTAGCCACACTGACATTTTAGTTCAAAGGAATCCTACAACCACAATGCACTTTGTAACATATCCATTGCAAGATTGATATCCAATTTAGAATTTGGCATGATATTAGTCTTCTAAAGGAAAAAAAGCCAATAGAAGAATACTTAGAAGGACATGTGTTAAATGCTCGTTTAATAGAATAACAAATGTAGCCAATACCTGGAATCTAAAAGCACATTCTAGGAAGGACAAAAATAGGTTTTAACTGTCAAACCCCAGGAATGTATTGGGGCCTAGATTTAAACCTAAGAATACCTACAACACTAAGCTTATGGTCCTGCTTAAGCACACAAGTTCTTTTCTAGAGATAGCTAACTGGTAGCTGATGCACTCTTAGCTAATGCGTGGATAATGGGCAGTTTCTAACAGACAACTCATTTAACTAGAAGAAAGAAAAAACAAGTAATCGATAACTTATTCGTGACACTTAAGATTTGGCCCTAGGAAATCATAGGTTACACTAAAATCAAGACAGCATCATGGGAGAGGTTGCAAAGATGCAAGGGTTGATGAAATACACCAAGAAATCCTTGTTTATTTCAAATTTTTCAATTATCATGCATGGTTGGAGAAAAATTCAGCGAAGACCCCTCTTTCACCACCCAACCCTAAAAACACTAATTGAACACTCTAATCCAACCTATGATTTTCTAAGATCCTTCTTCGACCCTTCCATAATATGAGAACCCATATCTAATAAATATGTAATGTGTGTATGTATATTTTGTTCCCAATGATATCAAAACAAAATTACTAAACATAATCAATGGATACAATATCCATATCCCTATTTGTACTTGTATTCATAATCATACAACATGCAAAATCAATGGTTTGGGATTACGTGAACCATGCACCATTGGACTATCCATAAAATGTATACAGACTCTGAATCATGATCAAACAAGAAATTTTTTCAGACAAACAATAACACTAAGATGTAACAAAGGCCTGATTCTATAACTCAAATCTAAACACAATGATCAGATAGAAAACGGAGACATGAAAAGATACAAACTATGGCATGCTTCTAGCACAGATGGGGACTAAAAGAACATTGCAAAAATGATGATAGGAACAATTTGATAAGCTAACATATCATTGACTACAGAGTATAATCCAAATCAATAATTTATATAGCAAAGGTAATAGAACCTTCAGTGCTGCAAGTTACATTCTACATGGTAAGATTCAATCTAATAAATGAGTAAGAACAAGTTTTACACAAAACTTGTAAATAACAACCTTCAAGTCTAGTCCTACTCAAACTTAAATCCTGTAATCAATTTCAGATTCTATCAGCTTTCAATTTGCTACAGACGACAATGGAAAGCAAATTGAAATAACATCCAAATATACACTAAATATGTCCAAAACATCATTAGAAATTCCCCACATAATAACAAGCCATATGTGGGATTTCATATAATCCTGCAATCAACTACTGTTGAAATTTGACTCTAATAACATATAAGGTTTTTAGACATTTTATTTTGGACCGAGAGACCCACTGAACAATTTCCTCTACCCCAAACATGGTGCACAAGATAATTACTTTGAAACTGGAATCTTCAGCAGTACAAACCATAAATTATGGCATGCATTGAAAAAAAACGACATAAGAGGTCTCTAAAATATTCCACAAATTTCAAAAACAAAATCTCAAAAGTCGCCTTTCCATACCTTAATATTATATTCATCTCTTTCCGTGACCTGTTGGAGCAAGCGTTGATTTTGGGTTTGCATGTCTTCATACACTTGGCCAATAGTCTGTCAAAATCATAAACAACATGAAAAATACTGTCTTCCAGCTTTAGAGCTTTTACTTTTTACCCCAATTTGATTTCAAGATAAGAAAACAATTGTGTGAGGTTTTGGTTGCTGCGAATAACAGTTGTGTGACGTAAGCCTAAGTTTTGAAGGATCACCTAAACCGAGTTGATTTGCAACCCTCTTAACAACATCATCATAAGTGTCCAACTTTGACCTGCAAACATCACAGATGAAAGCAACATGGATAGAGCAAGTTTCAAACCCAGACAAAGATCCTACACATTGAACTTCTTTGACATATCAAAGTTCATTGCATATAAATAGAATTGTACTTACAGTTCAAGACAAAATTCATCTTCTCTTGGCTTATCCAGATGCCGAAAATGAACAATCTACAGATCACATGCAATCAGAAATTCAACGTATGTTAAAATGACTTTCAAAACCAAGGAACAAATCATGTTCTTCATGAAGCACACATGCCTTTCTACACGATAGTTGCAAGAATGATTTCTTCACTGATAAAGGCAATAATTGGCAACTTTGCTCACAAGATGTAATGAGATTGAGTGCTAAGGAAAGCATGATTAGCCAACTGTCATTGGTAAGTTATCCCCCCTGAAATTTTATATATGCATTCCATGCATCCATATCTAGGAGCAATAAACATAATATGCAGTTTCATTCTCATTAAAATACATGTTTTCTTGATTTCAAAATTTGCAGCAATAACTTCGTTAGAAGATAAGTATAACTGAGCTACAGGAAGTGAAGGAAGCTGCAGTAAAGGTGGACGCTTAGATAACATGAAAGTATCAGCTAAACATCAACTCTATCAACCATACTGGGAAGCACCAACATACATTCAAGGCTCTCCAACAAATGGCACTTTTAGCTAAACATGCAATTGTAGTTCACCTCAAAATCTAATGGTCCCAAGTGCTGATGATGGAAGTTCCATTGCTTATACTAGTATACCCATTCCTGTCCAACAGCCTAGCCAGAGTTCCAAGAAGATGGCTCAATCTAAGGCTGCTTCAAGTTCTATTATATCTCCATCCCAAGCAGAATCATCTGTGATTACTTTTGTAGATAGACCACCCCTTAATGCAACCAACTTTAATGTTCCCCCTGGGTAGTCTATGTCTTTCCCATGACAAATCTTAGATGCTTCTAATCAGGTTAGAAGGCAGGGGCATTCTCAGCAGTCTGCTCAAATGAAAGTTGCAGGACCACCATTATGTCGCAGTCCTTATCCCAGCAGTCGGCCCAGTCTATGGTTTCTACACAACAGCGGCAGCAACATCAACAACTTGTGGCACCTTAGCATTACAATTTTCAGCAGTTTCCTAACCAAAAACAAGCACACCAAGTAGAAAGACATCCATCAGCACAAACAGAACCTCCAAATCAATAGCTTGGGGATATACAACAGCAACAAATCAAACATCTTCAGGATCAGGAACTCCAGATACAACAGTCACTCCTTAGACAACAAAGTCCACAATCTGGGTAGGCATCATCTCAAAATCAGCAGTTTGAGAATATGCAGCAGAAGAATGTGACACATCCACAATAGAATCAAACATTTTCAACACCTCTTGGCTTTGCAATGAGCGGGTTACCTTCAACTTTAACCTTAGGTACCAACACAGGAAGTTCTCCTTGAAGTATAGTTTCTGATGGAACTGTGATATCTCAGAGCAGCATTTTAAGGCCTTCCACACCTGCTAATTTTATAGCAAGCACTAGTGTGCCATCCACTACTTCTCAAGGGATTGGTGCTTCTGGGTCTGTCCTTTTCAAAATGGTGAGTATGGGTCAACTAGGAACAACCCTTTAAATCGACAGTAGATCCATCCATTTTGAAAACAGGTTCATAATCATTATCAAAAGCTGCCACATTTGCAAATGTTAACGATGAGAAGTGAATTACAAGTAACTGGGGTATTGGTTATGTGGTAGGCTGTTTAACAGTTTAACTACAATGCTAACGTCAAAGGACAGATGCAGTTTTGAATTGAGAGGATTCTCTCTTGCAAGTTCCAATAGATACCTCTAGCCAGGCTGCTAGTGTTTTATTTTTTCCAGATAGTGTCCTGTTAGAGTCCTCAAAATGCTGTTATCCTTTTAGTAAAATTCTTCAAGAGTTCCTCCATTGATTGCAAACTAAGGGCAATGTGTTAAGAGACAGAATGTTATTGTGGGGGAAAACTATAAAAGGTCTTATTCTCTAATTCATACTAATTTGCCTATTTAAGCTATAGCTTAGTAGCTGCTTGCTTGTACTGTGCCATGCAAATTTTTAACAAATTCTCCAAATGAATGCAACAAATGAATGCAGCAAATTTACAGATCTGTGGTGATGGTATATTTAAGCTCTGCCTTTGTCTAGTGGCCTGCTAATCAGTTGCGGAACAGTGGATCTGACTTGTCCAGCCTGTGACCATGAACATTCGTCACACGTACTTTGTTTGGGGCATTCTGACAGTTATAAAAGATGTGTTTTTGCATGCATTGTAAAATGATCTAAACTCGAGAACTAAACAGAATGATCATGAGATATTTTCTCTTCCCTTCCAGCAGGTAGTATTCAAAGATCAAAATATTGTGAGTGGCTGTAGTATTACCCATCCAACTAGGCATGCAAAGAGAGGTTGGGTTATAATACTGATAAGTGTGGAAAGCAGGCTCATCTGAGGCATTAGGCTCGACTGTTAGGAGATTATTTTCTGCTAGTGGCATCTTCTGGCTTCCATGATATATATATGTTATCTTGTAAGTTCTTTCTGTAGATGATATTGATTTTTTTTGTGCTCCTCTATACATGGCATGCCTATTGGATTGTTCCATTTCAAGAACCAGCTTCTATTCGGCAGTAATCTTCTCACTGCAAGAGGATTCTATGCTAACAATACCATGTTTTTACCAAGAAATCCATGTGCAAAACTTGCACCAATATGGGTATTTTCCAATGGGATTTTCCTTGTTGTCATGTTTAAAAAGTGAAGTTTACAGCATTACAATTGCGATTGGATATTGTGTAGGATACTGCAAAACATCTCTGGTCAATTCTTTCCAGGTGAAAAGCAGTGTTATGAGTTATTCCTTGATGTAATTCAACATTTGGACATCCATATATGGACCTGTAGACAAGACAACTTTAGAATGCAACTAGGAACAAGCCTATTTCCTACCCATCTTCAACTATGAATAACAAAGAATACTGGTCATTTACGTTCTCAATCTTTTCATTTATAGGAAAAATCATCATAGGTCAATCACATATCTCATACAAATGATTAAAGTGGGCCTTGTAAGAATCAAACACAGATTGCAGAGTTAAAAAAAGAAGCCCCCAAGTATGACCTTGTAAATTTTGTGGTAAAAGACCTCAAGTAGTCGCAGCTCTGCATTTGGGTTGGATAGCTCCACCTTCAAGAACAGAAAAAGAGAAGTGTATTACTAAATGCAATCAACAAAATTTCCATTACTCGATTTAATTTGGTTGTAGAAATATTTGGCCCATAACATTAAAAGGATCTACATTAAATTTGGTTGAGAGTCAAACTATTTTCACCTCGTCTTTCATTGCATGGTGAAATGTAACCTTTAAAGATTTCAATCCTTGCAGCTCTGAAAGTGGTATATCCAGTACTTCATAATACAAGATATCATAAATCTGCCCAAAAACCACATTAAGATCTTAACAATGAGATAAAGTGAAGCAAGATATGAGCCACTAAAACCAGTGAACACCACAAAGTTTGACTCAATGTCGAATTTCCAATTTTTAGTTTTTACTCAACATTCCAACATCAACGTTTTGAAAAAGATACAAAATGAAATTTCTTCTTAATTTTCCATTATTTCCAACATGCTCAACTCACCTCAAATCAAAAAAAAATTATAGAAGCAATTTCTTTATTTTAGTTAAATTATGTTGTTGAACTTGTGTCCTCTATTATTCAAACTATAAAGTTTGGCCAAATTGTCAATTTTTGTGTTCATCTCTCATGACTATACTAGACCACCATAAACAACACAAAATCCCTACATCATAATAAGCTAAATATTAGACAAATTTCACCCACTTTCTGACAATTTTTCCAACCAAAATCCAGCAGAAATTGTTGGAATTGCAATTTAGGTTGTTTGAATTGCATAATCAAGGTTCCAAGGGTAATTGAAATGCGTTGAATCTATTTCTGAAATCAAAATTGCAATTCCAAACAATGAAAATTGCAATTTCAACAAAAATCACATCGCCCAATTCCGACAAAATTTACCAAAAAATACAAATTGACAATAAGCTTATGACAAAGTCCCCCACAACAAGAACAATAAGTACGTCTATAATTTGCCTTTTCATAATCAATGTTAATCATTCTTTAACATCATATGAGTCCAACTTCCTTTCAATGCACATCCTAAAACCCTAACCACTCCATGACTTTGCTATGCACATCCTAAAACCCTAACCACTCCATGAGTTTGCTTTGCATAGTAAGGGATCAAATTCTATCTTGAAGTTTTCATCTAAAATATCTTAAACTCTAAACTCAGTTTTCATCTAAAATCTCTTAAACTCTAAACTCTAGTAGAACAAGTGCAACATTCTAATCCAACATGCGATTTTCAAAGAACCTAGGTTCTCTCGAGAAAATGTCTTCATTTCGAGGTAAATGCTGCCATGATCCCCAAGTAAATTATTATGAAGATCATTCTTGTCCTCAAAACTCTATATAAACGACAAAAAATACCTGTGCTTTTATCTAGATGTGAGCACCCTATGGGCCACATCTTCCTAGGTTGATGTGGTCCATTTTGCCATCACCCGTCTATGGGAAATTGAACAGACCATTCAACTTCCTCATCGATATTTGGGCATGCAAAGTAATGCATCTATCTTGAATTTATTCAACTTTTAGCCTCAAGATTGTGAAATCAACTGTGATTGAAACTCCTCCCAGAAACTGTCTCGGGCTTTGTAGTAATGAGATTTATATATTTGTTGCACTCTGATATTCTGGGAGCTCTCGAAAGGCAAAGAATTCTTGCACTGTTCATATAAGAACTTAGAATGTTCTGTTCCTCCTGCAATAGCCCTAACTCAACTTGCTACTTTTTAACTTGATCTTGAGAGTTTTCCTTTCTCCCACAAATTCAAAGTATGCTAATCCTCATCACGTTCCCTCTCTAATGACATGCGCCAGACCTCTGTCTTCAGTGAAACTTCACCTTCAATGGCTGCATTTAGTTTTTCAGCTAGACTTGAGTAGCTTATTGATCCAGTTAAGGAAAGAATTAAGTTTGCATTACAAAAATGGTTCAGTTAATTTACACTTCTGATGATTCATGAAAAAAAGTAACTCTTCTGGAATTTCAGATAGCTTGATTCATTATTTGAATTTTGGATGCATGCATGGAAGTAAAATACAATAGTCATCATTCCAGGGAACAAATGATGAAACTCTTCATGGTGAATATAATGCAGGCCTGCAGATGAGAAGTTTCAGTACAAAATTCTATAATCGAAGAGTTAACTGAGTTATCTTCGAGATTAAGACTTTTTGAATCCACTTGCTATTAGAAAGATACCAGCATGACAATCTTTGGGTAGTTGAGATTTGCAAATAAAGAGATGAAGAGAGCAAACATCTCTATTTAAAGTTGAAATGTGATATGCTTCATATGTGATTCCTGTGGGATGCCCTTGGCTACCTCACTGCTTGTGAATTCAAAACTGGAGTCCCACATCCTGCTCTTTTCAATATTCAAGACGAGCAAACAGTGAATGAGCATGTCCATGGTAATATTCCTAACAAAGAAAGTTGCAAAACTGGATTTTAAGAAATTCTGAGAAATCAAAGCAATAAGTTGAGAGTATTTTGTCGCGACTCACACTTCAAAGTCCATCGGGAAAAGATTCTTCTCTGGTTCGGCACTCTATATGACTAATCTTCGAGTGGTCTTGGAGACTCCTTTTTGGACTTGTGATAAATCCCTTCTTATGATTTTCTCTCCCAAAGACATGAAACCATTTGGTTTTCAAAATTAGAAAAGGAAATCCTAAAAAACCACTGTGCACTACATTTTAGATTGCCACCATGCTGCCACATATATCTGTGCGTGTCCTCATGTTCCTTCCAAGCAACATATAGAAGCTAATCTTGATGATTGGTCAAATCATTCTTGTGAGCTTTTGTTACTAAAATTGGCTTCCTCACAATAGAAATTTTTTGCATCTCAATACCGTGGGAGGACTATGAGCCACTTATATCCGTGAACAAACACTCTCCATGTCAAGCATGTTATTGAAACCCTAGATCCTAAGATATGGAAGGTCCTTATGGAGATGAAGCCGTAATGGCAATTAGCTTGAAAGGATATTCGTCTCCCTTCACACCTAACAAAACCAAAGTCAGAGGCTCAAACTTGGAGTTGGTTCAAAAATAACATTTTTTAAGCGACCAAAAATTAAGTTTATCCATTTGGCGGTGAAAAGACAAATCCTATAGATGTACTTTTGCTTGATACATTAAGACCCTTAATTAGATATCAGATATATAAAATTTCATACAATATACCCACCATAGAAGCACCTCACCATAGAAGCACCTTGAGCTGAGGGTTGCATATAATATGCCCACAATTAAAGTGCTCCCAAATCAACCTGCAAGTTTGGAGAAAACGCTTGAAAACCCTCTTTTTTTGAAGGAAATGAATATGAAAGGTTTCTCCTGCCCTGTCCACACTTTAGTGGTCACCTCTTGTCTGATACAATTATAGTAGTTTGCCATTTGTGGGATGCACAGTAGCCTGAAGAATCAAACCATTTCATGAAAGAGTTTGCAACTCTGCTATATGTCAATAACCATATATCATAGGGAAATTTAACCTTAAACATTGTGTCTAATATATCTTATGATGACAATGTGGTACCAAAAGAAACCGTCTTCTGCAGTCATGGCGAACTGAACCATAACATGGTTATCACACATTCCCTAGAGCAGTGGAAGGATGGATCATGGATGATATCTACTGGCATCCATTGATACTTCAAGTAGTCCATCTTGAGCAAGCAGCAGCAATAGTATGCCAGGCTGCACATAAGGAAAATATGTAACAACATCATAAGGTTAATTATCTTAATTATCATATGTAACAGCAGCAATAGTATGCCAGGCTTGCAGCAGGAGAAGGTGACAAAGTAACAATCTTAGATGCGAGGCAACTTATTGGACAGCCAGCTATTGCACCTGTGACAGCAGACAAGTCTAATGTGAAGCCTCTTTCCAGGAATTCAGTTCAATTTGAACTAGTTCATCTTGTTTCAAACTCTGCAAATGAGAACTATTTGGCTGTAGCTGGGTATGAGGAATGCCAAGTTCTCACTGTCAATTCTTGAGATGAAATAACAGACCATCTTGCAATTGAGCTTGCTTTGCAAGGTGCTTACATTCGAAAAATATCCTGGCTTCCTGGCTCTAAGGTTCAACTCATAGTGGTGACCAACAAGTTTGTGAAGATTTATGACCTGTCCCAAGATAAGATTAGCCCTATGCATTATTTTAGGTTATTGGAAGATTCAATTATTGATGCAGTATTAGTACCCATGTTACGTGGTCGGCTAGTTCTTTTTGTACTATCACAACATGGCATGTTGTATAGGCAACAAATAGAAGTAGAGGGTTATATTGGAGCTCAAGTTTTGGCAGAGACTATCCATCTTCACGGTAGATAGTCTCCTGGCATCTCCAAAACTCAAGCCTACTGTTCTGATGTTTTTGAGCTTGTAATTCGTAGCAAAACTAAAAGTGTAAATTGCCCCGGAGCATCAAAGAGTTATTTCAGATGACCTGTTTAATTAAATTTTAAAATTTAAAACTATTTCTCATTTTGTTATTTTCTATGTTAAGAAAATAGATTAACTATATAGGTATATGTCCTTTTTCTGTTTTAAAAAAAATGATGAATTTTTTAATACTAATTGACTCTTTAATTTTAATAAGTTTTTCTCCTAAAACTAAATTAAATTTTTACATACATAAGTTGGTTCTGAGTGTTATAAAGTTGAGTGTTCTAAGTGCCATAAAATTGAGAGCTGTAAAATGGATAGAATTCTGACTAAAAAGATGGATATTGTGTGCTTTATAGAATTTTAATGGCGGTCATCATACCATGGTATTTGATGCAGCTGAGGAGAAACAAGGGGGATCTGATGAATTGGCCAGTGTTTGGCATGGTCCTGTTGTTGTTCTGGAATCTGAGTAACAGATACGAGTGAGCAATGGGCATACTGAACCAAAATTAAGAAACATTTAGAGTCAAATTCCCATGGGTAAGCAATTCTCTGTTCAAATTCGTGACATGCAGTCTCGAAAATTTAGAATACATTCTCAAAACCGAGTTCTGTAATTTCCCTACGGGATGGGTATATTGTATGAAATTTTTATAAACATGTGTCTAATATATCTTATGATGACAATGTGGTACCAAAAGAAACCGTCTTCTGCAGTCATGGCGAACTGAACCATAACATGGTTATCACACATTCCCTAGAGCAGTGGAAGGATGGATCATGGATGATATCTACTGGCATCCATTGATACTTCAAGTAGTCCATCTTGAGCAAGCAGCAGCAATAGTATGCCAGGCTGCACATAAGGAAAATATGTAACAGCATCATAAGGTTAATTATCTTAATTATCATATGTAATAGTAGCAATAGTATGCCAGGCTTGCAGCAGGAGAAGCTGACCAACAAGTTTGTGAATATTTATGACCTGTCCCAAGATAACATTAGCCCTATGCATTATTTTACGTTATTGGAAGATTCAATTATTGATGCAGTATTAGTACCCATCTTACGTGGTCGGCTAGTTCTTTTTGTACTATCACAACATGGCATGTTGTATAGGCAACAAATAGAAGTAGAGGGTTATATTGGAGCTCAAGTTTTGGTAGAGACTATCCATCTCCATGGTAGATAGTCTCCTGGCATCTCCAAAACTCAAGCCTGATGTTCCGATGTTTTTGAGCTTGTTATTTGTAGCAAAACTAAAAGTGTAAATTGCCCCAGAGCATCAAAGAGTTATTTCAGATGACCTGTTCAATTAAATTTTAAAATTTAAAACTATTTCTCATTTTGTTATTTTCTATGTTAAGAAAATAGATTAACTATATAGGTATATGTCCTTTTTCTGTTTTAAAAAAAGTGATGAATTAGATGACCTGTTCAATTAAATTTTAAAATTTAAAACTATTTCTCATTTTGTTATTTTCTATGTTAAGAAAATAGATTAACTATATAGGTATATGTCCTTTTTCTGTTTTAAAAAAAGTGATGAATTAGATGACCTGTTCAATTAAATTTTAAAATTTAAAACTATTTCTCATTTTGTTATTTTCTATGTTAAGAAAATAGATTAACTATATAGGTATATGTCCTTTTTCTGTTTTAAAAAAAATGATGAATTTTTTAATACTAATTGACTCTTTAATTTTAATAAGTTTTTCTCATAAAACTAAATTAAATTTTTACATACATAAGTTGGTTCTGAGTGTTATAAAGTTGAGTGTTCTAAGTGCCATAAAATTGAGAGCTGTAAAATCGATAGAATTCTGACTAAAAAGATGGAGATTGTGTGCTTTATAGCATTTTTCATGACGGTCATCATACCATGGTATTTGATGCAGCTGAGGAAAAACAAGGGGGATCTGATGAATTGGCCAGTGTTTGGCATGGTCCTGTCGTTGTTTTGGAATCTGAGTAACAGATACAAGTGAGCAACGGGCATACTGAACCGAAATTAAGAAACATTTAGAGTCAAATGCCCATGGGTAAGCAATTCTCTGTTCAAATTCGTGACATGCAGTCTCGAAAATTTAGAATACATTCTCAAAACCGAGTTCTGTAATTTCCCTACGGGATGGGTATATTGTATGAAATTTTTAAAAACATTGTGTCTAATATATCTTATGATGACAATGTGGTACCAAAAGAAACCGTCTTCTGTAGTCATGGCGAACTGAACCATAACATGGTTATCACACATTCCCTAGAGCAGTGGAAGGATGGATCATGGATGATATCTACTGACATCCATTGATACTTCAAGTAGTTCAGCTTGAGCAAGCAGCAGCAATAGTATGCCAGGCTTGCAGCAGGAGAAGGTGACAAAATAACAATCTTAGATGCAAGGCAACTTATTGGACAGCCAGCTGTTGCACCTGTGACAGAAGACAAGTCTAATGTGAAGCCTCTTTCCAGGAATTCAGTTCGATTTGAACTAGTTCATCTTGTTTCAAACTCTGCAAATGAGAACTATTTGGCTGTGGCTGGGTTTGAGGAATGCCAAGTTCTCACTGTCAATTCTCAAGATGAAATAACAGACCGTCTTGCAATTGAGCTTGCTTTGCAAGGTGCTTACATTTGACAAATAGCCTGGCTTCCTGGTTCTCAGGTTCAACTCATGGTGGTGACCAACAAGTTTGTGAAGATTTATGGCCTGTCCCAAGATAACATTAGCCCTATGCATTATTTTACGTTATTGGAAGATTCAATTATTGATGCAGTATTAGTACCCATCTTACGTGGTCGGCTAGTT
>LPNX011130392.1:153370-182623 GCA_001517045.1 Pseudotsuga menziesii
CTCTTTCTTCATAGTTAAATGGCCCTTTTAGCTCCACATCAAGCTCCTCTAACAGCTCTGTAACAAACATGCAATGTGCAGTACTACACCAAAATTATGTATGTCATAAAAGCAAGTTGATGAACAAGGGTAGATCAACGAAAAGGCATGCTTGGGGAATGGCATCTAAAGAATTATGAAGTTCACGTTCCAGATGTATCTATCGGGGTTCATATTTCCGTACATACCTGTAAATGTCTTGTCAGGCATGCAACCCATCTTTCTGCATACTGTCAGAAACCAAGACACGCCCACTGCAACATGTGCAATTTCTTCTTCTGCAATGCGTTTGACAATATTGGATGTCCTTTTATCGCCGAGGCCAACCAATTTTTGTACAATCCTAGGTCCAGCATCAAGACCTCTGGCCTCCTAAGACAATTAATATAAAGTTATTGGATACTGGAGAGTTATCATTTGCTCCAAAATAAACAATTGTTTGCTACCAAGCTCAGATGACTGGAATATAACTACGAACTTGGAGGGTTGTAAAGGGTAACCTAAAATAATAACAGTTAATATAAAAATCTTGAACTTAAACTTCATTCTAAATGAAAGAACGAGATCATTTGCCACACATGAGTATAGCATTGAAAGAAAGATAAAAGCAGCAGCATATACAAACAGTATGTGCAATTATTAACATATATTTCCAAAAAAGAAAAACACTGTTTAGCACCACAAAACACTGCTTGAAAATTCACAGGGTCTAGACCTCCCAAATCATAGTAAAAACAAAGATGTCTAATAAGCATTGCGAGCCCTGATATTCGCCAACTCAAATTCGGCATCAAAACACTTGATAGACGCACACAAAGGCACATACATTCCAAAACCCAAATTTGTAATAATGAAAAGGTAACTGGATAATACCTCTACCATCTCAACAACCCCACTCTCGTCGAACATTTTGGAAAGCCCTTCGCTGTCAACGTCAAAGGGGATATTACCCACATATAGTTTAGTGCCCTCAGGAAGAGGAGGATAGTCCTCGTCTTCAACCGTCTCTTGCTCTGCTTTGCTCTCTGTACCAATTGCTAAATCTGATTCTTCCTTCTGAACCACTTGAATTCCCCCCAATTGCTCTTCCGATTATTTTCCTTCTGAAACTCCTGATGCAGGGGGGGGCTCCTCCACTTCTTCTTCTGCTTGCACCAAAGGAATATCCTATGCCTCCTCTACCACTTCTGCCGCCACTGGTGAATCCTGTGCCAATGATATAATTCTTAGGACCCGCCTCCTGCCCAAAATAGGGGCCAACAAGAAATCCCATGGCGAGCATGGGATATCCCTGAATGACAAGGGGCAGCCGTTGGCAAGGCCATCATAGGAATCCTTGAACAAGGAGCCTTCAGACATGCTGAACCTCCTCCTAAAGCTGTTACTGCTGTTACTTCTAATGAAGGTAGCACTTGGGTAGTCTCCATTGAAAAGCATGAAGCTAGCATCTTCACAAAAACCTCAAAAAAACCTGCCCTAAAACCTTGCAAAAATTCTAAAACTGCAAAAGGATCCTATAACTTCATCGGATAGTGTCTAATTCTTCATCAACTTCACTTTTACCTAAAAACTTTAAAACCAAAAATCCACAGACGTCTTTTCCTCCAGGACACGTCGGGGTGTACGAGGATGTGAGGTTGAGCCCAAACCGATGGCTATGGATCCGGCCTAATATAATACCTAATATAATAGCAACAGGAGGCTCCGGCTGAATGGTAGGACGAGGTCTGGTCCGAGTCGACAGATTATTATCCATAATCCATAGAAGTACGAGACGAGGTATCAATTTTGGTGGATTCTCCTTCCTATAGCTACTTAGATGTTTTAGTGAACGAAAGATGTTTCAGTGAATGAAGTATTAAAATGTGCCGTTATCCCTCTTAGAGGAGGTGCTTGCTCACTCGTCATTTTTGCCATTTCAGCCTCTTTGTATCCCCTATGGTATTATATAGACTATATTATATAGGTATATGTCCATTAAGGTAGTTCGTAACTTACCTTACCGATTCACATTATAGAAATCTTTATGGACTTTGCCTAGTGGGTTGCGTCGTCGCTTAAGCGATGCTTACTAACGCGTCGTCGCTTAACCGACAGTTATGAGAATAGCCATTGCTTAGGCGACGCTTGTGGCCACATTTACAAAAAAAAATATATCCTTGTGATTTTTGGTAAGTTTAGAAAGAGAAATCCACACGTCGTTGGATTTTTCCGTCGGATTTTAGATCGAAATGTAGTAGTGACAGGTGCCTGAAGGATAAAGAAAGAAAACAATTCTTTAGGAGCCCAATCCTTTTCAACCAACAATCATATATAACTCAGTGAATGCAACTTGGTGAGACCTCTGGCCCAATCAATTATCATGACGTTTGATTCGCCAAAAATAGAAAGCTAGAGAATTTTTTTTTTTTGCGAACCATAAAAGTCCCCATAAGGCTAAAAGTTCATGCAATTGCTTTGTTAGATCTCTAAAGATCGAGGTGCATGGCACTAATATTACTAATAGAAGGTATACAACTTACAAAAATTACACTTCATTGCCAAATTTGCAATTTTTCATGACACAATTAAAAATGACTAATTCATATTCTTCTAGCTAGTCATTTTTTATGTCGTGACTAAATTAGTCATTTATTTTAGTCATTTTTAACTCAGTCACCTATTATCTAGTCATATTTGTTAACTGGTGACTAAATTAGTCGTTAATTTTAGTCGTTTATAGTTGAGTCAATCAAAATTGCTCATATTTAGTAGTAAATCACTTGGAAAACCTGTGGTGACTAGAATTTTTAGTCACCTAGTAGCTAATTCCTCATTTTGTACTAGTGATTCCAATGAATTTACTTGTATGCATCCGTTTAGGCACTTTCTAGACCAATCCCTACAATTTAGGAGCCACTCGGAGTATCGACACCAACCTCCTTCAATTAAGTTCAGTTGGTGACTAGTTATGAGTCAGTTACATTTAGTTAGCGCTAGTCTTTTCATGGTTTCATGTGGGAAGGCGCATTTCCTCACCTGACACATTCATTTAGACTATTTAACTAATTGTAACTAATTGAGGCACTGATTTAGAAAACTTGAGATATCTAGTTAATCTTCGATAGTGACTTAGACACATCCTTTTATCCATTCAGTTAGTATGAGTTAAACAATTCAAATTTCCTCTCATAGATTCGAATTGACTGGTTATATACCAGTGTATTACATTGTAAACATCATCTACATTGTATCCATTTACTTTTTTTATTAATGAAAGCATTATACAACTACAAGCCATTTTTTGCATTATTTCATGTCAATACTGACTAAATTGTTTGTGGGATCTATTTTTGAGTTTTGTCTTGGTTCATAGATTCTTGTGAGATAAATCTTAATAAGTGGCACTACGACCATTTTCTAAAAAGCCAATGTGAGAGCATAAAGGATTCACATCCGTAGTTTAGTTTTATAAAAACAATAACAAAACGGTAAAGTCAAACTTGACTGAGTATATATATCATGAAATCCCTCATAGGGAGGCTTAAAAAGGAAAAAGAATAATTACATTTGTGGAGCGACATTATTAGGACTATTCTTTTTACATCATAAGCCAAAATATGACACTATCACTAAACAAGGCATAGCAGAGTCACTTCAACTCCACGGTTGAAGGATCTTTCCATTACATTTTAAATGTAAGATCCTCGCGGCTATACCAAAGGGAAATTACCACTTTCATGGAAAGACAACACAAAGATGGAAATCCACAACATGTAATAAGAACTCGCGTCAAGCCATAGAGCCACGAAGGGTGAGGTAACATGTCTTACCCAGACTGCCAACCCCTTTCAGCACAACATCCAACCAAATTTTTGTTTGCAGAGAACCGTTCTGGAATGCCTCCTACACATGCAAACTACAAGGGGTCAAATAGTAGTTTTATACAACTGATTTGTAAGGAAAAAATCATTAATGCAAGTGCAGAGGAAGAGCTTACCAGTATCTGTGTGTAAAACCATAACCAAAAGAAGAGTTTGAACACAGGAGGCACCTTCTCAAGGAAACATAACATCACCAACAAATTGTTCACTCTCGGACAGGGCTAAAAAGGTGTCAAGGGATGAGAAACTCGGCTCCTCCACCTTCGTGTTGGATAGAGGAGCTAACTAGTCGAGCAGGCTGAGACTAGATGATTCAAACAGAGAACAAATGAACCCAACACAAAACTCCATCGAAAAGGAAAACACAATCAAAGAGGTGCATTAAACCTCAAGGTTTATGAATTGACATAATAAGTGACGTACAACTAGTTTATTTATGTCGTGACGTGAACAACAAATGCCATTTGGTGTATACAAAACTTCATAGACCAAGACAAATCTTTTGATCTTTTTCTTAGCGATGCCTTCATACCTTAGTTTATTCATGCACTCATTTATGTTTTTCCAAAGGTCGATTTTTATCCACCGTGGTGTAAAACTAAGACCCAAATTATAATGTTTTGTTAAGGATTGAATTACACATTTAATCTCACCTCAATGCCTTTTATTTTTGTGTTTTTGGTCATGTTCTTTTTCTCCTAGCAATAATAAGTTCCCTTGGTGTTGTCAAGAGCTATACATTGATTTAAGTCTAGGTGTTTAATCCTTAGCTTAGAAAATGAGAGATTAGTGACTAGGAGACGAAAATTTTTGGTCACCACAAATTTTTTTAAGGGATAAATGACCAAAATTGATAAATTTAAGTGAGCTAACTAAAAAAGACCAAGATAAATGACCACTTTTGGTCACGGGATAAAAACCAACTAACAAGGACCAAGATAAATGACCAAATTTGGTCACGGTATATTTAGACTAAAAATGACCACATAACAATTGGTCATTTATTTGGTCATTTTTAGTTGTCACTCTAACAATGAAAAAAATTACAAATTTGACAATCAGTTTGTACATTTTACTAAATTCTAACATATATAAAATATATAATTACACGTCCCTATATTAACAAAATTGAATTAATGAAACCCAGCTATATGCTAATTTGGGCATGACCTTGGCATATAAAAAAACCCACTAAATCTTGGCATATAATATTAATTATAAGGCTAATTTTCATGACCTTGCCATATATACGCTATGGACCACTAATTATATAAGTTTTTATAAGACTCGACAAGACCACTAACGGAAAAAACCAAAGCAATAAAACATATGGGTGATATAAACAGTGTCGTAATTTGCAAGTTATAATAATTAATAAGCGTTAGGGCGATGTACTATGCATAGAATGAGAGCCATAATGTATTGACATTGTGCATTACCAATCCCCGACATGATAAAGAGCGGCGTGGAGGAAAATATGGGAGGGTTCATATACAGTTGGTGGCAGGGTTGGAATTTGGATACACCTTTGCCTATCTAACATAATTTTTTCATGTTTTTGGGTTTTATACTCCCCATCAAAGAACTTTTTGTCTAGAATTATGCCCTTCATTAATGAAGTTTTGATGAAAAATTAATTCTTCAATAATGAAGCTTTAATTAAAAAAATACTCTTCTATAATGAAATTTTAAGTTAAAAACTATCCTTAACTTTTGCTAACAACTATATTATATATTGAATAATAAACAACTTCTTTTGAAATAAAATAAAGATTCAACTTTATAATGCAATTCTATTTGTAAATTATGTCTATATATTTTAAATGGATTATAATTTTAATCAATAACTTATTGTGCTACAAATTACAATCTATAAAACTCTATACTAATATTAATTAGGAAAAAATTTGAGTTATTTTATTTTATTATATTGAAACTCTTATTTTTTCAACACAACCAATAAGTTATGAATATTGAAGAATCCATATAAGTGGTTTAATTGACTTAAAAAAATAATTGGTTTAATAATGTTAAAAATTAATTAAAATTTCTTTATCTATAATTAGTTTTCATTATTCCTTATTTGTCGAGGTTTTTTTTTTCCT
Organism: Pseudotsuga menziesii; assembly: GCA_001517045.1. Classification (NCBI taxonomy): domain Eukaryota; kingdom Viridiplantae; phylum Streptophyta; class Pinopsida; order Pinales; family Pinaceae; genus Pseudotsuga; species Pseudotsuga menziesii. Next base: position 159,378 of record LPNX011130392.1, read on the forward strand.
TATCTATATTTACTTTTCATTATTTTGGATTGAGTTTTTATAGAATAGTGAAAAGGTTAATTAAGTTATAAAATATTAAGAAAGTTTTTATAGAATAATGAAAAAGTTAATTAAGTTATCAAATATTAAGAGATGGGTAAATAATTTATTTGACTTTAAAAAATTGTTGATTTAATTAAGAAAGATAAAAAAAAATCCTCAATTCCGTAATACATGTCTTTTTTTTTTATTTGTAACGAGTTTTCATTACTTTTAAGTGAAATTTTCCCTGGCCTGTCTTAGCTTAGCTAAGGCACTTGTAATCGAACCAGAAGTACAAACTAAGGCAACATCGAAAACTACCGTAGAAAAGACTATAAGTTTGATGATTCTATTCACAACTTCGTTGTTGGATTTGCCATTTTCGTTCTCTTTTGGTTTTGATTTTGGATCCTTTTGTTTTTGGGCATTTTCAATTTCTTTTGGTTTTGTTTCTAGGATCCTTTTGTTTTTGGGTATTTTGATGGATGGATTCTCCTACGGTAGTAATGAATTTATAAACTTCTTCATGTTTGTTTGATGTAATTAGTTCTCTTTTCTCTTTTTCAATACCCATTTGAACAGTTGTTGGATCGCCAATCAATATGATAGTCAACAAATCTTCTCCTACGAAATCCCAAATGAGAATTTTTCCACTAAGGTTAATGGTTCCATTGAGAATCTTATCAAGAAGGAACAAAATTATCTTTCTTTCACAAAAAAAAACAAATTTTGGGAAACAAAGCCAGTAGGCCAATTCAAGGACATTCAGAATTGTCTGAAGGCCCAATAGAGGATCCCAATCCTTTGTTTAAGGTTAGGCAGGAGCCCTATAATCTACCAAGCCCGTATGAGTGGTGTACTTGTGATATAAATAAGGATGAGACCTCTACGGAGATTTACAATCTCTTGACTAATAACTATGTGGAGGATGATGAAAACATGTTTATATTTGATTACTCTAAGGAGTTCTTGAAATGGGCTCTCAGGCCTTCTGTCTATTTCAAGAGTTGGCATATAGGTGTTCGGGTTAAGACCACCAAGAAGCTGGTGGCTTTCATCACAAGGGTCTTTGCCAAGATCGGGGTTAGGGATTCATCTGTCCTGAAGGTAGAGATCAATTTCCTATGTGTCCAAAAGAAGCTTTGGTCCAAGAGACTTGCCCCTATTCTAATCAAGAAGGTTACGAGGAGGGTGCATTTGGAGACCATATGGAAAGCTGACAAAGAGAATTATGGTGCATAAAGAATGAACGAAACACCCAGCGTAATTAACCTAACTAAATAAAAATGATCAATTGAGTAACTAAAAGTTTAGGTTACTTATTTGGTGAGGAAAAAGAGCTCTCCTGACCAGAGGGAGGGTGAGGGATGCCCGGAATAAACAAACCTACTCTACAACAGTCTCTACTGCATGTGGACTAAAGCAAGTAGACCTACTACATAAACTCAAGCTGCTAGTATGTATAGGGCTAGTAGTTATTACTCTAAGGGATAGTAAGTCCAATTACTCTACAGATGGAGGAAGCTACTCTAGTCTAAAGTGCAAGTAGTACAGTGACTATAACGACTAAGGCATGATCTTTCCACAATAAATTCCCTTTGCTACTTTTTCCTTAAAATGTGGGGGTTGGTGTCCATTGTTGGAATTTCTTGGGGAGTGTTTTATTTAATTGTTTGTAGTTTGGGAAATGAAAGAAGAAGACGCCTTTGGTCAAAACTGAGTATTGCAAATATCTTTGATTTCTCCCAATATTTCCGATTTTTTTGAGTTTTTCAGGTTGTTGATTCTTTTGATATTTTTGAATTCCAAGTTTATGCTTTCCTATATTTTCGAATAATTTCCAGTATTTTCCATGATAATTCTAATAAGTTTATTTTTGGACCCTTGGCAATATATTCCTCGAAATTTTGAAACCATATTTTGCTCTGGGTTGATCCAATTGGCATTTGTTCCTAGAAATTCAAGAGAAACCTACCTGAACTTAGTACAATTACCTTGGGGGCACTTACCGTCATTTTAAGTATGGTAACCAGGTAAATGATAGATTGTTTAGGGCACAATGCCAAGTAAAAAAAAATGCTCAAATCCATTACAACAATATACTCATTATGAGCTCAAGATGTCACTTCTGGAAATAGAACCTAGGTGGGGAAGATAACACTCAATCCCAAAACTATTTGGTCTAGACCCAAGTGACTAATCTAGTTGATATACTTAATTTCAAATTGGAAAAATATTTTACCTTGGCCCATATCAGATCAATAGGATAGCATGGACGAGAGTCATACGATGAGATTCTTTTTCTCGGTGTTGATGAGGAGAATGTCTATTCATTATTCCCAGATGCCTCTGAGAATCATCTAGGTCCTCTCAGCCCTAGTTACTCCCTAGAGGACATTATTAGATGATGCAATGGATTCTTATGAGTGCTTGACCCCATGGTTGGTTGATACTTCTTCCTCCCTATCCTCTTCCCCTTCATTATGTGTTACAACCATTAGATGCTCTCTTATGCTCTTTGCTCTTTTCTCTTGTTTGATGTTATATTTAGGCCATGCAGTGGATCCTTATGATTGCTTGACCCCATGGTTGATACTTCTTTCTCCTCCTCTTCCTCTTCATCCTACGTTACAGACTGGTAGATTCTTTCTTGTACTCTATGTTTCCTCTTGTTTGATGTAATATTTAGGCCATGTTTTCTTGTTGGTCATGTTATATTTTCCTTTATGCTTTCAAGGTAGCTCAGGGTACCTTTACAGATTAATATCGCTGATTGTTCTTTTTAGTCCCATTGACCTTCTTATTGGTCCTTTGTTGGACATAAATAAAATTATATTATCTTATATGTAATGATATTATGACATTTTCAGGGTAGCTTAGGGAACCCTTATAGATTGATATCACTGATTTTTATTTCTAGTCCCATTGACCTTCTTTTTTGTCCTTTTTTGGACATTGACATTTTCAAAAAACCCACACGTGCTCAGTTTCAAACAGATTAGTTTAGTTTTTGTCATGGAATTTATCTTAGGATTGTTTAGGGGAATTCCCCCTCTTACTTCAGGTTAATTTTCAGTTATAGGCTTCAACTATATCAGTATAGTTGTGTTCAATGCACATAAAGTCATCATAACTCAGTTACTGTATCAACTTAGTTTCATTATACTAACACAGGCCTTTGGAGAAACCCATCTCCATTAGATTGATTCATGGAATTAAATTTACCCTGTCAATATGTTGGGCTGAGAAATAACTTACCTTACCTCACTTGTTGTCATCAATTCGACATTCTATTAAAGAATAACTGCATTTTACTTGAATAAAATCCACTTTAACTCAGCTTCAGTTATGGATATCTGACTTTAACTGGTTAAAATAGTCTTGTTTGATCAGATGAAACCATATGTGCTTAGTTTACTAGCCATATGTAGGATGTGAGGCTTCACTTCTGTGTCTTCATTTACTATAGTATCTTCTTTGTAAGCTAATGCACATATTTGATGTTGGAAGAAAACAAAATTCTACACATTTATTACTTGGTAAGTTTAATTGAGTAAAAATGATTTTTTTTCATGCCATCCCATCCTAACCTTTTGATGCACTGTACAGAAATATGTTTTGTTAATTTACACTACTAATATTTTTATAGAGAGCAAAGATGGTTACAACAATGCAACTGTCCTATCTCTATTTTTGGGTGATGTCAATTTAAAATCATTCTTATTCTTTCAATCAGAAAGTTACATTACTGTCAATTTCTTCCTCAACCTAAGAAGATTTTCAATTCATGATTTATTTTTCTCTCATTATTAGAAGTGTTATGAAGCATTGTTGTGCATTTAATTTTTGACTCTCTTTCATTTGATGACGTGAATGAGTATGATGCAGGCAGAGCAATATCAAACAACGTGTTCATTTCCTCTACCACCTTTTATTGAATGAAAGTTTGTTATCCCCTCCACTAAATTTTGGTTCCGATGGTTTAAAGGAGAAGAGTTACGAGGATGGTGCCTCATCCTCATTCATTTTCAAGCCTCATGTGAAATCTGGCCTTTCTTCGTGCCTGTCTCCTCTAGGAGGCCTAGTAAGGCTCTTCTTCCCGCTTCATATTTAAGCAGATTTTTTATTGTTTTCAATTGAATGCACATTGTGAAAAAAACTACAACATAAGATGTACTCTCTACACTTTCTGATCTCTGTTGGAAAACAATATCTAGGATTCAAATGTAATAGTCAATAGGATTATTCGAAAAAGCTACTGATACTTTAAATATTTCTATGCATGTTTGTTTTCCCAATCCAAGTAAATTCATAAAAAGTTTGTAAGTTATCAATGATTCAAAGAGTCGTGACAGGCAAATAAAATTGTCTTTTGGAAATGTGTACTCTTCTTGGATTTCAAGCATTTATTATCTACATAATGTACATTTCATTGTTCAATGCTAACTTGGTTAGGTATTTATGAAATGTTGTAAATAAAACATAAACAGAAATAAATGGCATATTTTTTACTCATGCAAGAGGGCGAAATATTATCCTTGTGAAATAGAATAAGCAGAGAAGTGACGGGCACATTAAATATTGTTGATGTGATTTATACATATTAGATGGCATGCAATAATTGTTTGAAATCATTTTATGTCAGATAAAAATGATAAATTATTATGTACATAATTTGTTTAGAGTAGTAGATCTTGTGCTTCAGACAAAAGAATTAGTTTTTAGCAATATAATTAAACTTTGGGTCTGGTTTGTATGATTAAATAATCCTATAGAGCTTTCCAATTTAACTGTGATTTCATATCCTGTGAAGGCTACTTTTAGCTCCAGTCAATAGCAAGCTAGTGGCAGATTCCAGGTTCATGCAGTCTTAGATTTGGGCTCCATTTGATACTCAGGAGTCAGATGCATAATCGGTCCCATTCCCAAGAATAGGCTCAAATTTATGCCCAATTTCAAAATCAGGCCCATGTTCAAGTTTATACTCAAGCTCAAAATCCGGCTGGAACTCAAGCCCTCTTGCAGGCTAAAAACAAGGCTCACAATCAAGCTACTGCTCAAGTCAAAACTCAGGCACAGGGCCAGGGTCAAGCTCATGTTCCATCCCAAGGAAAGTCTCATCCTTGGGAGCAGGCTGTACAACACTCTATTGAAACAAAAGAGCTCGTGGCATATTCTCTGCCTGAGCCAGCAGTGTCTAGCAATGTTGTCAAAGATGCGCAATGTGTTCCTCCTTTATAAGTTGTCAATCCTTTATATGTTCCTCAATATTTTCCTACAGAACAAACTGATCCTTCAAAAGATCAAGGGCAAATGCAAGGTTCAGATACTCAATTACAGCTTCCAGAAGGTGAACAAAAGGGTTCAGCTCCTCATACAATAATTGGGAGACCATATGAGGATGGTTACAATTGGAGAAAGTATGGGTAAAAGAAGGTGAAAGGTAGTGAGCTCCCTCAGATTTTCAAGATATAGAAGCAGTTTCTAGCCTTCATGAGCGAGATTGATATTCTGGTTTTAGAGCGAGATGCTTACCTTATATAAGTTTGAATCTCAAGCTAAAAACTTTGTAGGGAGGAGTGGATGGTAATTGTTAGAGTGAAAACGTAGCCTTTCTCTTGCTACTTTTATTTATCCTCCCATCACAGAGAGAGCCTATTAATGTTTTGGTTCCACTGGATGACTTTGTTGCAATCAGATTTCGATATCGAGTTGACCCAGAACCAGCAGAAGAATAGAAAGCACCAATAGCATAGAGAGAAAGAGCATAATAGGTAGAGCCAGTTTCATTAAAAACCTACCAAAATATGAGGGGTCCTCCTCCCAACTCCGATTGCTACTTTTCAGTACTGGAACAGTTCCTTAAATCCTAAGAAGCTCATCGAGGTTGGATTCTCCAGACTCGGGGATTTGATGACTATGAGAAAGACTATAAAATTTTATCGGTTTCCGGAGACAACTGTGACTCCTGTTTCAGGGAAATGGAAAGGCATGATGTCCCTGTAGTCACACGTCTTCTGCACAATTACTTGTCCCAGTTTGTTGTCACTCCAGATTTCAATGAAGATGATGTGGAGAACTCGTTGTTTCCTACTGAATATTTTATTGACAGTTAGGTGGTTGAAAACCCTGAGACTCATGAGATTACATACTTCTGCAGCTTCTATACTCTTCCCTCTTCGATCCTTGGCAATGCAAATTACTCCATGTTGAAGGATTATTATTGCTATTATAATGTGTCAACCGGGAAACCTCTGCTACAGTTGATGAACGATGCTCTCATTGTGGCAAAGAAGAAATATTATACTATGTTTAATGCTCTGGAAATCATGCAGAATGAATCACTTTTGAAGGACTTGAAGTTTGGGCATGGGGATGGACATCTTCATTACTCTCTTGATTCTCTACAATTATCGCATCAAAGATGCCCTTAAACCATCTCAATTAGGATTGGTGCTTTTATAGTCATGGGCGCTTTGTTGATATCGGATGCAAATAATGGCATGTGAAGGAAACAGACTAATTTTGATCTACTTATAGATCTTGTTGGTTTGCTGAATTTATAGTATTCTTCATGTCTAATAATGTGTTTTCCCTTATAAGGTCATCCGAGGCCATGTTCACCCAGTTATCTATATTTTAGTATTTGTTTAAGATATTTTGGGATATGCAAACAGCTTGGGAACTTATATCACAAGTAATTTCTTGTATGGAAAATGCACATTCAGCTAACCACCCTACCATCTTTTGGTATCCTGTTTTGATCATGTTCTGTCATATTAGTTTTCCTGTTGGTTATTAATTTTCTGATCGGATAATTATTTGCAGGCATATTGTATGTTTGTAGTGGCTTTTGGATTGTTCAAGAAGAGATTTGTTATTTTCAAGTAGAAGGTAGTATGACTTGTTGGCTTTTCATGACAGAAGAAACTTGTGATGCTCTGTCATTGGTGTTGTAATAAGGAGGTAATATTTTCTTTTAATAAATTCTCAAAATGTTTATCAAAGGAGACCATCCATATAAAGAATGAACTCGTTTCCCGTTATTTATGTAATTCCTAATTGATGCCTTATAATTGAGACAATTGCAGTCAATGAAGGTGATCTTTACATGCTTCTCCTTGCGATGTACAAAATTGCAGTTGCATACTTATCAAAAATTAGTTCTTTCATCTTCATTTAGATTTCAAATTTATTGATTAGGATGTTTGTTTTAGATTTCAAATTTATTGATTAGGATGTTTGTTTTAGATTTCAAATTTATTGATTAGGATGTTTGTCTTATCTTGGAGGCCTTGCAATGCTTGATCATTTTTTATCCTTCAGCAAGTAAATTGTATATATGAATAATGAAAATAACCAGGTTAATTTTTTTTTGGATGTGCTTTGAGAAACATGCCCTAATGGGCTGCTCTGCATAGACAATACTTTCTTCAGCTGAGGTTCCAGGTTTGAGGGGTAGTTATTACACCAAAATCAGGACTTCCACCTGGTCTCATCCCATTTGAAGACAATATTGAAACTATAGTTCATTGTACTATAAATACATTCTGAAATTTATGTTATGTTATAGATCTATTTCATCATTGTGATTCTATGAACTTGCTATGGTTAAACATGCCTTACAACAGCCTAGTCATTTAAAATGTCTCATTATCAAAACAACATTGCTCTTGAAGGTAGATTGTTGTTAGAATTTAGGTTGTTGTTTTCTGTTTGTTTAGATTGATTTTCATTCATTGATCACATAGATCTTCTTGGAAAAAATTTACTACATCACTCCCTTTCATGTTGATCACTGTGAATGAGGATACCACAGGCTGCAGTACCCTCCAACAGATAAACCTATTATGCTCAACATATCTGATGCAAACAAAATTGTCTTACATATTTCAACACAACTAAGGGTTTAGGATTTTGGTTCTGAAGTAAATAAGGTATGCATGTATGTATTTTTGTATATAATTATATATTTATTGAATAACTAATTCCTTTGTTCTTTTCCAAGTGCAGGTTTCTTGTCACTTGTTTCGTTGGACCAAAGTAATGGCCTATGCAGATTATTATGAGCGTGCTTTGAATAATGGTGTTCTCAACATCCAAAGATGTAATGAGCCTGGGATCATGATTTATAGGCCTCCCCAAGAAGTTCGAAGTTGTAAGACTGTTACCTATCATGGTTGGGGTGAAAAATACGATTCATTCTAGTGTTGTTATGGTACAGGTAATATTTTGTAACTATAGTCAAGTGGCTAGTTGAATTTGTATATGCTTTATGTTTTAGTTGAATTTCACTAATTTTAATGTTATATACCAAAAAAACTAATTCGAGTCCCAGCAATCCTTCGATGCATTGAAGTGTGCCCTCACATCTACACCTTTGATTAGTCCTCTAGCAAGGCTCATAACATTGGAGATAGATGTTTTGTTTAGGAACTTCTCCCTTCAAACCGGTACCCTTCCAACAAATTCCATTGACACACTCTCCCATGGCTGCGTTTAATTGACCAATTTTCCTATTATGATTTTCGAGGGGAACTATAAATCCTATTCCTTTTTAGTGTTCGGTTCATCTTTTTGATTTGAAAATCCTGAGAAGCATGCTACTTTTGAAGGAATGTTTTAACCTTGATTCAATTTTTGTGTTGGATCTTTATCACAATGGAAATAGCCTTTCGGATCTTTCAAATGACCCTACAAATAAGTTTCAAGATGGTGTTTCCCTTTCGTAGATTGCAGAGAGAAACATATTGTCTTGGCGAGATGAACAAGAAGCACTCCATCGATTGAGGCTGACTCCAACTAAGTTTTCATTGGCTCAAATAAATCTAGCTCTCCAGAAAAGGTTACTGTGGAGCTGATGAACTAGTAAGGTAAGGTGGTCAATAGGAAAGCAGAGCTCTGTGCTTTTGTAATGAGTGACTTTGCTCCAGAGTGGGTTGGTGCAGAGGTAGAGTGTGGATTTTGGGGTAGTGAAGGTGGTTACTTTCTTGTTGCTTAGAGGGGGAAATAAAGAAGACCCCTTATGTTGGCATATTGATTGGGGTTATGAGGCAGAGAGAGGGAATCTGGAAACACCTGGAAGTCAATTCCTAACAGAGTGAAATTCAAAACATGTCTGTCATTGCCCATGTTTTGTATGTTATTTTTTCTATCCATAATCTTACGAAGCTCTTCAGTAGTGAACTTCACTAACCAATCTCTTAAACAATAGACCACCACTTTTGTGTAAGAGAGTCCTCCAAATTATACGTATAAAATAAAATAGACAATATAGACATGCAATTCATCTTGATTCCTAATTGGGAGCTGTCGGGAAGGAAAATGCGAAATGTTGCCAATACTTGTCATTTAAGACATGAAGTTTTCAAGCATTCTATTAAGGCATTAAAAAAAGAAGATATAAATGCTTTTTTTTAAAACACAATAAAATACCAACTTTGAGTTATCTTGATTATCAGTTTGAGAGATTTGAAGAAGGTAAAAGAAAAATGTTGACCTGAAGTTTTCAAGCACTCTACCAACACTAAAATTTAATATATATACCAACATTTTGTTTAAATTGAGACTTTTCTCCAGAGGTTTGAGTTTCACTCTATTGTTTCCATTGAAACGATCTCAAAATTCCAAACACCATAAATTTACATTTTCTAGGCAATTTATACTCAAATCCATACATATACCCATCCTTTTAACGGACTAAGCTAACCACTGTTCATCTAAGGTGAAATAAAATTTGATAATCTTAGTAGACACTAACGAGTTCACAAGCTGCTATAGGTTAAAACACAACTTGAAAGTTGAAAGTCTCTCAAAGTCATATAAATGACAATACGAGAAATCAATTTAAGCTCATCCCAAAAACAAACAAATTTGGCCAAAAGCCAAACTTAGAAGTCCACATTTTATGACACCTTGTTGAAAATGTCCTTGGAAGTATAAATAAAGCTCATAGTAGAAAATCCAATTATTAAACATCCAAGGTCCTGTCCCTATTTCCATCCTTCCATAAGGCACCGGTATTTTTGTCTGATGATTGTCAAACATACATCATATTACATCACATCTCTTAAATATTGGAAATAGATTTATCAACACAAGAAAGACAAAATGCAGTTCAAATTATATTCACCCCTTGGGTCGTGGAAAGTTGTTATCTTTACCTAACCATGCTATACAAAAGCTCTTAGAGCTCCAGCTAGACTCTCTAATTATTAGTTTATTCAGTGTCCTATATTAAATAAGATCTCCCTAAAAATATCAGGACAATATTCTATATATTAATGAAAATCCCAAGTTCCTGTGTATTCAAACAGAAGAAAAAAAAACTTTATTTGTAGGCCAAAGATAATATGCATGCTAAGAGTTCTAAAAACGTAGACCTTAGAAATGTCAATATGAAATTCCATTCAAAAAATTGGGCAACCCTGAAAAGGGACAACTAAGGTCATGCTTATTAAAATCCCACTAAAATGTCTTCCTTTCAAATAAACATTTCATGAGAGTTCACTCCTTAGTATAAGGAATCGATCCAGAATGATCTGTTTGACTTTTTGGCTCTGTCTTGGGAACATTATATACATTTTTGAGCAAATCTTGTATTTTAAATTTTGCACAGCATGAGCATTTGGAATGGGTCAGCCTATAACGTGAATGTTCTTGAAGTTGATTTTTTTCATTTAATCGTAATTTAAGGTATCTACTAGCATATTCCTTTTCTGCTTTTTCAGACTTTGTGAGGGCAATATGCTATAGCCTGTCAGCCTCTCATCTTTCTTCATCAACCTTGAGTTGGAACATATCTTCCTCAGCCTGTTTTAAGCGAGCAATATCTTCCAATTCCTCTATGTGTTTATTTTTATGTTGCCTCTCATATTGTAACTCTGCAAGCCCTCTGCTTTTGTCTTCAAGTTCCCTATCACACATATCTAATTTAAGACGTGCTTTTTTGAAAACACGATATTTCACCTCTGCAACAGCTTCCATATTCCTTACAACTTCCTGCACTACATCTGCAATACGAGTGCAAGCTTCTTGAGGTGCTATCATCCTTCTCTCTTCACCCTCAGCATTTTTGACAACCTCTGTCTCTAACTCTGCATCCAAAACACAAACCAATGTTAAAGATCAGATTGGTTGGTTTCACCAATAACCATACCTACCAGTGGAAAATATGCAATTGATAAAATGTCTGTATTAACTGCCCAGAATGCATTTTTTTGCCAAAAATAACTAGAATTGCACACTTTTCAAGAAAATAAAAGAAATTTTCACTTGTTCCAATGCCAATCACCAATTAATAAGCATCAACGCCTTAAGGAAGTGCATCTCTTAAGCTGCATGAAGCAAGATAGCAAGATAACACGTAGATACATTAGTTAGGGATTCAAATCATATCGGCCAACATTACAGGGTTTTTCATCTTTTCTTCACTCCAACCCAGTATTAGAAAATCAAAAATACAATAGGATAAACGAAGTGAGCTTCAAATCATATCGACCAACGTTACAAAGTTGACCTTTGATTCACTCCAACCTAGTACAGGAAAATATTAAATACAATAGGATTAATGGAGCCAACAAGGCTGCTATAACATTCAGAGACTTCATACCACCATCAAGTATACAAGGAACCTGTCACATGAGTATGATACCCAATGTTGTGTTCGTGGAAGCCATGTATTATGCAAGAAGGACACTCACAAAGGAATCTTAAATAGCGTAGGTTCCAGGAAATAATCACTTTATCGAAAGTTGTTTCATAGAAACAAGCAAACTTGAGTTGATTTTAATTCTATCTTTTTTCAAAATTCATCATTATCCATTCTATCCTGTACAATCTATGTGCTGAAGTTTTAAAACTCCCAACTAAAAATAATTTCATGTTGATTGGCAGATGGGGCAATTTCACTAATTAATTTGCATTTATATGAACAAAAGTCAAATGAGAGTGCAAAAGTAATATACTATAGCATGACATGAAAGGAAAGAACTGAGGTAAGAACTTGGAAAGAAACATCTCAGACATGGTGAAAAGTGCCTTTTCAATCATATAAAATTTTCTTCCTCAACTTCTAAACTATCTTGCTGAAGCAATGTGAATTTAATTTATCATAGGCAATGCTTCTACTAACGAGGGACAAATTTGGCCTAATCCTCAATATGTAGGTTTCACTTCTTGGTCAGCTGAGGTTGTCTCATGTTAAAATTCACAATGAATTTCTAGAATCTTACTGACTCTACCCTACAATTGGAGGTCATGGCAAAATGGCAGAGGATGCTACATAATTGTAGACAAGAAGATTCACCAACTCTATCATAAATGTGAATACCATATAAGTAGTACAATCAAATTGTTCTAACTTGGTGTCATGATATTCAGCATACTAGATGTCCACTTGGGCATTGATTTGATTACGAAAGTGATACATATTTAAGCTTGTTTGTCTCTCCTGACCTGTCCTATTAAAATTGTTATTACTTAATTATATTCTTGAGGAAACTATTGTCACACCTAAGTTATTATTCACTTTCAACGAGTGTTAAGTTTCTCTTGTATACTATCAGTCTAATAAAGAACTGAAAATAATTTTTTATGGCCTTTATACCTGTGGTGACTAGTTATGTATTTCACTCCCAACTGAAAATAATGTTTTATGGCCTTTATACCTTTGGTGACCAGGTATGTATTTCACTCCTTCCCAGCCAGCTAGCTTTCATCATAAAGAGTATACAAAATCGGAAAACATTAAAATTGTGTGAACATTTAACATAAGGTATCCCCACAGGTTTAAACCTTTGCTTTGTCATTGCAAACATGTTGTCTTTGTTCCCTATCAAGGTCGCTTGAGAATTTTAAAACAATATTTGATAATGGTTTACTAGTAGCTTGAGATCACATACCTTATGTACATGCTTTAAATATAATATAGATCAAGTGGACCTCCATTTCTTATTCATGTTCTGTAGAGAAGGTACTAGTTCTTCTAGAAGATTCCTTAAGTTTGTTAACTACTTGTCTAGTTGGCTGCCTGTTGCAGATGGGCAATCTTCAACATGAAAATTGGATAGCTATGATATGGATTGGTTGGTTTTCTACTTGTTTGTTTGACTGTCCTTTGGTTTCTAACTTTCTGTTATAGGAGAATGGCATGCTTGAATGCATTATTAGTAATTACATTTTTCTTTGGGTCATTGTAGTTCCTATGAAATACTTGAAATACTGGGACAAGCACACTACTTGGGAGTATCTTGAATTAATGACTAGAAATAGCTATTGAATTTCCATATATATCGATGCTTTTAATGATTAGGAAAATTTCTTTGAGTTGTTTGTGAGTTTTTGAAGTTGACATTTACTTGAAATATGCCAATAAAAATTTGTATGCCAAAACTCCCTTTGTGAGATCTAAATTTAGTATAAAATTCCAGTTAGACTGTCATGGTTTCCTCCATTTATTGCAAGGATATCTTATAGATGGGAGAGTTTTCGACTCAAGCTTTGAGAGGGGCAATCCAATAGAATTTGAAATTCACAGTGGTGAAGTAATCAAAGGTTATCTATTGGGGTTTATAGTTTATAATTTTATAACTCTAATTACTAATAACTATTGGGTTTCCATATATATATATATATATATATTCTTTTAATGATTAGGAAAATTTATTTGAGTTGATTGTGAGTTTCTAAAGTTGACATTTACTTGAAATATGCCTATAAAACTTTGTATGCCAAAACTCCCTTTGTGAGTTCTGAATTTAGTATAACATTTCAGCTAGACTGTCATGGTTTTCTCCATATATTGCAGGGATCTCTTACAGATGGCACAATTTTCGACTCAAGATTTGAGAGGGGTGATCCAATAGAATTTGAAATTGGCAGTGGTCAAGTAGTCAAAGGTTAGCTCTTGGGGCTTATAGTTTATAATTTTATAGCTATAATTACCAATAATTATTGGGTTTCCATATATATATATATATATGATTTTAATGATTAGGAAAAGTTCTTTGAGTTGTTTGTGAGTTTCTGAAGTTTCATTTACTTGAAATATGCCAATAAAACTTTGTATGCCAAAACTCCCTCTGCGAGATCTGAATTTGGGATAAAATTTCAACTAGACTGTCATGGTTTCCTCCATTTATTGTAGGGATCTCTTAAAGATGGGATAGTTTTCAACTCGAGCTTTGAGAAGGGTGATCCAATAGAATATGAAATTGGCAATGGTCAAGTAATCAAAGGTTAGCTCTTGGGGTCTATAGTTTATAATTTTATACTTGTAATTACTAATAACTACTGGGTTTCCATATATATCTTTCCTTTTAATGATTAGGAAAAGTTCTTTGAGCTCTCTGTGAGTTTCTGAAGTTGACATTTACTTGAAATACGCCAATAAAAATGTGTATGCCAAAACTCCCTTTCTGAGATCTGAATTAAGTATTTCTCAAGGGACATAAGAAGTCAATATTGTATCATTGTTTGAAATTCATGATTCATGTCAAATTTTGATCTATTATTGCATCTTTATTTGAGATACAATCAAAACATATCCTTTCAAAACTAAAAACATGGATTTATTTTGCACATTACAATTACACTTGGTGGTTTGTGTCAAATTCATTGGTATGCTCATTTGACTACTATATTTGAAGATTTCCTAGTAAATGCATGCAATTATTAATTGATAATGTCTTTGTGCCTTGAAGGTGAGTTGGTTTCCAATATAAAATTTACAATCATGTTGATGCCAAATTGATCAGACAAAATCACAAGGCATCCATTGCAAGAATTGAATCCAACCAAGGCTATTGATGATCTTAAGATAAAAGCATGGCTAGCTTTGGGTCGGACCAAGTCCAAAAAGAATGGAGGTGGAAAAAAAGAAAGGTCATCTGATCTCTTTGTACATTATATTTACCAATCTATTTCTATAATTCATTTGTTGGTGTCTGAAGCTATAGTAAAACATAAATTATTAAATTGAATTTTAATTGTTACATGCAAAAATATTCTCAAGATAATTCAGTAGATGACAGCCTAAAGCCTGGAAAAATAAAATTCATTATTAACATAGGTGTTCTATGTAGGCTGACAGTTGTGATGTGGCTAAAGCATTCAGGCTACTTGAAGTTGACATTCAACAATCTGCAACTGATTATGCTACTGGTAAATCCTACAACTTTATTGATAAAGGTGGTCATTTTACAGAGGATCATAAATTGGTAGTGTATGCAAGGGAATAAGAGAAGAGCACACACACACACACACACACACACACACACACACACACACACATTCTTAATTGTACATATATTGTGTACTCTTCATATTCCATGAACAGACAATTAATTTTACATTGAATTTTATATATTTGACATGGCACTTCAAAATAATCTATTGTTTGTAATCAAGGAGTTAAAATTCTGCATTAAGACTTAATATAGATTCATAGTTGTTATGTGCTTAAATGTTGAAGAAATTTTAAGTTAGTTTACAACCATGACTGTATACAGGAAGTTATTGAGGAAGGCATCGTTGCTGGTGGCGGGTCTACTCTATTGAGGCTTGCTTCAAAGCTTGATTCTATCAAAGATACACCTGAAAACAATGAGAAAAAGGTGTGATATTTGTATCTGTCGTTCAATATCAATTTCAATGGGGGTGGAAAAGATTTAAGAGCCATGTTTTATAGTCGAATGACACATTATTTGTTGAACATAGAAATATTATGTGTACGCACAAAATTTAATTTTTTTAAGTCTTTTGCAACTTGTTATCACATGTCCTTTAAACTGTGTTGGCCTTTTCGGTGCTCACAGATTGGTGCAGGCATTGTTAAATGGAATTTAAGCTACCCATTGAAATTAATTGCAAAGAATGCTGGAATGAATGGAAGTGTCGTGGCTGAAAAGGTTAGGACAAAACCTACCATTATTGCCATATACTTTTCATGCTTATTGGAGAGTTTTTCCTTTTAATGCAGGAAAACTTATTTATGTTGAGAGTAAGCCTAATTGCAAATGGTGTTATTTCTCTATTCGCTTCACTTTTTAATATATACTAGATTTGAATTACATTCTTCATTTTTCTTAGGTACTGAATAATGTAGATTTAGCCTTTCAAGTTTAATTAACCAATTCTTAAATTGAATATATTAGATTATATCTTCCTATTTTGCACATGATATTGGTTACTGTTGTTAACTATTGAACATTTTAAATAATTTGCTTCATTGTTTTTCTACTTTACAGTTCATTGTTTTTCTACTTCCAAGTGAGATTTTTTATTGGATTTTGCAGGGGTGAGCTTAACTAAGTGGTCCATTGAGTATGAAGATCCTACTATTGAGGTTTTTCCATTGAGTATGAAGATCCGGCTGCTGAGGGTTTCAAGATGTTAAGTATGGTTTTGAAATTGCCGTGAGATCTAAGTATGGATTAGTAGCCAAGTACAAGTGGGATGGTTTAGCCATTGTAATATTTTGAAAATTCATTGATGTACTAGATGATTTTAATGTAAAGTTATATGGAGATAGTTTCTGACAAAACTCATATTTATTGTAATACTTGGAAATATAATATAATTTGTGCGGTTTAAAACTTATATGACTGCACTTTATATTATTTATAAGTGTTGTAAGTAACTAATTAACATGAAATTGCATAATTCAAACATGTATTAGATGATGACAAATAATGTATAATTATTTTTTTAATTTAAACATAATATCATATTAAAAATTTACATTAATTAATAATGGACACTATTAAAAATACTAAAATACAATAACCACACATAAAACGACTAAAAATGACTAAATTAGTGACCAATAAATGAGATTAATGACCAAAATTCGCATATAAAATGACAAAAAATTGAGAGATACATGAACAAATAATGAGATATAAATGACCAAAAAAAGACCAAAATTCGCATATCAATGACCAAAAAATAGTTTTGGTGGCTAATTTACGGTCTTTTATTACGCGACCAAATTTGGTCATATTCTAGTTTGTCATGTGGTCATTAATTTGGTCATAAATGTGGTCATAGATTTGGTCATTGATTCAAATATATAACTAAATTAATGACCAAAATAAAAATGACCAATTTTGGTCACGTAATAAAAGACCGTAAATTAGCCACCAGCGATCGCCAAACCAAAAGTGGTCATTGATATGCGGATTTTGGTCATTTTTTTGGTCACTAATCTCTCATTTTCCACTAGTGCAATGGGACCCTGGGATAGTTTTTAGTCCCATTGATTTCAAATTTTTTGGGGAAACAAGTAGTATGGGAGATGGATTCCCCACTTAATAAAATTATTTTAATTAGAGTAGTGCATAAACAAGCATGGTGGGTTCTCTCTAAAATATTCATGGAATATCGAAGACTCAAAGTTGGGAAACTCAGTGGCAACTTCAAAGAATCATACATAAAGCAGGTTCTTCAACACCCATGTTTGAAATTACTTGAGGACAACCAATATTGGGAAGGGATGATTTTTCATGTCCCAAAATTTCATTGGGTCACAATGGCCTAATCACATTTTCCATATTCACGAGATTTTGTAAAATTGATTCTAAGGGTCAAATAATTGCCAAGGAGGAAAATTACTAGTTTCCTAGGTTGGGGGTGGAAGCTTTGGGATTTGGAATAAGGGGGACAATAAATGATGTTTAAACATTAGAATGGAACAAATATTTAATAAAAGAGCTACATAAATAAATAAAATAGAAAATCAAAGTGACAATTTATCATGAAGACACATGGAGGATGTGGGGCCCACACAAGCTATATTTTCTATGCCACATGGCATCCTCCTCTTGTCATTTCGAATCCATAAGAAGCCCAAGGGTCTTGGGATGAGTCCGAAGGTCAATAAAATTGGAAAGAAACAATTAAGGTCTAAATGGAGTGGAATAGTAACTCCCATGGAAGAGGAACATGCATTTTGAACCTAGTGAGACACTTGGACTAAATTTCCTAGCTCTATGATAACAATGATGAACATGCTATGAAACCTATGATACAAATCGGATATGAAGGCTGAAATATGACATATATGACTTGTGAGGGATAAAAATATATAAAATAGGGGGCTAAATGGATTTAGGAAATCTAATATGCTTCCACATGTGATTTGGTGGAAGTGGGAGATTAGGAATTGTTGTACAAGTGGCATTTCTTGGAATCTCTTCCCAACTAGAGTTGGAATGCATATATTGGAAGTAATTAAACCCATAAAGAGCTTGGAAACTTTATAAATGTCAAGAACAAATAATGAAGTAATATTTTCATCATTTAAAAAAATTTCATTTGTGAAGAGAGAGCCATTTGATGACTAGTTTCTTGCCTTAGCCAATTTCGAGGGTGAAAGATTACCGTCCAATTTGTGTGTGGAAAGGCCATTCAAGTATTTCATGGAGATTTAATGGAGTCATAAGTTACATTTTAAATCTATATGGAATGTCTTGGACAGTTAAATATCAGCTTGTTCTTTCATCTATTCCAAGTTTTCTCATCATATTCTTGCTCTATGGATTGAGGCGCACTTGGTGAGCTATTGATCTCTTTGGGGGGGGGATTATAATTCACCATTATTTTATGTTATGATATAAATGATATGTATTTAAATTTCATAATACTCTCAGATCAAAATACAAAAATATTTCATGTAAAAAAGTTAACCAATGAAGAAACAGTGCCATTTCCCCACTACCTTGTTGTGAACCAATGTAATGTTGATGGATTCGAATGGATAAGTAAAATAGTAATGGTTTATGGATGAATGGATGAATGGAATATAATTTATGTATTATATGAGTTTCATTTTCAGTACATAAGAATTTTGAGTCATTTTTTTGAGTTTCATAGCATTTGGAGAAGATTGCCTATCATTTCCCCCAAGGTTTAAACTAGTCTTTTTCCATATGATTTAAGGGAGTTATAGAAGAAATTAAAAGTTGAATGGTGATGAATATGAGTTCAAGTTGATGTAATTTATATGTTCATTTATTCCTTTTATAAATTTTAGTTGTATTGAGCGCATTTAGAAATTCATTTTGATCATCTACCCCTAGGGGATTTGAACCACAAGTTGCTCGTAAAACTCCATACATTGACCAGATTTCCAAAGTGAATTGAAGAAGTCATTTGATGGTTGAAATAAAACTATAAAAATAATCTTTATGTATTAACATAATTCATACACTTTTTGGTACAATTTGAGAGAATTTGGAGCTATTTGGAGCCATCTATCGTTTGGGGTTTGAGCCTCAAAATTACTGATAAATTCCCTGAGTTCTCTTGGATAACTATTCGACCCAAAAACCACATATAATGCTACAAAATAACTCTACTTAATTTCTTATAATATATTTAAGTCTCATGGCAACCATTAGTGCAGGTTGTACAGTGTTTGGAAGAGATTTGTTCGAGGACCTTTGGGGGATTTCCACCTACCAAATTGACTAGTCTTGTCCCGAAACATCTTCCCTTGAAAATTGTAGACCATGGTTGGGTATATCAGTTGATTATATGTATTATAGATTTTTTAATGTGTCCAATAACCCATCATGACCTTCCTCATCAAGTTTGAAATTAATTGGAGGAGTTTGGAATCAATTGTATCCATATACCTAGATTGAAACATGGTGAATTTGAGCACATTTGGAAAATCATTTACAAGGGAAATTACACTAGGTGGTTAGATTTTCTTAGAGAATATGATTTTTGAATCAAGCACACCAAAGGAAAGGAAAATAAATTGGATGATTCCTTAATCATAAATGCAATAAAAAATTTCATAGCTGTCATTAGTAGTTATAAAACCGAATTAGATGATAAATTGGAAGAAGGAATAAAACTGGACAGAGAATACCAAAATCTAAGAGAAAAAGTAGCTGAGAATGAAACCTAAATTGTAAAAATATATTACAATTTAAATGAAAAAGACTTAATGCTCTCTAAAACCAAACTTTATGTGCCTAGCATACCATAAATTAAACTGGTAATTTTGAATGAAGTACAAAAAGTCATTATTCCGGACATCCAAGGTATCAAAAGATGATAACAATGTTGAGAAAAGATTATTTTTGGCCTAATATGAAGGACAAAGTTTCTGAATTTATATCTAGGTGTATAGAATGTCAACAAGACAAAGACGAGCATCAACATCAACACCTGGAAGGTCTTTTACAACCATTATCAGTTCCAAATTGGAAATGGGAAGTCATTAGTCTTGATTTTATAACTGGTTTGCCTAAAAATAAGAAACAAAATGATTCAATAATGGTAGTTGTGGAAAAACTAAGCAAGGAAGCACACTTTATACATTTTAAAACAAGTCATAAAAATGCTAACATTGTTGACATCTTGATGAAGGAAATATTTTGTTGGCATGGAATTCTGAATTTGGAATCTTTGTTTAAAGGACTAGATACTAAATTAAATTTTAGTATTGCTTATCATCTGCAAATGGATGAAAAAACATAAATATTTAATCAAGTATTAAAATACATGTTATGAATGTATGTTAGAGACTATCCCAAGAAGTGGGAAGATTATTTTCACTTAGTTGAATTTGCGTATAATAATCATTACCAAGCTTCAGCTAAACTTAGTCCTTTTGCAATATTATGTGGTAGAAAATGTAACACTCCTATTACATCGAGTAATCCAGTTGATAGATTGATGTTAGGACCCTACTTGTTAAAAGAAATGGAACTAATAGTGAAACAGGTACAAAGCAATTTGAAAACTACTAAAGACGGACAAAAGAGTCATGCAGACCTTAAAAGAACTCCGAAAGAATTCCAAGTAGGTGAGCAATTATTTGTTAAGGTAAAAAATAGAAAGATCTCCTTTAAACTAGGGAGCTGTGGTAAATTAGCACATAGGTATTGTGGACCATTCAAAATATTAGCAAGAGTGGGTCCAGTGGCATATCAGTTAGCTTTTCCACCTAAACTTAGAATACATAATTTTTTTCCTATTTCTATATTAAAAAATTATGTGCATGATGCTACTCATGTGATCGACTAGAATTTTATTCAGATAGAACCTAAAGGAGATTTTCAAGTGGAACCATTCTATATTCTCGACAAGAGGGAAATTTTTCAATGGGATTGCACCATTGGACATGTAAAGGTGCAATGGAAACACCTCATTCCAAATGAAGCAATGTGGGAATTGGAGAGTGATATGCGGGAGGCATATCCATCTTTGTTTCAGACAGACTCAAAATGAAACTTAAGCAACATCAAGGACGATGTTGAACTTAAGAGGGGTTGTTTGTAACACACCTAGAAGTGAAAAAATAAATACTTTTATTTAATTCAGAAAACATTATGTTAAATTTATTGTAAATTTTTTATGACCAAGTTGGTCAAGGATGACAGTAATTGAAGAAATATTTATTTTATTAAATTAAATAGAAGAGAGACTTATCCAAAGGATATTGTTGAATGAGTGTTCACTGACCCATTAGGAGGAATGGGAAGCTGTAGAAGGCTGGTTGAAAAGTGGCAGCACTATCATTTCTCTTTCTAGCTATTGCAGGAAGCATAATCCCTAAAATTGTGGTCATGTTCCCTGAGAGGGGGAACTGAGAAGGTGGCTCATTTAATTCCAAAACTGAACCAAAGACCTAGGAAATTTTATAAATACTAGCAAATTGAGCAGGAGGCTCACTACATTCTATTTTCCAAGTGAATGAACCTTCATACTGATGCAAACTGAAAATTCATGCACACAAGGAATTGGATGAAGGGAGAGCTAAAGTGGAATTGTTGAGTTAAGTCTGCTACTTAGTGATAATTTACAACAAGTTGTTGTGTGTGCTATTAACCAGTGATCTTCGTCCTAGTGGTTCAGTGAATAGGATGGGGGGTCCTAACCAAGTAATTTTTGCTGCTTCAGGAGATAATTGGGTGGAACAGTCACCTTTGGGTGTTTTTCCCCCTTCTACAATTTATCCAGGTTCTAAACTTATTATTATTATCTGTAATTAAATTATGTAATTGTTGTTAATAAAGTATGTTTTATTTTTTTATAGAATTTAAATGGTATGTGTTTGTAATATATTTCCTTTGTAAGAAAAATTGTCACTAGTACAAGTGATCAATTTTGCCACGGCAAAAACGTGGAAATATCCATGGAGAAGAGTGGATATTGCCACGTCTAAGTGTTTTTCTTCCCGTGGAAACTATTTTGTCGCAATAGCGACGACCCGTTAATTGCGTGGCAAGAGCGACGATGTTCTATTTTGCTGTGTGTATATTTCCATGGGTGGGCTGTCTCTATAGCGACGGGAAGACGTCGCAATTGTGACGGAAATTCCTAAAATGAAAATGACAAACCCCAATACCTGCGACGGTAAGCCGTCGCTATATCGACGGAGAGACGTCGCTATATCTATGGTAAGCCGTCGCTATATCGACGGTAAGACGTCGCAACGTTCCACGACAGGCCGTCGATATAGCGACGCTTTCTGTAGGTTTAAAAAATATATATATATGGGCATTTTTGGATGCCAGAGAATCCATTGTGATAAAAGCAATGTACAATAATCTCCACCCAGTTCGAAACCAGTTGGTTCCTTCTCCAAAAGTGAATGGAAAGCCAAATAAATCAATCACGGAGGTTGGATTAAAGCTCAATGGTGAATTGGAGCTCCCAAGGAACAAAGATAAAAATTCAAAGCTAAACATTACTAATATGGACGAGGAAGTTCTGGCTGGGTTAGAAAAATGGAAGGCTGGTGAAGTGGCACATGTATGCATTACCTACATATGAAAATCATAAACAGTCATTCCCAATTCTATTAAGTCCAAAACAATAGGTAGGTAAATTCTGGGACTATTTGTGCATAATAGGACCCTTAGTTCAGACACCCATATTTGTTACCATAAATTGCTGAACAACAAAGGCTGGTGTAGAGAATGTTATTATAACATAACAAGTAAATCCATCTGGCAACCTCCAAGCAAGGAAGAGGCACAACAAATTGAATAAAAATAAATAGAGTAAGTTTACATTAAGTAAATGAACCGAAACATAACAGAGATACAAGTTCATATCCATCGTCACCAACATCATCATATTTGGCAGTTTCTGCACATGGACATGGGATCTGTAGCATTGCTGGTTTGTTCAAATTTCTGTCATAAATAGTTTATCAAAGCAAGTGTATGGATACATCATATCCAGGGATCAAGATTGAAGGG
>LPNX011130453.1:0-104667 GCA_001517045.1 Pseudotsuga menziesii
GAGAGAGAGAGAGAGAGAGAGAGAGAGAGAGAAGGCCATGTTTCCTCCTTAATTCATCCATATATTGAAATACTTCCCTATTCAGTGCAATCGTGATCATGGAAAAAATGATAGTGTATAAACCCTTCCTGCATACAAACCGCCCTCTTTGACAATGAATCTTCATCTATATTAAACTCATGATATATATGAGAAAAATAGATGCCCGACAAAAGACATATAAAGCTTCTAATCTGTTATAGTGTGCTTTTTGTTAACCCAATCTGTTATATTTTTGAGTCGCCATAGATTTTATACAAGTGGATCCTCTTTTTAGTAGTTAAAACCAAAATAATCCATAATTCTAACATCTCAGATTTTGTATTTTTCCCCTATCCACAATTCATCATCAATTTATAATGATATAGTTCATTGAGCCATATAATGGATCCCACCCCACTCATACCTATATTAAGAGCTCATCCATCAAAATAACCTCTACTTTTTTTATGGAGGCCACTTTGGTGGATAAGAAATATTTATACTCATGTGATGCATTACTGAAGTATTATTACCACACATTGTCATAATCTTCTCATATAATATCTTCGTAGGAAGGTTATGATCCTAAGAAATTGCTATGTTTTGAGTTTTCCATATCTCCCAGTAGATCATCACTGGGCTCTCCATTTGTTTTTTATTAGACCACCACACCTACAAACTTAATTCAACTAACTGCCCATCCCACTCACCAAAATACTGGATAGACCTTTTTATGATATTCCATACCTCCCTTGTGTAGGGATAGTTAATGAGGATGTGTTCATTTGTTTCCTTCTCCGATTTATAGAGAGAAGAAAACCCGAGTTCATGAAAGCCCTGCTTGGACAAAAAATTCTCATGTGAGTATACATTTATGAATCTCTAACCAGAAAACAAAATAATTATTTCAATGGATCCTTGCATTTCCATATTTATTTATACTAGTGTTTTGTGACATATCCATAATCACACCATAACGACATATATGTATTTTTTGCAGCAATTCTTCCCATGTTGGAATTCCAAGTCGAAACTAATCTATCATGTTGTTCAATCAAACTTATTGCATTTCCCTCGAGTGCGTGAATATAAGTGTCCCATTCTTCTCGGAAGATGCCATCAAGGCCAACCATATTCAGTGCAATCCTGATCATGGAAAAAATGATAGTGTATAAACCCTTCCTACATACTAACCGCCCTCTTTGACAATGAATATTCATCTCTATTAAACTCACGATATTTATGAGAAAAATAGATGCCTGAAAAGAGACATATAAAGCTTCTAATCCTGTGCACCCATGGGGTAAGTTGGATCACTTGTATAGTGTGCTTTTTGTTAACCCAATCTGTTATAATTTTTGAGTCGCCATAGATTTTATACAAGTGGACCCTCTTTTTAGCAGTGAAAAAAAAAATCCATAATTCTAACATCTCAGATTTTGTATTTGTCCCCTGTCCACAATTCAACATCAATTTATAATGATATAGTTTGTTGAGCCATATAATGGATCCCACCCCACTCATACCTGTATTAAGAGCTCCTCCATCAAAATAACCTCTACTTTTTTATGGAGGCCACTTTGGTGGATAAGAAATATTTATACTCATGTGATGAATTACTGAAGTATTATTACCACAAATTGTCATAATATTCTCATATAATATCTTCGTAGGTAGGTTATGATCCACAAAAATTGCTATGTTTCAATTTTTCCATATCTCCCAGCAGATAATCACTAGGATCTCCATTTGTTTTTTATTAGACCTCCACACCTACAAACTTAATTCATCTGACTACCCATCCCACTCACCGAAATACTGGATAGACCTTTTTATGATATTCCATACCTCCCTTGTGTAAGGATAGTTAATGAGGATGTGTTCATTTGTTTCCTCCTTCGATTTATAGAGAGAAGAAAATACGAGTCCATGAAATCCCTGCTTGGAAAAAAAATTCCCATGTGGGTATACATTTATGAATCGCCAACCAAAAAAACAATAATGATTTCAATGGATCTTTCCATTTCCATATTTATTTATACCATTGTTTTCTGACATATCCATAATCATACCATAACGACATATATGTATTTTTTGCAGTAATTCTTCTCATGTTGGAATTCCAAGTCCAAACTAGTCTATCATGTTGTTCAATCAAGCTTATTGCATTTCCCCCAAGTGTGTGGATATAAGCGTCCCATTCTTCTCAGAAGATGTCATCAAGACCAACCATATTAGCATTTAACCATGTCATAATGTCATAAGAAGACTGTTTCCCCAGGTATACTTGATTAACATGACTGAAACCATTTTGATGAAGAATCTCATTATTCTAGAGGATAACTTGTAGTTTTCATTGCCTCCTATCAAGGGATCCATACCTATTCTAATCTATGAACCATCTCTTGGGACCCATGCCATTCATTGACCCATGGCATCAAAAGAATCTGATAAGCATGTCGTTATATTCAATGCCCCCTTATTGTTCTTTACATCGCTTCTAATATATTGAATGAATGATACCATTTTTAAAGTATTTATCCCTAATAACCCGATGCCACATGCTATCTTCGAAGAGGGCTCACCATATATTCTTGGACACAAGTTCCCTGGAGATTTTGTAGAACTTACTGATTCCCCATCCACCCATCTACTTAGGATGAGAGATATGCTCCCATTTTATTAAATGGTATTTTTTCTCCATCTTAGTGTTGTTCCATAGAAAGTTAAGTATGCTGCGTCTGATAGCATTGATAATGCTTATGGGAACTTTGCATAAGGATATCCAATAGTTTGATAGATTGGTCAACACTAAATTAATCAGTATAAGTATTCCACCCATGGATAGCCAACGCCTAGACCAATGGCTAATACATACTTCAAATCTCTTCAGCAACCAATACCAATCAATAACCTTATATTTATTAGGTTTCAATTTTAAACCCAAATATTTGATGCCATATTCCATACAAGAGAAAAAAATGGGAGAAAAGTCTTAAAGGGTTCCAATTCATCATCATTGATCCCATTATACAACATAGCTGATTTGGTGGTACTTATCTCCATCCTCGAGGCCCTGCAAAATGGATCAAGTATTTGTTTGTATGTACTCCATTCCACTAGCTAACCAACCTCGCACATATTTACATCATCAACAAATAAAAGATGTGTATCTCGTATGATAGAAGATATTTTGATGACCAATATCTCTCCTTTGTCCTTATAAGATCATTAATAAGCTCGCTCAACCCTTCAATGACAATCAAGAAAAATAAGGGGGGCAATGGGAATCCCTACCTAACCCCCCTCCTACCTCTGAAATAATTAGTAGGTGATCCATTGATCAACACTACATAGCTGACCGATTCCACACAAGCCATTATCCAATTAGTAGATGCCATATCCAACCCATTATTTTGTTGCAACTTTATGTTGAGCATCAAGAAATAATATATGATCATTTTTAATAAGGAAATTAAATCTTCTTCATATGATGTTATGTATAACTTAATTATTCAAATGATAAACATAAATGAATAATTTTTTATAAGCCTAAAAAAACATCAAAACAAAAGTCAAGTATTACCATGTAATATTATTATAATATATGATTATGAACATCACAGAAAAATGTAATTATTAACATCAATATGAACTATCAATGTATTATTCAAGATTTTATTTTATTAACAATAACTCACTTTACAATGATAAATACCAAAGCTCTAATAGGAAGAAAGACAAATATTTAATTAAAAGAGCAACCTTTTCTCTCAATTGTAAACCCAAAAGTTGAATTCTCCAAACTTATTATTATTAATCACGATCTTCATTATATAATATAACATCATTCCACATTGAAAGAACACATTTTATACCTCTAAAAATGAGGTTTGGTTATGACTAATACATAATTAACAAGATTTGTTGGTGGATGCTCAAAGCTAGCTAGTGTTCAAAGAATTGGAATTATTTCCAATATTGAAAGTTATGTACTTTTTCATTAAAAATGTTTGGAGAAGATGATAAAAGGGAGTTGGATCACATTCCCAAGGTCCATGCTAACAAAGGTCAAATGATGGAATGACCCATAAACAATGAAACTTGAAATACATATAGATATGAATATGCATATTCCAAATATATGATTTAAAAAAATAATGTTTTATATTTTTAATTTATTATATCATATAAATTTTAAAGTATATACATATTTATTAAACTTTCCATAAGTTTTTTCTACCTTAACGATATATACATGTCTAAGTATCTAAAATATAAAATATAAGTGTCTAAGTATAATATAATCATTAAATTGACCCTATTATTGAAATGAGAGTAGATGAAATTAAAACAAACAATAAATATGGTTAACATCAATGATAATTTGTACTCTAATTCGATGATTTTGATCCAATTGTAACAATACAATAAATTAAATGATAAAACCCACACTGCAATTATGAACTAAATGGAAAGCTACAAATATAATATCTAACTATGGATAATGACATAGATTCATTCTATACAATCACAAATGACTTGATAGACATGAAACATATTTCACATCATATTGGTTGTTAACCAACTCAAATTGTTTAAATGTTGTATTCAATAACCAACTTTCCATTTCCACCATCATAACATGAAAAATGAACAATATAATTAGACAATCAAATATACATATAACAAAATGACATCTAAATTTGTAAATGATGAAATAAAACATGTACATATCACTCTCCATTGCCATCACTCTCATTATCTTCCTTGGTGGCATGATAGCACTGTTGTTCTCAAAAACATGTTTAGATCTAGGGTCATGTCTTAATATGAAACACCAATCTTTATCTAACACATCCAAGTAAAAGAACACTTTCTCACATTGTTTTGAGAAAACACAAGGATCCTTACTTTCATCCCACATCTTTCTAGAGTTGATACATATCAACCCACTATCACGATCTTCCTTTACATTATTTCTGTTTAATGTGCACCACCACCTACACCTAAAAATAACACATTGGAAAGATGAGAAGTCCACTTGAATGATCTCTTGTATATTTTTGACATAACCCAACATCCCTCCTATGAGGTTTTGATCATGGCGACTAGAATGACTAGATTGGTCGAACTCAACTTCCACTCCACAGTCTTGTGTAAGACTCCATCATCAACATCCTCAGTGTGAAAATCATGTCCATAAACCCACATAGATGGGGACTAATGAACCTACATGAAAAGTTAACAAATGGTGGTGTCATATGTCTAATAACACAAGCATTAATATATTAAACATAGATGTTACAATTCAAAGTTGCATTATAAAATCAGAAATGTATAGAAACATTTTATTACTGAATTGATGCACTCGACACTATTTTTTAGCACATCCTCCTCTTTAGGAGGGTAACAAAATGACGCACCATATTTCTCTCTGACTTGGTCTGCAACCCAACTGTTGGCACAAATTATTGGCATATTTTATTTTAAATGATTTGGAAAAGGCATGCTTCTACCGTGCAACTGCCTGAATTCTTTTTTGTCAATGTCCCATTTCTTCCTCCTCTCTTCATATTTTGTGACCCATATTTGTGTTTACTCCTTCTTGTAATGAATGAATTTATTGATTGCATCAATTTCTCAATTCGTTGTTGTATTCATGGAAACAAAACCACATTCAATACATATGGATTCAAATATCTTTGAAGTTTGTTGTGAAAAATTACTATGTGTAAATTTGAAGATTGAAATATAAGTGACTTACTCTTTATCATGGGCCTTTTTCTGTTCATTTCTAGTACATCCCCTTCCCTTTTTTCCTCATCACGTTCATCATTCCAAATCACTACACTTGGTGTGTGGTCAATTTTCTTGATGCTCATTAGCATAATACAAAGAATCACATACTATGTACCCCTCTGCCATAGACTCTTTGGGTTTCACCCTTTGTCAAACAAATCCCTTCACTTTTTTCATGAACATCTCCAAGAAGAAAATCCAGCGACATGAGGCCACCCCCACTAATTCAACCTCATCAACTAGGTGAATTCGAAGATGAACTTGCAAGTCCATGAAACTCGATGATAGTTCCTTAAACATACAAACATTATCAACTATCTCTTGATGCCACTGTAGAATGCTAGAGATGTAAATCTCCTTTCATGTGATCCATAATACAAATATAGATAGTTTAGATATGGCATGCTGTAGGTAATCGAGAAAGTCACGGTTCACACACCCACATACAAACAATGGATGATGACACTACAAAGTAAACAAAAAAATGAATTCATTTTAACTTTTGTGGTAAAAGATATAAATAAAAAGTAAAAACAAAATTTTGACACCATACGTACCCTTAGAAGGTTGAGATGGTCATATGATTTCAAACCTGATAAATTTTAATATGTAGTGAAGCAACATTGTAGAATAGACCCATAAAAAGAAGGTGCATTCACACCCAATATAAATTCCTTTTCCAAATTAAGATCATATTTCTTTAAAATCCATGGGACATTGAGTTTTTTAAATGAAAAAGAGAGGCCAACCTCTCCTCTATTTTCTTGTCATGGCCAATGCTTCTTTTAGTATTTGAAGAAATAAGATCTTTCCTGACAGTGAACTTATCACTTTTTTTCGGATGAAATGTGATACCACAAATAACATGAAACATTTTTAAATATATGCATGGGATATAGTAAGTGGGCAATCTTAACATGCTCCCAATATGGGAGCTCATAAAATATTGATTTCCTTTTCATCCCTTTGGACATTTTCTCAACATAGGTGTTGAATAATTTAGGATGATCGATCACAGGTTGCACATTTGAATTGAACATATTTGTGTATTCAATCTCCTTCTATATATCATATTCCCTAATCCAGCCAGTCGGTGTCATCATTTTAGGCCTTTGGGTTCTCTCTCGTTTACCATTGAAATCATATCTTTCTATTCTATAAGAGTGGTTTTCTAGGAAGAATACCCTAGAGAAGTCTTAAACTAACTTTCTGTATTTGGACCACCTATTATTTATAGAAGGTACACAAACTTTACATCCATAATAACCTTTTGTTACAAGACCTGTGATGTTATACTAAAGGGAGCACGTTAGTGTTGAATATCAAGACAATCACACCAAATTAAATATGCCAAAAATTATTGCTTTTAATATAAACAAATCAAACAACATATTTACATGAGAAAAATACTAACAGAGATAATCATGTGTGGTGTACGCACATATTCCATACAACATAAAACTCCTCTCTTATGGGATGGGTATCAAAACATCATATACCTGTATCCCTTCCCATAATTCCTTGAATTCATCAATGAATGGTTGTAGGTAAATGTCCATATTCTTCACTTGTCTTCTACCAAGGACTATAAGAGCCAACATAAGATGTTCATTCTTCATGGAAAACCATGGGGGGATATTGTTATTTACCACTACCATAGGACAAACACTATAGATGTTGCTTGGTTGGGAATATGGGCTGACACCATCATTGACTATGCTCAACTAGAGGCTTCATACTTCATCCTTGAATTTATCGAGCCATGTATCCTCTATATGCTTCATGACTATTGAATATGTTCGGATTCAGTTCATAACTCCTTCCTCACTTTAGTGTGATGCATGCCATCCCTGCAACATAGCCAATTCTTTGAAAAGAAAAATCCTTTGAATCCTTGGGATTATAGGCATGTGCCTCAATATATTATGAGGAGGACCATGTCCTTTATCCTTGTTATTCGATTATTTGTACCCGTTATGCCCACATTTTGGAGATATATCTTTGTCTTCATATTCACCTTTATATAGAACACGATCACTAGGACACACATGATATGATATGTACTCAAAACACAACATTTTCAACATTTTCTTTGACTCTTTGCAACTGTTGGGGAAAAATTATCATTCAAAATTACTTTACCTTTAAAATTTGGTTATTTTTGGTGCTCATTGTCTTTAAGTGCACCGATGTAGATATTTTACTTCGTACAACATTGGTGCATTTTGTTACTACACTCACTAATGCACACAATTTAAACAAAGTGCACTGATAAAAAAATCCACTAAAAAATATGGCCACTGAGTTTTTTTTAGTTATTAAATATATCCATAATAACCTCCATTAAAAAATCCGCTACCATTGGTGGAGGTTATATCAAAAGTTTTTTGGACAATTTTTTCCAATCTTGTAACACTAAAATCCTTCTCTATGACCTCTACTACATGATATTTTACTTGTAGTGTTTCCAAATGATCTTACTTGATGATAACGATCTTTTCATACAGGTGATTTGATAAGGTGGGAAATAACAGCCGTGGGTAACCGACTAGAAACATAAGATGATGGAAATTTTTACTAACAACATTGAACTTATGTTATAGAATGAATTTTGATTCTTCAGCACCTAAATATTACACAAATAAATTTATGTTGGAGAATTAAAGTTCATTATGCAATGCCTACAATTCATAGAAAACAGATTTCTTCTACAGAGTCATGACCCATTCTACAACACCTGTGTGTTAGCAAAACTGAGCTTTTGTTGAAGAATCAAACCTCATTTTGCAACGTTGATATATTTAAAACTTTAGAGTTTTGCTACAGAATTATGAATTTCTTGCAAACTAGAAGAACAAACCTGAATTGGGATAACCATCCTTCATATGATCATGGAACAACAAATTATCTCCAACAAACTGTGAAATCTTCATGATTCATGCGATTAGTCAATTTGTCAAAATAATGAAAACTAAAGTAAGAATGAAAAAAAATCAAATAAATCAGGCAGTAAATTTAAGATAAAATTGAAAGCTAGGTTGGAAACAAGGTCAGAAATTATAGGTATTTAAGATGGTTACCAAAGACTATAGATCAGCGAAGTGAAAATTTTAGGTAGTAAATTTGAGTGCTAAGAAGAGGGTTGAGGATATTTTAGTTAAAGAAGACAATTTATATGGATATAATGATGTGCATTTCTCTTATGACGATGAAGATATGGGTATGGATTGGTGTAAATAGGTTGAAAAACCCATACATGAATTCTCTGGTAAGTGAAGTCTAAATTTTGAAGACCTATAGAAACCTACCTTTGAGATCCCTCATGATTTGGTTCGACCACGCTCATTCACCACTGAGGATAATATAAATTTGCATATGGAGACTTCTATTGTATATCTTTATCAGTTGGGTGTACCCTCTCCTTGGGAATATTTCAACCAGCACTATCATCCATGCTTCTTAGAAATTGGAGCAAGATTTGCACAAATAGAATATATCAAGAATGAAGTTGTTTTGTTTCGAAGAGATATCGGGTCATATACAACCTTCGCTACTGATGTTACTGATCAGTTTTAGTATGAACTTCAATGGGGCCAATTATCAATCAAGTATGGGAACGTGTATTGTATTAAGTTCTCCTTGTGTTGATAGTCATTGTTTTTGTTGAACCTTTGTGTTGTCATCGATGTCAAACAAGAAACATGTTGATGAATGTCAAACATGAGGATGAAGTTTTGAATATTATTGATGTTAAACAAGAAACTTGTTGATGAATCGCAAACATGGTGATGAATTTGTGAAGATTGTTAAACTTGGGTGTTACAATTAATGATGTCAAGCATGAAGCCAGTTTGAAGAAATATATAGAAAATGTATACAAGGCTTAAAAGTGCGCATGACCCATTAGGTAATGGTTATTTACATACATGAATCCTTTTTGAATAAATATATAGAAAATAAGTGTGCAAGTTTTGGAAATGTACAAATCCAACCAAGACATGTGACTCATATGCACAAATACCACCGAGTCATTGGACTTAAGTGTGAAAAACCCCATGAGGTTGAATTATCAAAAGTTGTATGATGATGAAAATAGAATGAGGTGGTTAGCTTGACCAAGAAGTAAGGAATTAGGGACGTCATTGACTCAAATAAATCCCAACATGTGGACACATCTCTTGAGCAAGAATAATTTAAATAAGAAAGAGATGGAAATGTTGAAGAAAGCTTGAAGATGAAGAAGATGTGATATTTTGACTTGGAAAGCTTCGTATTCTTGGGTTATTGATTCGAATGAAGTATACACAATAGAGAACCGAATTTGAAAAAGCATGAAAAAGAACAACAGGCAGTGTGCAAATTAGAGATGTCCAATACTGAGATGTGTGAAGAAGACATATAATAGAAGACACAAATCACATAAGTGGAAAAGCATTGATATTGTAGATTGTAGAACATGCAGATCGTAGAAGTTGCAAAGTGTTGATATTAAGACGCATATCGTACATCACATAAATCATAGTTTTGTTAAAAAATATTCATTTCAAGGTGGTAGGAAGGGGCAAGGTCAGGAAGTTGAAACTTCCTTTCAGTTGGTGCTGAAGAAAAAGCAAAGAAGATTGTAGTCTCCACTTAGGTTGGTTCGTGAACAAAACAAGTTAGTGCTTGTGAAAAAAGGATTGATGTCCTCTCAGGTTTGTGCCTAAAGTCAACAAGTTGGTTCTTGCATGAAGAGGATTATAGTCCTTAGAGGTTGGTGTCTGTAATTAGCAAGTTGGTGCTTGCATGTGGAATTAATGTACCAATCATATTGGTGTATGAGTGATTTGGTGCTCACATATTGGATATTGGTGTCTCCTATATATGTAATCCAATTTTTATATATAGATATACAAATTTATTTTATAATTTTTTTGCACATTGGTATCCTTTACTGTTGAAGTTTAATTTGTTAAGTCAAAAACTGCATAATCCACGCCTTATACTGATTCACCCCCCTCTTAGTTTAAATAAGAATTCCTACATTTTTTCTTTATTCCTAGAATTTTAATGTACTAACAATATGGATGGATAAGAATCTCTCTTGCTTGGTCTTGGGGTAGATAAACATTATGGGATTAAGTTTTTCAATATTGTTGGAAACTCTAACCCAATTGTGATGCAAGTCAAAGGAAAATTTTCATTTTAAAATCAAAGGTTAAAAAGGTACAACAATGTAGTGCAATTGGCCACAAATAAAATTAATTCCTTGTCTTTAAAAGTGATTCCCAGAGCTCAAAATCATCAATATAATCCCATAGGATCATCTGCTTTTGTTCTTCACTCTTGGATCCCTGATAGTTTTGAAGGTCATTTGGGGAAAGCAAAATATGGAAAATAGGAATATGATCAATCCATTTTCTAGTTTACCCATGTTCAGGAATGGATAGAAAAACCTTATGAAGGTGATCCTTTATCATGGACACAACTTGGAGGCTTGTAGGTTCTCAATATTTTCCATTGTTCTAGCACCATTCTGATAGAGGTAGTAACATCTATTCAGTTCATCATTGATGTGTTTTTATCTTGGATCGTTTCGAAAGACAAAGGAAGGAATCATAGCATGAATAACATGCTCAAGTGGCAGCATCGACGTTATGATTTCACTTAAACTATATTTTTCACAATGATTAGATTAAGTAGATCTAGTTACATTTGATTTTAGCATTATTGTTATTTATGCATTGCACTTGTCATTATTTCATTTTGATTTATATTTCATTTCATTTTGAACAAGGAAAGGTAGAATTGTTTTCCCCTTATGCATTTAATGTATTTTTTGTTTGATGTGAATATATGTCTACATGTACCTAGGAGATTTTAGGGGGTTCTTATATACTCTCGAGAAGAGTGCATGTCTTGTACTTGGAGCCAGTTGTTATTCTTCAGAGTGCATGATGCATTCTTTCTAGACATACTAGAGGGAGGGGTTTCTTTTTTTATTGTAAAGGCTAAGTTTTTGAGGCTATATTATGTAGAGTGTTGATTTTAAAGATAAATACTCTTGATGAGGTCATGGTAGGTCCACTTGGTTTTCATTCCAGGAAGTGTTGGCTAAGTGGCATTGCTGATGACCCCTTGTCAAGCCATTTGGCCTTGGGTTGGTGTCCGATGTTTCTTGGAGTGGGCCCATTAGGACACATGACCACACTCATAACTTAGTTTCTAAAGGTGATAACATATGTAAGGGTTGTCATACATGGTTTATCACAACTTAATTTTTCCACTTGGACATATTGTTTTTATAGAAAACCCATCCTCCTTGTCTCCATACCAATGATGCCATTCCTTAAAGAATAAGGCTACATGGTTAAAAACGAGCGTGTTGAGGGACACACATATGTTGGGTTTATTTGGGGCATGACACCCTTCGTTTGGATCACCTTGCACTTCGTGTAGCACAATTTCACATTTCTATTGATATTTTATGTAATTGTGTTGTTTAGTCCCCAAATTTGTGGGTTCAATAACCCAATTTTTTATGTTTTGTCATTAACTTGTAGGATGGATATTGTAAAAGGTTAAGGATAGCCTCATATAATTAAGACATCCTAAACTTGGTGTAAAAGCATGCATATGGATTCAATTTATGCATTATTTTATCTTTCTTTTGGTGTATGAGAGCAATTGAAGCTAGGAACACTTCCCTTGGGATGGTTTTTTCTCTTGCATGAATGGTGAATGAAAGAATTTATAGGGTTTGATTGTCACATTCTAAATGGATTATAACAATATTTTTGATAACTTGTGCTCAAGGGTGACCTAAGGTGCATATCCTTGCTCATTTTTTGATTAATGTTGGTAAGTTTATCTTGCAACCCTAGTT
Organism: Pseudotsuga menziesii; assembly: GCA_001517045.1. Taxonomy (NCBI): domain Eukaryota; kingdom Viridiplantae; phylum Streptophyta; class Pinopsida; order Pinales; family Pinaceae; genus Pseudotsuga; species Pseudotsuga menziesii. The sequence continues at coordinate 12,689 of LPNX011130453.1, forward strand.
TAACTTCAATCTTGAAGTTCTTTGGGCTGAGACATGGGTTGTTTGCTAGAATTTTGTGTTTTGTATTTCTGTCTTATTCTCTAACTTTTCCCTAGTCCAATTGTGCTCTTTTCCTTGAGGGCACACTTTTTGGAGTGCCCTCCTTGGGTAGTGTGGCATTGCCTTGGGAAACATGAAATTGCATCAAAATGAATTCACTAGAACAAAATGAGAGACAAGTGACCAGGGGACCAAACAATTTGGTCACCATGGGTTTTTCAAGGGATAAATGACCAAAATTGAGAAAATTTAAGTGATATAACGAAAAATGACCAATTTGGTCATAGGATAAGAACTAAACTAAATATGACCAATTTGGTCATGGGATGAGAAATAAACTAAAAATGACCACCTAACAATTGGTCATTTATTTGATCATTTTTAGTTGTGTCACTCTGACAATGGAAAATTAAATTGCATCTCTTATGGAGGAAGTGACCATGGATGAGTTAAAACGAGTCATTCTCTCACTATAGAAGGATACAATATGGGGCCCAAATGGGTGCCTAGTTGATTTTTTCAATGGATTCATCAATCTATTTGAGCATGATTTATTAGTTGTCATTGAAGAATCAAGACACAATGGTAAAAACTTGGAATCTTTTAACAATGCGTTCATCACTCTCATACAAAATTCTGACATGCCTATGCACCTCGAGGATTTTATACCTATTTATTTATGCAATTGTATATATAAAATCATTGCTAAGACAATAGACAGAAGAATAAGGGGAATCCTCTCGAAATCCATCTCTGAATAACAAATTGCTTTCCTCTCAAGAAGGAAAATTCATGAGGTTATTGGTGTGGCATAGGAGATCATGCACATGATCAAAACAAAAAAGTTACTTGCCATGGTGATAGAGGTAGACCTGTCAAAAGCATATGACAAGGTTAGTTGGTTACACCTTAGTCTCATTTTACTACAAGTGGGATTTCAACTTGCATTAGACAATTGGATTGTGTATTTCATTCAATAAAATTCCTTAGTTTTTTTAGTTAATGGATTTGTATCAGTTTTTTTCATACCCGGGAGAGGCCTCATGCAGGGATACCCACTTTCTCAATTGTTTTTTTTGTTGGTTGTATAAGTCTTGAGTAGAATCATACATCACACAAGGTTTGTAGGTTATTTTTGTGGCATACAAGTAGGGGGAACTATTAATTTCTCTCACATTTTATTTGTTGTTGACATCCTATTTTTTTGTAATGGAACAAGAAGGGAGGCCTCAAAGTTGAAAAATATTTTGATACTCGCTTCAAATGCTAAAGGGATGGTATTGAATGAGAAGAAGTCCATTGTGTCGTACTTGAATTTGGGGGAGGAAAAAATGGACTGGTTAAATAATATTTTCACCTTTCCCTCTATTGATATGTAGGTTAGGCTAAAGTACTAGGGTTTTGTTATTGGGAAAGTTGATAAAATACTTTCTCTATGGTGCAACACGTGGCTCTCTAGGGGTGGAAGCTTAGTGTTGATGAAGGATGTCCTGGAAGCTATACCAATTTACTAGTTTTCAATATATTTCATTACCAAAGGTGTCCTTGAACGTATTAGAAAAATCAGTTTCAATTTTTTGTGGAAAGGTGGAAACGATCATAAGTCTTTCTCTTGGGTATCCTGGGGGGAATTTAAATACCAAAGGATTTTAGAGGTTGGGGATTGAAGAACCTACATTTTTTTTCCAGATCGTTTAGCTACAAACAACGTTTGGAGGATTCTGAAAGGAAATGGGTTATGGGTTATAATTGTTAAGAAAAAGTACATCCATTCAATGAACACTGTAGTGGGGTTTAGATATAGGGAAAAAAAACTTCTAATGTATCTGTAATATGGAAGTCGATACTACTGTCAATTGATCTCATTTGAGAGTGGATTGCATGGAATATAGGGGTAGGTGATAAATTCAAAACTAGAATGGATCCATGGATTGGATGTGGGGGGAATTGTGGTCTCCTAGAGGCCATGTTTCAAGAGATAAGGGATCAAGGATACATATATCTAGCATAGATATGGGATCCTAGATTCAATACTATTAATAGACAATCCTGGATACTTGATGAACACTTTTCATTTATAAATGCATAATTGGATCAATGAATGGCTATACAAATTCTCTTTAGAATATTCATGTCATATTATTTGACAAGGAGAATGAACTTATATGGACAAGGAATCCTGCAGGTGGAAACTTCTTCTCAAAGTTGGGATATCAAGTATTGAGAGAAGAGGAATATTACCATGAGACTCTTTGGTGGTACAATAATTTATGGAACTTTCAATGCCCCTCAAAGAATAAGTTATTCTTATGTATGGCCCTAAACAAAATGGTTCCCACATGGGATCATAGTCAAAGTAAATTTTGGTCTATGCCCTACATATGCCCTCCATGTAAAGCTAATTCAGAGAATGTGGATCATTTGTACATCATATTCTCTTATATGGTATAAGTATTTGAGCATGCCTCTCATATGTTAGGAATGTATTTTATATGGATTGGAAATGACATTGAAGAAGGCCTTTTGAATTGGATTGAAATTTTAGCATTGAAATTTTTGCTAGCTCTACTTGTCATCTTGATCTTGGGGTTTGGTTGGCCTAGATCAATGTGACATTGGAATATGCTCAGATCCCACCTTTTGTTTACGCAACAAAGGGTGAATCTATTCTCAAAAATTTCCCACGGGTGGCTGATGACAACCATTAAAGGAAATTTCAATTTAAAATGGGCCTTCCAAAAATAATACAAATTCCATGTCATCATTTATTAGCCAATCAAAATTCTTTAAAATTAAAAAAGGGAGCACCTCTTAAAAAAAATTTAATATAAATTTGGGGATCGATATAATAAAAAAACTACTTTTTTGTTCGTATTTTTGACATATCTCCTTGTGTTTTTACTCAAATTTCGATTGGGAGAGCTCATTGGATGTGGAATTAAACTACGCATCCAACTAGTACCCACTCAGAATACTTTTGACAGGCCTCTCTACCCCAAAAACAAGAAATACCTGAAAAAACATGACGATGATGTCATCAATACATTTTTTCAAGTATTTCTTGTTTTTGGGGTAGAGGGGCTCGTTAAAAGTATGCTGAGAGGGTACTCGTTGGATGCAGAATTTAATTATGCATCCGACGATCTCTCCCAATCGAAATTTGAGTAACAACATAGAGAGATATGCCGAAAATACAAACAAAAAGTAGTTTTTTTCTTTTATTCCTCCAAAATGAATAAATATTATTTTATTAATTTTCCTTAGGAGGCCAATTTTGAGTTGAAATTTCCTCTAATGAATCAAAGGAGGATCCATGTATAAATCATAGATAAATGAAGAGCATGTGCCCATTTTGATGGGGCCTCACACGGTATTCCAAAAATTGGGGGAGTTGGAGGGGCCCTCTTCATGGATGACTCCAATTGGAAAAAATAAATGTTATCCTTGGAACAAGTACACACAATATGGAATAAATGACAACTCTAAAAATACTTAGCACACATGCATAGTCAAAAGAGGTTCAAAAGCTACAAGTTATGGGTGTCCCTTAACTAGTCATTGACTAGTTCAAACATAGAAGAACCCCCGAGAACATATATATCAGAACTCTCTATGAATAAGTTAAGCCACTTCTTAGTAATTTTCAAAACATCCATTAAGAGAGGAACTCAGAGGTAGATAGTCTCTCAAAGGATGGAATTCACATAAGTTTTCTCCTTTGACGTAGGTGGAAATTTTCAGGTGACCAAATTGTGGAGAATGATTTAGGACTCTTCCCAGGTAGAGAATTAAACATGGTCTTTCAAATAATTTTCTTCTTTCCAAGAAGGTATTTATACTACCATGTTTAGACAAAGATGTATGCTACAGGATGAAAAATATGTGTATGAGTTTATATGGATGAACAACCAAATGTAGGTGAAGAAATTTTTGTTATTTGTTATTAAGTGCAAATACTTGTTTTTTATACATACCTAGATTTTTTTCTATTTTTGCAACTGCATTAGCCCACTATGGAAAATATATAAATATATAATTTGTCATGTAAAACAAGGCATATGGGCCTCAATAAATGTGATTTATAAACATATGAAATTATGATATTTTTCCCAAGGAAAAAATATGAAGAACATTATGCACTTCTCAAAAACCATACTCTAAACATTGAAGGGATAAATTATGTACTAAAAACCTTGTACATTAAAGTGGAATGTTTTTTCTTTGAAATTTAATAAGTTTATAGAGCATATAGTTTTTTTTAAAATTAAATTTTGGTACCTTGACCTAGAAAAACCTTATTCTAGTAGAAATATCCTCTGAAACCATAGCGGAGATCTCAAACCCTAGTCATGGTTGCTACCATCCCTTGACCTTAGCTTTCAATTTACTACTAGTTGATTGAACATGGTGATGATTTTTGGTTTTTGTACATCATACTTAGCCATTAAACATGGAGTCAAGATATGTGATCCCAATTCCAACCATGTATAAAAAAAGTGGGAATATGATTGTCTTTTCAGTGAATGGTCGATGCCTGGAATACTATTTTGGTTCATAATTTTTACTTAATGGATGGAGACTGATTAGTGACAATTAGCTTCTTTGGATGTTCCTTCACAGGACTTGTATCGTTGTATACTTGGATTTATCTAGTAGAGGGACCTAATTCTGGTTTTCCTCTACACATTTGAATTTTATCAATTGTCGTGATTCATTTGGATTGGGGTTTTATATAGTTTTTTTTGTTATGTATGTAGCTAAGGTTTCGACATGTAGAAGAAAAAAGGGTTGGAAATCCCCAAACAATTCGATCAGGGAACTAACCATCCTTGTTATCTCATGCTGGAATGTATTCCTCCTCTCCAATTGGTTGTACTTCAAAATATAAAACTTAGCAAATATTATAGAGATGTGATATGTGATGCATTTTCTGGGAAATCCCCAGGGTCAAGAAACCACAGGTGTCCTCTGCACAGGGATTCAATGTTGTATTGGTTTTGGAGCCTGATATTCCTAAGTCATATGTCCTATTTCATCTGTGTTTGGATTCCAGCACCTGATGGAGGGGTGTGGGGGGGATTACCCCCCCCCCCCCACTACACTCATCTAGGGGATCCAAGGGGGGAGACAACGCATTCGGGAGCCCCCCCACTGGAGGGGGTTCGGGGGAAACACACCTGTAGCGAAAATTGAGTAAAAATGACTTGTAAAATGTTGTAATTTCAAAGTCATGACTTGGTCAATAATGGGTTATTTACGGGCCCATGGTTTTGGGTGACCCATGGTATTTTCCCATGGTATTCGCTTTATAAAAAGAAGGCATTGTAATATGGATGTGTATTGTATTGTAACATTGTGAAAAATGATCTTTGTGATTGTGTGAGAGAGACTGTGAGAGAGTGAAGAAGAAGAGCAGTGAGTGTGCTTCAAGTTTTATCCCTTCATTTTGCTAGGTGGTATAATAATAAAAGGACTAGAAATTTAAGTGTGGGAATAGCCCATCTTGGGTGAACCACGTTATATTGGTGTCTCTCTTGTAATGTGTTATTGTGTTTCATATTTGCATCTTGTTTATTGTTTTTTCTCTACGATCATGTTTTCTAACAGTTGGCATCAGAGCCAAAAGGTATATTTGGTTGGTAAACTCACAGGAAAGAAAGGTTCCTAGTTCAAGTGGGTCAAACGGTGGAAGAAGGAAATCTTAGGGTCAATAAATTTAATGACCAAAAATACCAGTTATGGAAGATGCAAATGGAGGATTATTTGTACAAAAAGGATGTGTTCCTACCATTGGGAAGAAAAGAAAAACAATTGGCGACTATGAAGTATGAAGAATGGGAAGTTCTTGACAAAAAGGCTCTAGGAACAATACAATTTTTCCTGGTTTCGTTGGTGGCTTTCAATATTTCAAGAGAAAAGACAATGGAGGGTGTGATGAGTGTTGATGTATTTGTAACTTCAGAAGATATTATGATTGATATTATAATTGTATGTTGTTGTACCCACATCGGAGATGTGTTTACCTCCTTTTGGGATGTCATTATTATGTATAGACCTTGATGTACAACCTTTGTTATAAGTAGGGGAAATAGTCCTTAGTGTAACATCATGTAATGTGTATTTGGTGTCTCTATAGGAGAAGGCAGCCATGTTAGGGTAATAGGCCATCCCCAGTCTTTTAATAGGACAATTACTTGATTAGTATAAATAGGGAGGTGTCGTCCCTCATTTATACACAACTCACACTCACTCAAGTTTGCATGAGAGAGATAGAAGGAGGAGAGTTAGATAGTTGTTGTAGACTTAGTTGTTGGAGACTTCTTATTACTGGGATTGATCATCTTATGAAAGAGTCTTTGTGACTGTACTATTATGAGGAAGTTTGTGGGATTTTATCCTTTATGGTTTCCACGGTGAAAACATTTATGTCTTGTGTATCTGTTCTATCTTATGCATATTGTTGTACTTGTTATTCGTTAATATAAAGATCCTAACTAAGGTAATAGGATCTAAGAAAAAAATAACATGGTATCACAACCTCTCTAAAATAAGGAACTGTGTAGAGTGGAATCTAGGGCTTCCTAGTTCAAGGTCTTCTCTCCACAGATCATCAAGAAGAGAGGGTTAGGATAACTTGCCTCAGTAGGGTGCATATTTTGGTAGAAGAAGTTTTAGATTTGAACAAGTTTCAATTTTGACCCTATCACTAGTGCCAGGAGAAACTAGGGCATCAAGTTTTGAAGGCTTCCCACCTTAGTTTTCAGGAAAGGACCCTGCTGAGAAAATAACCTCAAGGAGGCGCATATTTCTATCCAAAAATAATTCCCAAACTCCAATTTTGGAAAATTAACGTTTCTCTAACAAATCCTAGATCAGTCAACTCCAAAACTAAGTTGAACACCTCAAATTAGCAAGATCTAAATATTTTCTATTTCCATTTGAGGTTCTCATTAGAAAAGATGACTCACCATACTCATCTTGAGGACATGATTGGAGGGGATGATAACTTTCGAGCATGGAAGTACATAATATCCCTGATCCTTGCAGAGAATGAATTGGATCACTACATCACTGGAGAAGTTACAGAACTAGAGGTAGATGAGGCTAAGGCTACTCATAAGAATAACTTGGCTAAGGAGAAGAGAATCATTGCAGATTATATTAAGGATCACCTCATCCCCCATTTTCCATCATTCAAGACACCGAAGGACGTATATGATGATTTGACAAAGATGTTTAAGGGAAAGAACATCAACCAGAAGATGACTTTTAGGAACTAGTTGAAGAATGTGAATATATAGAACTCTGAGCCCTATTGATGACTGTATGAATATACACATATAGTCTTACTTCACAAGGGTTTCACAAATCAAAGAACAACTTGAAGCAGTTGAAGAGAATGTCTAATAATGAGAAATTGTGATGACTAACTTGAATGGTCTCGCTAGATCATGGGACTCATTCATTCAAGGAATATGTGCAAGAATAAGGTTGATCTCTTTCAGCATACTCCAAGGAGAATGCACACTAGAAGAATCTTGACTTGTAACAAGAGAAAGAACATGGGACTAACTGAAGCTTAAGCTCTGACAGTTCACACTAGGAATAACTACAAGAAGAAGGAGAAAAATGAGAACTATCATCACAACAAAAATAAGGACAAGAAACAAAAGAAGATCAAGAGATATCCTTCCAATGTTTGATGCTATACTTGTGATGAAAATGGACACTTTGCAAGAGACTATCCCATCGAGAAAAAAATGTCACCATGCTCATGTTGTCGAAGACGATGAACCAAAAAACAAAAGATTCAGAAGAGAGAAGGATGATTCCGATGAAGAGTATGTGCTATCTACAACACTTATGGGAACTATCTCACATTAAGAGCAGTGATTGGATAGAAGGAATCATTCACTAATATGTTTGATCATGAGTCACCTCAAAAGGTGAAACTTGGGGATGATTACCAATACCTCATAAAAGGGAGTGGAGTAGCTTCATACAATCTAGACTATGGGAAATCCTTAAAGATGAAGGGCATGTTGTATGTTCCATGATTGAAGAAGAATATTCTCTCCATCTCTGCATTAGATGCAAAGGAAAAGAGAGTTGCATTGTCGATGACCAAATTCTATTGTGGCATAAAGGAAAGACAATAGATGATGCAACAATGATTGGATAAGAAGACAATGGATTGCATAAACTAAAAGGATGAGCTAAACAATAATTGGTTCATGAGTCAATAGAACCAAGTGAACTATGGCACCGAAGGATTTCACATACGCACTGTTGAGCACTACATATGGTAAGAAAATTAGTTTCCGGGCTTCCAGAGATCCATGAAAAGCATGAAGCGATTTGCAAAGGATGTGCACAAGGAAAGAATGCGAAGAAGACATTTCCTAGCAGTGAAAGAAAGGTTAAAGGAATACTAGAGATAGTACACTCAGATGTACATGGACCCATGTTTTCTAGCTCATTAAGCAGGTATGTGTACTATGTTTCCTTTATAGATGATTTCTCACATAAGGCTTGGATATATTTCTTGAAAGGGAAAAATCAAGTATTCGGTAAGTTCAAGGAATATAAATCCTTAGTCGAGAACCAAAGTGAAAGGAAGATCAATAATTTTCGGTCAGATAATGGTGAAGAATTCACCTTAGAATAATTCAAGGAAATATGTAGAGAGTCTTGGATTAATATGGAGTTGAGCACTCCATATATTTTCCTCAACCGCTCCTTCGTTCATCATGCCGATTGATGTTGCCATGCATAGAATAGGAATGGTATATTCCATTGGCATTACTGCTTCTTTTTCATAAACTAACTTGAATGGTGTTTGTCCCATCAATATTTTACATGTTGTCCTATAGTCCCATAATATCATAGGGATATTTAGATCCCAAACGTCATGATTTGCGTTGCAAACCTTTGTTAGTGTTTTTTCCAATATCTTGTTGAACGCTTCGACCACGTCATTCACTTGTGGGTGATATGGAGTAATTTTCTTATGTTGAATCTAAAATTACTCAGTCATCTCTCCAATCGTTTGATTGGCAAAGTGAGCCCCTTGGTCGCTCGTCAATATCTTTGAACATCCAAATATGTTAGCCACATTTTCGAATAGGAACCTAGCTTCTTTTACAGTTGTAGAATCCTTCACTGATGTTGATTCATCCCATCTTGTCAAGTAGTCCATCGTAGTAATGATATATCATGAATCTATTCTTTTGCTTGGAGGAGGATTGATGGGTTCGAAAAAGTTCACTTCCCATTTATCAAATGGTTGTAGTGTTATCTGAGGTACTAACAACATCTCATCTCTCTGTGATGGTTTTCTCATTCTTTGGCATACACTGCATCTTTTCACGTATTTTGTGGCGTTGTTGTGTAGTTTTAGACACCATAATCCAGCTCATAGTATCTTACTAGCGATTGTGTGACCTCCATAATTTCCTCCTGCAATTTCATCATGCGCCTCTCCCAATACTCTTTTCTTTTCATGTGGAAGAACATATCGACACATAATTTCATCTGACCCCATCTTGTATAGTTGTCCTACAATTAGTTGGAAGTTAGTGGCTTAGACAACCAATTTATTCTTTAGACTCGTGGTGAGCTCCTCTGGGGCCTTTCTTGTCACCAAAAACTGAATGATTTGTTCATAATGGTCATCCACCATCCCGAATCTAAACAACTGCACATCAGGAAAGCCATCCTCGATGTTGTTTAGTTCTTTGCTTGAATTTATCTTGGATAGATGATCGGGTCCTGCATTTAACTGCCCTGGTTTCACATTGTTTTTGAAATCATACTCTTGGAATAGTAGCAACCATTGACAGATATTCCCCCCAACACAGGATTGTTGACTAGGTACTTCATTGCGGAGTGATCGGTAAACATTTTGAAATGTCCTCCTAATAAGTAGTGGCGTAATTTTTGTAATGCATACACCATCAAAAACCCTTCTCTTTCTGTCATTGTGTAATTTTTCTCTGTCGTATACAATTTCTGACTTGCAAATGCAATCGGGTGGTCGATTGCTCATTCCCCTGGTTGAGCTAGGATTACCCCTAATGCAAGTGATGAAGCATCATCATGAACATAGAACTCCTTTGTCCAATACAAAAAAACTAATATTGGTGTTGCAACCATCTTTTTCTTTAGAGTATCGAGGCTTCTTTGGAACTTGTCATTCCATTATAACTTCACATCTTTCTTCAATAGCTCCTCCATTGGCACAATGATCGCTGTGTATCCCCTTATGAACTTTCATTAGTACCCTGTGTGGCCCAATGTTGCCATTAGATGTTTTACTATCGTAGGTGCTGGTAAAACAAAAATTGCCACAATCTTGTTAGGATCGACCAAGATGTCATCCTTACATACAATGTCTCCCAATAGAATAAAAAATGGAGCACAAAATACACGCTTCTTCAAATTTAATGAAATCTAATGTTGTCGGCACCTTTCTAGAATCGGTCGAAGATTCACAATGTGGTATTTAACCAGGCCATATACGGTCCAATCGTCCATATATACTACAAGAAACTTATGAATGAAGTATTTAATGCAGCGACAACTAACCTTGAAAAAAGCGCAGGCGTTTTCTTCAGACCAAACGACATCACTGTGTACTGAAAAAATCCTCATTCTATTACGAAAGTGATTTTGTGTTTATTCTCCTTCGCAATCCTGATTTGGTGATATCCTGAAAAGCTGTCTGTAAATAAATATATTTCTTGTCCTCCAAATCCTTCCAGTACTTTGTCAGTAAATGGCATCGGGAATGGATCATGAAGACTTGCATAATTTAGCTTCCTTAGATACACATAGATCTGGATTTCCCTTGTCTTTTTTTCTTGCATCACCATTGAACTGATCGATTCTAACTCTTCGACATGTTCGAGAATACTAGAATCCATCATCCATTCTAATTATGCTTTGACGCGTTCTTTGTATATTGGATTCAATTTGTATGGTCGTTTCTTGACTGATTTCATATCACGTTTTAGCGGAATCTTCATTCCACCCAGATCGCCTGAAAAATATCTTTCATCTCAGAAAAATTGGTCGGGAATAAGTCCTGAAACTCATGTATTAGCTCAGTGACTTTCCCCGTTTCCAAATCATCTAAATAATATACAATTCTATAAAAATTTGGGTCCTTTATTTCCCAATATTGACCTTTTCTGTTTCAATGGTTGCTTAAATTCGTTGCCTAACATTTCTGTTACTGCAATGTGATGACTTCCCTCTGGTTCTAGAATTTCCATAGCTCTCATATCATCTTCATCATTAGGTTCTCCTGACACATTATAACATGCCATCATCATTTGTGGTGTCATTTTCCATTGTGGTTCTATTGGTAACTCGATCGTAGCTGTCTCCAACACTTTGTCACAGATGTCCTGCAATGCACTCATTATATTCACATACAGTTGTGGTTGGTTATATTGCAATTGAGTATACTGCAGTTGTGGTTACAGTATTTCTATTGGTCGTTTCTCCTCTCCCTTCTTAAAATATGTATCCATGGTCCTTTCTTGGAGAAAATCATACGGTCTGCAATCCTTTTCTTCGTGGCCAACCAATCGAAAAAAATTGTAGAAAAGGTCCACTGATTTTGACAAAACCTTTTGAAAGGTATATGCATTCCTCGGACTGATGTCCTCTATTCTAACAAATGTGGCACCATGGAAATGCTCCTTGAATTAATGGATTTGGGGCTCCAACATGTAAATATTATCCGAAGTCCAAGAATTGATCCTTATGATGTTCCTCCGTTTGACATCAACTACATCCATAGTTCTTCATGGACTTATTTTTCCTTCTTAATATCTTGCAACTAAATAGTGAGGTTTGCTAATTGTGACTAGATATGGCTCATTCCAATCCCTATTTCTCTAATTGGTGAAGCTTCTAGTTTCATTGCATTTTCCAAAGATTATGCTCGAGATGTGATTTTTTTTTGCATAATGGAATACATATATGTGGTACCAAAGCTGTGATAAACCATTCCTTATGTTGCATATCGCTCATTCCAAAGCTGACCTTAGCCATAAGAGTTTTGAATCCCTGATCAAAATCCCACACCGATTCATTAGGGTAATGATTTATTTCCTTCAACTCAGTAATACACTATGATTCAGATTTTGGTTTCTTAAATTCCTCGATCAGTCCAGTCCCGATTTACACCAATGTCTTCTAGGGATTCCATGTCGGTACTTGCACAAATTTCATGTACCAATCCAACGCCCGACCTCGAAAGGTCGTTTCTAGTTGTCCTTTCTTGATATCTTCATCATACACTTGTTTTACTATCCCTACTGCTTCGCATAAGAACTGATATTGTTTGAAATCTTGAATTGTATTACCCTCGAACAGGGGTAGTTTCACATCGTCACCCACCATTCTAGGTATTCTCCTAGTATTCATCGATCCACTACTATTATGACTATGTTGACACATAGGAAAACCCTGTGATAAGCTTGTGTTTCTTCCTCTTGGGTTTGATGCAGTGCACAAAGGAGTAGGTATGTTGTCACTTTGGTTCGATCCTTCCTCAGACTCAGGCATATCCTTGTCATTTCCTTCATCAATGTAGGTCTTCTTAGTCCCTTGTGGCCCCTTCCCACATTGTTTTGTTCTGGTCGCACCGAGACTCTCCTCAATCCTTTGCCTCTTCTCTTTCCTAACCTCACCCCACTTCATATGAGACCACACTCTTCCATGTCTTCCCTCACAGTCTCATCGTAAATTACACCCATATACCCCATATCATTCCATCCAACCCTCACCTTCGCAGTACCTACAACCGCTGCACACTAGTGATTTACGCGTCTGAATTCATTTTTAGTATTCTCTTTTTCATAGATGAGCATCTTAATTTGAAGTTGCAATGAAAATAGAAATCTCCCTTTGGGTCCCTTAAAGAATTATCTTTTGGCATCACTGTAGGATTTAAGTGTGTCATCAACAAACTCCGTAATATACCCCTCCAAAATGTTGTCTATCCACACATCGATAGCCCTTGAACCTTTGTTGTTCACCCTTTGCAACCACTAAATTAGTTCTGAGGTCAATCGATCAGGTTTGGCTCCTTGAAAATTTTTCTTCTGGAAAGTAAGTTATGCCAACCACTCATATCAGAGTATATATATCTTTCCAACCAATATTCTATCATCAATCTGGGGTTCTGATTTTATTCTTTAGAAAACTCTCGGGCCTTTTGATCAAACCATTCTTGGATCTCCAGTTTCGTCAAATGCCACAACATGTCATCTTCTTCTTTGCACTATGGTCCTGACAATGGAACCATTTGTTGACACAATCCTGTTGACATGGGTTCACTGCATAGATATATTGACATCCATCGATGAAAATTGTAATTTTCTGAAGTATGATATGCACATCTGAACACTATCTAATGCTGCAAATTAAATAAATTTTTTGATATTAAATTACAACCACTCAATGAACCTTTAGACTAGGTAATTCAAGGTGTTTTGCTGGGAAAATTTACAGATAAGGGAGTAGGAAGTGGGAAGAAACCAATATTAATTTCAGAATAGTGAATTCCTTTCCCCAAACGCATTTATATCAGGTATCATTCAGGTTTTATATTCTGCTATGCGGAAACCTATTCCCACGCTTCTGGGTCACCCAACCGTGAAACTAGGGAAATTCCTTCTGTCCTTTCGAAAAGGGTGTTAAAAAAAAGCGAAGAGGTTTAATAAATACTTTATATAGCATAAAATATTATTTGGGATAGTTTCTAATATATCTGGAGTTGTCTGGAGAGATTAGGAGAAAACTGGGATTTTTAGGCAATTTTGGTCTAATGATACCCTGCACAATGGAGGATTCCAAATCATTGTACGAACTCAAATAAATTATGATATGGAATTATTTATGGGTATTTGTTTCTTTTCATGATTTATAGAAACTTACATAACTATATTTGAGTGGGTAGAACTCATTTTATAGCAGAAATGGTAAAACTAGTGTTCTAGCTAGGGTGCAAAATCAAGCATAGGGTTTGTAACATATTGAATTCAATGCATAAAATGAAATATGAAAGAAATTAATACAGATTTAATGAAAATATAATCATTTATACTCCTTCCCATTACCTTTTCTTGTTAAATATTGCACTAGATTGATCAATTCCCCCCATTACAATGACAAATTAAACTTTTCATGAGAAATTGAGAAGGTAAAATTCAGGGACAGAATTATTTAGACCTGATAAATATAAATTACAGAGTTTATCATCTTTTATAAATAATATAGCATTGTATTGACTGAACATTACATAAGAAGACTCCAAAATGGTGGGCAGGAGGCCCAACATATGATAAGAGAAAGGCTAAGAGCATAGGTGAAGCTTGGGATTCAATGGAGCTTGACTTGGATGAGATGGAGGCTGAAAAATATGTCTTATATGAGCTTCAATTTCTGAACATCAAGCACTCCGTACTTGCAAAGAGAAGAAATGGGGATGAAGGAGTGGGAACGGAAGGTTTGGGGCTCATCTCCCAAGTGTCTGAGGCACATCACTCACAAAGGCATGCTCTCATAAGCATAAATCAATAAAAAAATCAACTAAAATGTGTGAATTCTCTCTAATTTTCCTTTAATAGAATTTTGGGTGACCTGTTTAGCAAGTGGAGTCCAATGGTTACCTGTGAGAGCAAGTCAACCACCTAGAAGCCCTAACCATAGCCACATGAGCGCCCTCCTTGAGAAAATTGGAATGTAGGACCATGTGGAGATGTTTCCATGTCCAAATCATCCCTATGACTTAGTAACTACACCCTCCTTATTCAAATAGTTGTTGCTTTTATTCATGACAACTTTATGCGTTTCTCTGCTTTTGAGACTAATTATCCATAAGGAAATTGTGCCTTCCTTTTCCAAAAATTTCCTACTTTTGTCCTTACAGCTTTTCTGAGTTCTCCAAGAAGAAACTACACCCTCCTTTGCAAAACTTTCCCTCTTTTGTCTCTGGCTTATTTTTGGTGGATTTTAGGCACTTTCCCTTTTCCTCTTTGACTGCTTTTGTCATAGAGTTTCATCTTTTTTTACCTTCGCAAGTTGACTTTCCCAATGCGCCCCCTGACATGGAAAGCTCATTTCCACGTAATTAAATTGCATAATTAATAATAATGATGAATAAAAATTAAATACATGCCTCAATAATAATTATTAGCAACATTTCCCTAGGAAGATTAATTAATGTCAATTTGAAACCCTAGGAGTTTCAGCATGGTCAACACTTTTAATGATCAGATTGAGGGAACATGACATTCCTCTCCTCCCAAATAAGCAGGGTGCTGCAAGATCTTCTCATCCTCCCAAGTAGCATCTTCATTGGGTAATCCTTTCCACTGTATCAATTATTCCTTGATTGTTTTGTTCCTTAATTTCCTTTCTCTACCCATCAGCACTTTCTCTGGTACTAAGACCAAATGGCCTTCATCATCCAGAGGTGGTTTTTATTTAGAAGCTACTATCTATTGTCCAATTTCTTTCTTTAGACAAGACACATGAAAAACATCATGGATTTTGTTGTTTGTTGGAAAATCCAACTCGTAGGCCACTTCACCAACTTTTCTGATAATCTTCCAGGGTCCATAAAATATTGGCTGAAGTTTTTCATCCCCTTTCTTCTTCAAGGAAGACTGTTTGTAAGGTTGCAGCCTTAGGTAAACTAAGTCTTCCACTTAGAACACTCTGTATATTATATGATTATTTGCATACATATTTTGTTGGTTCTGTGCCATCTGCAGATTGCCTTTTAGTGCCCTTAAAATGTCTTGGTTTTCCTGCAACCAATATTTAGCATTTTGTTCCCTATAAGATCCAAACATTAATTTTGCAAAAGTCAGATCTTCATACCCATACAACTCCATAAAGGGTGTCATTCTGATAGAAATATGAAATGTGGTGTTATAACAGAACTCACCCAGGTGGAGCCAAGTTTCCCAAGATCCTTGCTGTCTTGTAACATAGTTACGGAGGTACCCTTAAAGCCATTGATTCACTCTTTCATTTTGTCCATCTTTATGGGGGTGATAGCTTGTGCTCATGTTCATATTTTTTCTAACCAGATCAAACAATGCCTTCCAAAAAGAACTAGTGAACTTACTATCTTTGTCATTGATTATAATTTCGGTCAGTCCATGAAGCCTGAAAATGTCCTTGAATAATAGGGAAGCAACCTAACTAGCAGAAATAGTGGATGTCATTGCAAAAAATTGTGCATATCTTTTCAACCTATCCACCACCACATAAATACTGTCTTTTTCTTGTGACTTTGGCATCCTAGTGATAAAGTCCATGGATACACTTTTCCATTTTTGATATGGAATAGGAAGAGGCTGGAGAAGTCCAGTATGGTGTGTGTGCTCCACTTTGTTCTATTGACATGCAGAACATTCCTTCACAAACATGAGACCATCATATTTAAGTCCCTTCCAAGTAAATCTCCCAGTTACCTTCCGGTAAGTCTTCAGAAAACCAGGGTGACCAGCGACTGGTGCATCATGGGAAGCTTCTAAAATCTTCCTCTTTAGTGTAGATCCAGGCACTAAGAAAAAATTGTTTTTGTAGTAGATGAGGTCATCATGAACCGTGTACTCTTCATTCTAGTTTAACCCATCCAAAACTTCACAAGAAAACTAATCTTTAGAATATTCAGTGGCCAACTGGATCTTCCATTCATTTAACAACTGCAACAAAGAGAATGTGGGCTTACGGGAGAGTGCATCATCCAAAACATTCATTTTCCATTTTTTATACTCAATGTCAAAATCATAAGACTGAACTTTACTCACCCATTTTTTATTCCTGTCATTGAGTTCCTTCACAATAGTGTTGTGATCAGTATTCACAATGAATTTACCTCCCACCAAATACTGCCGGAATTTGGCCAATGCATGCATAATGGCTAGCATCTCCTTATCATATATGGAATACAACCTTTCATGTAGCTGCAATTTTCTTCTTTCAAATGCAATAGGATGCCTATATTTCATCAAAATATCTCCAATGCCTACACCAGAAGCATCACATTCCAACCCAAAAGGTTTGGAAAAATCAGGAAAGGAAAGTACTAGACAACTTCTCATTATCTATTTCATTTTTTGGAAATATTTTTCAGCCTCCTTGCTCCAACTAAATCCACCCTTCTTAGTAAGATCTGTCAAGGGTGCAATGTATAGGGAGTATCCTTTGACAAATCTGCGGTAGTAGTTACAAAGCCTCTCAGTTCAGTGAGGTTCCTTAGGCTGGCCCATTCCAATATGGCATTTATTTGTCCTGGATCTACATTGACTCCTTCTTGGCAGATCATATGGACAGGATATAGCAGTCTTGTCATGTCAAACTCACACTTAGACATATTGGAAAAAAATGACAGATATGCAAGCATAGTGAGTACCTCATCCAAGTGGTGCAAGTGCTCCTCCCATGTCATACTATAGATCAAAATATCATCAAAAAACACAAGGACATACTTACAAAGCTATTTGTTGAACACCTTGTTCATATATGATTGGAAGGTTGTTGGTGCATTAGTCAAGCCAAATGGAATGACCAAAAACTCAAAGTGGCCAAAATGACAATAAAAGGTTGTCTTTTTTATGTCTTCCTCCGTCATTCTGATTTGATGGTACCCTAACCGAAGATCTATTTTGGAGAAAATTTTTTCTCCATGCATCTCATCAATTCAGGGAATCAGGTACCATTTCTTTATCGTCTTCTTGCTCAAATCCTAGTAATCTATGCACATACTGAGTGTCCCATCCTTCTTCTTCACCAAAACCACCAAAGAAGCAAAAGGACTGGAGCTTGGTCTGATGAGGCCCAACTCAAGGAGCTCTTTGATGGCCTTCTCAATTTCATCCTTGAATCTCTTTGGATGCTTATAGGGATGGATTTTTATTGGAAGTGTACCAGCTTCCAACTCAATCCTGTGTTGAATGCCATGGTTAGGTGGCCGGCCATGTGGAAGGTCTTCAAAAACCATCTTATGCTTGTGCATCAATTTTTGCATATCTTTGGGTCGGGAGGAAGCTATGGTAGTAGTTCCCTTAGTGGTGATTTGGAATTCAACATCCCATTCAATGTCCCCATGCCTCATAACAGATATCATACTTTTTGCAGAAATTACTTGGTTGGGATAAGTATTCATGCCTTTCAATACCATTGGTTTTTCATCAGCATCCTTGAAAATTATTTGTGGTATCTGGTAATTCACAGAGTTCTCTCCAATAGAGTACAACCATGTAGGTGTCTATCACATTGACAACATAAAAGTTGTCTTTCACAATATAGTCACTGATATTTACTTGCAGATTTGGAATCCATTGATTCCATTCCATGGTATGGTTACCAGGAATGACCATAGTGAATCCTTTAAAGGACTCATTTGGAAATTTTATCCTCTCCACCAGGTTTGAATCAATAAAATTATGGGTGGCACCCGCATCAACAAGGACTGTGATTTTTTGTCCTTGTAGTACTCCTTTCAGCCTTAAAGTATGGAACTGGGGTACTCCACTGAGTACTGAAATTTTGTTGCTGGTTTGATGGGGTTTCTCCTCTTCTTCGGTTGTTTCATACTCTCCATTATCCATATCAGCTTCTTCCACCACCTATTCATCACTTTCAGAAAATACTTCAATATAGTGTGCTTTTCCCTTCACAAATTTGTGACCTGAAGCCCAAGGTTCTTGGCAGGAAAAACACAGCTTCTTTCTCCTCAAGTCATCCTGATCCTTGTAGGATTAATCTCTCTTTCCAGGGGTAGGAAATATTCTCACGGGAGGTATTTGATTTTGAAATTTATGAGGCATAGGGGGTTTGGGAGGATACTTGGTCCTCAGAATTGCATCCTGCAGGTCTCTAGTACTGCTCACCACTTCCTGCATAGTGGTAGGTCGGTAATACTTCACCAACCCCTTCAATGGTTCAGCCAGTCCATTTGTAAACAAAAGGATCAGCCTTGATTCTGATATGTCAGTGACTATTAAAGCCACCTTTTGGAACTATGATATGTATGCTTATGGAGTTCCAACTTGTCTAATGTGTGCCAAATCTTGGAAAGAGATATCAAGATCCCTTCGGTCAAACCTTTTTGTTAATTTTCTGGTGAACACCTCATAGGTGACTACTTGATCATGGCCTAGGGACTTCATGCCATGAAACCGCCAGTCAATGGCCTCCCCATCAATATTTAAGGCTTCCAACTTTATGGAATCCCTTTCTGCCCTAGGATTCAACTGAAAATATGTATCCATTTTTTGAATCCAAGAGCTCACTGAGCAATTGGAAGTGCCATCAAAATATGGCAAAGTGATTTTCCCAATGGAATTCTTTAATTCATAATTCTGATATGGATTCCTTGGAGCCCTTCTTGGATGCCACCTAAATTGAGTCTCACAGAAATATCTAAATGGCAGAGCTCTTCTCCATTCTTCACTCAATGATTGATAAACACAAAACTTCTCCTCCCATGTATCAATTGCTTCAGCCTGTGCTTCATGGTCTTGCTTTGGGATCTCTACAAATTTGGGAATAGTAGGTCATGGATGAAAATTTGGTTCATCTCTATACTCTAGAGGCCTATTATGAGGCCCATTCTTGGAGAAAATATTCCCACCCATGACCTTTCTTTCTTCATATTGGGAGCCAATGCTGCTCCATTCTCCATATTTCACTCCTGGTTGTTTAGCTAAGAATTATTTGGTCTCTTGACCAGACTGTATGATGTTTATTGAAATGTATTGCGTAACTTTCAAAATTTGCTTTACAAAGTTCTTGAACTCATATTTCTCACCCCTCTCCTCATGGAATCTTCCATCCACAGATTCAACTTCCTCCTCTTGAGGGATCTTTCTTTTGGTATCAGAATTATATTTTGGACCCATTGAATAATATCAAGTGAAGGTATGGAGGACCATGCTATGATACCATTAGTAATGTTCCCAAGTTTGATATGCAGACTTGAACACTATCTAATGCTGCAAATTAAATAAAATTTCTGATATTAAATTACAACCACTTAGTGAACCTTCAAACTAGGTAATTCAAGGTTTTTTGCTAAGAAAATTTGTAGACAAGGGAGTAGGCAGTGGGAAGAGAGAAAGAGTATGTTCATAACAATGAATTCCTTTCCCATAACACATTTAGATTAGGGACTATTAAGGTTTCATATGTTATATTTTTATCATTTAAGCCATATGATCTTAGGATGTTATCTAAGAGAATAACATGCACAACAATAATCACAAGAGACAAGAGACACAAAGAGTTTTCCTCGAGGAAACCATAAAGGAGAAAAACCCGCAACTTCATCAGAGATAGAATGAGCACCAATGGAAAAAGTAAAACCCAAATACAGAAAGATGATCTCCGATAGCTATTCTCTCTCTCACTTATGTGAGCTTCTCTTCTCTCACTCATGTGCTACAGTTGAGTGAGTGTTTGTTTCAAATAGAGAGACTCACTCTCTATTTATACTAGTTTTCCACTTGATAATTACTTACCAGGGATGAATTCACTAGGAGAGTCTAATAACCCTAGTACCCCTCAATTGTGGGGACTATTTCCCGAACTTACAATGGAGGATTAACCTCTATGAATTTACATGAATTTATTATATTAATGATTCTACCGATAGGAACATTAGGGTACAATGAAATACAATATAAAATATAAAAGTGAATACATTCCGAAGTTACAAATACATGAACACTCCCTCTTAACTAGGAAGGTATTCTCTTGACACAGTTCATCAGCACAAGTCTTCGTATTTGGATCATCAAAGCTGGATCATCATCAAGCTGGATCACCATCAGGATGGATAATCATCATCATTAATGCTCCCACTATCTCGAGCAAATGGTGCTATCTCTCAATTCTACTCATCATAGAAAGTTCTACAGAGCCAACCCTTTTTCATGTTGGTTGTAGGCATAGCATCCATGTAGGTATTCATCTTCTATAACACTTATATCTGACCATGGGAGGAACACATCCCACAACCATTTCAGAAAGACTCTGCACTTACATTTGACCATGTGGGGAACACATCCCACAACCATGTCAGAAGGGCTCTGCACTTACATTTGACCATGTGGGGAACACATCCTGCAACCATGTCATAAGGGCTCTATTCTTACATCTGACCATGTGGGGAACACATCTCGAAACCATGTTAGAAGGGCTATGCACTTACATCTGACCATGTGGGGAACACATCTCGCAACCATGTCAGAATGGCTCTACACTTACATCTGACCCTGTGGGGAACACATCCCCCAACCATGTCAAAAGGGATATGCACTTACATATGATCATGTGGGGAACACATCCTGCCACCATGTCAGACTCATCACTTCCCCTTGGAGGGAACCTTGATCTGAAGAACACCAAGCTTCTCTCTGTAGTACTCATACTTCACTCAAGCCATTTCTAGCATAGAATTACATCAGGGCTGGTTATGTACAAGGATAAAATGTGAGCTTCTCCAGGACTGATTACATTTGAGGACAACCTACAGGACTATTTACATCTGAGCAAACTACGAGCTTCACCAGGATTTTATGCTCAGACAACCAGCCTCACCAACTATGCTAGAATTCATCACTCCCTCTTTCGAGAGATCTCGATATGGATAAAAAACTGGAGCTTCATTGTTCCTTTTCTTCTTTGGCTGTACTCAGTGACACGTAGGATGAATTCCTACTAAACCAAGAGATTACACCTGATCCCATACTGAAGAAGCACCCTGAAGTGCTCTTCTGCTCAATGGAACTACCTGCCCAATCTAAATCCACATAACCCTTCTAGGTTAATGTTCTGATTTGCCTCATACTTGAGCCCATAATGAACTGTACCCTTTAGGTACCTCACTACATGCTTTGCAACCATAAGGAGAACATGTCTAAGATCCATCAGGAATTGGCTCAATGTTTTCATAGCAAAGCAAATATCTAGTCTCATATTCATCAGGTACATCAAGGACCTAATCATCTGACAATACATCGTAGCATCAACTGACTCTGATGAAGCATCACTCAATAGCTTCATGTTAGATGCAATAGGTGTGGTCATGGCCTTATAGTCCATCATCCCAAACCTCTTCAGGATATCCATTGCATACTTCCCTTGCCCCAAGGAGATTCCATCTACATTCTTCCACACCTTTATGCCTAGAAAGTAATGCATCATATCCAAGTCCTTCATCTCGAAATCTGCAGCAAGTCTCCTTCTTCCAACTTTAATGAGTTCCTCTTTTCTTTTAGAAACAATTCATCAACATATAACAGGAGCATCACTGGTATTTCACCTTCAACATTGAAGTAAAGGTTGGAATCCGATTTACTCTCAATAAAGCTTAGAGTCATCAATAAAATGTCCATCCTGTCGTACCATGTCAAACCTCAGGATCTTCTGTAGCCACTCCCTATTAAGCAGAGCATCATTCTCCCTTTTCCTTTCGTACTCTATGCATTGAAACATTCTGTACTAGAGTGACAAGTAGCTTCCTCTGCTAATAATAATCTATGTATCCATCTAGGGTCACTGGATACCAATATCCTCTATCTTGAACCTTTTCAAAAGTTATTCTCGCACCCATCTGTGAGCGTGTCATCCTCTATAGCATTTCATATTCAACCTTGTAGAAAAGATTAATATCTTCATCACTCTATGTGATATTCAAGCTCCTAATGTATGTGTTTACCCATGGGTGCCTTCTGAGCTTGTACAAGGCCTTCTTTAATTTGCACACATGAGTTTGACTGTCATGGGTTTCAACTTTCGTTGGTTGCAATTGTCTCTTCATAGTCTATGCCTTCTTTCTGTGAGAAGCATCGTGTTACGAATCTTTCCTTGTATCCCATGATGTTTCCATATACCGCATGTTGGATCTTGTAGATCCATATGGAGGACACTACGGACTTACCTTCAGGTCTCGATATCGCATCCTAGACATCATTCTTCTTGAACTGGTACTCTCCTTCCCTTTCTTCTTGGATACTTCTTCATAGTTGGAAGGATCTGCATCAATGATGTCGCTCAACAGTGTCACATAATTGCATTGTGTCTGAGACCTCTTTCTTTCTTTGAAACTATTGTCATATTATTCTTCATATTGGATTATTTCTCGAACTGTCGTCACTTGTTCTTCGGAACAAGTCTCATCCTTCTTTTCTTGTAGGCAATTGGACGCGATCTTTCCTACAAGTCAAATTCATTAGTTGTATGGTTAGAAACATTTCATAAGGCATATTCATAATGGAAAATTCTTATGCATAAAGATATAATCATGCAACTATTTTAGCCAATACAACATTCATCCATATCTCATGGAAACTTTCTAGATGCCTTCCATCTCTACCATGACATCATTGAGATTGTGCACTAAACCAATATGTCAGCAAAGAGGTTTCATTCTAGATAAGTAGTAATGGAGAGTTGTATAGAACCATGGGATACTTACCCATCACATGCATATGAGTAGTATACTTTCATTAATCCAAACATTCTATCATGCATAACACATCAACTGAATATAAACAAATGCATAACAAAATAATATCATGAAATGACAATTGAATACTTATCTTTATTCATTTCATGGGTATACTCCTTCTTAGGCCTTCAGCTTCATCATCTTCTTCATTCATAACAAAATCATTTCTTATCCAAATGATAATATGGATAAGAGGTTCTTCAAGAGTTGAGTCCTTTGTATTCCTCATTGCTTGAGGGATCTTCTTTGGATCGTGAGAGCTTGATCTTCAACTGCTCCCATTTTCTCTTCTCTTATTATGAGTCAAGCTTATTCTTGTTTTCACTCTTCCCAGAGTCTTCTAAAGGTAATCACTTTATTCTGGCACACATTCCTCGAATGACTGAATCCCATGATCCTGGGAGGCCATTCAATGTGGTTATAACAATATCTTAGTCTTCTTCAATTACTTCGTCATAGCATAAAACACTTCCTTTTGGTGTCTACATGAGAAATGAGATGATCTTTAATAGAAGCTGGAATTATTCTTTTTGCTCTGACCAAGTTCTTCTTGTGTAAGGCTTTGGCCTCATCTCCCTCTGGAACTGGAACCTCTCCACTTATGTAGGTGTCCAATTCATTTTCTTCAAGAACCAATGAGATTTTATACTTCCCTACTTGGAAGTTGTCAGGTTCACCAATATTTCCATCTAGATTGTGTGATTAGTCATTTTTAAATGAGAACCTCAAATGTAAATAGCAAAAATTTAGATCTTACTGATTTAAGGTGTCCATCCTAGTTTTGGAGCTGGATGATCTAGGATTTGTCAGAGAAACCCTAATTTTAAAAACTTGGAGTCTTTTATATCTGATTGGATATAATATGGGACTCTTCGAGGCGAGCTATCCAATGTACTCCTTTTCTGAAAATAGTAGAGGGAAGATCCCAGAACAGGGAGCCCTAGTTTTCCAATTTCTTCTACAGAAATGTCTGATATTGTTTCTGCAATATCTTTGAAATTACTGCTCTCGTGTGTTAGAAATTTCATATTGAGGTAGCCACCTATGTCCTCTTTCCAACACCATAGGTTTGAGTAGAAGTAGGTTCACCAATTGGGACTTATGAGAGTTTTCCCAAGGTGACGTGTTTTAGGACTGTTCATCATAGAGAACTTGTTCAGACTACCACGTGTCATTGTTTCACCTTCGGGGTCTAAAAAAATTATCATAGAAGGTAGAGTATATACCCTATCAAGAAAATCTTGAGAAATTTCATTTGGACCTTTTTATCCCGAGATATAACAATTCTCCCAAGGTGTCCTGTTTAGGGATGAATCCTGGGATAGGCTGGAACCCTGATTCAGAGGAATCATATCTCCTAGTATAGTGAATATCAGGCTGAAACATTTGTACAGGGTACATAAGAAATTTATATTTGTCCTTTAAACATTTCAGCTCCCGATCCTTTTCCAATATCTATATTTGGCGAATGCACCAAAATGACTACTTTTAGTCTTTTAGGGTTTTCTGGTTCGGGGTCAAATTAGGGTTTGGCTTTCTGGGAGTTTTACCCAACCAAAATTTTTGATCTTGGTCTCTAAATTTCTATTTTGAAAAGGAGAGAAATCCTATGCTAGGATCACTCAAAAATTCCTCTTTTGTGAGAATCCCTAATTTCCCATAGTAGTGACAGGTCAAAAGCTGAAAATGTCCAGAATCAAATTCTGCTTTGACAGGAAGATGCAGCCTTCAATGGAGAGTTATGCTAGCCTAATTTTGCTAATGATTTATGGAGAGAGACCCAAAAATTAAGAATCCCTAGCTTGTTCTATTGCACAGTGTCTTCTTCTCAGGTTAGCTCCGATACCATGTTAGATTTTTATCATTTAAGCAATATGATCTTAGGATCTTATATGAGAGAATAACATGCACAACGATAATCACAAGAGACAAGAGACACAAAGAGTTTTAATTAGGGAAACCATAAAGGAGAAAACCCTGCAACTTCCTCAGAGATAGAATGAGCACCAATGGCAAAAGTAAAACCCAAAGATAGGAATATGATCTCCGACAGCTGTTCTCTCTCTCACTTGTGCGAGCTTCTCTTCTCTCACTCATGCGCTACAGTTGAGTGAGTGTGTGTTTCAAATAGAGAGAATCACTCTATATTTATAATAGTTTTCCAATTGATAATTAATTAACAGGTCTGACTTCACTAGGAGAGTCTAATAACCCTAGTACCCCTCAACTGTGGGGACTATTGCCCCGACTTACAATAGAGGGTTGACCTCTATGACTTTACATGATTTATTATATTAATGATTCTCCCAATAGGAACATTGGAGTACAATGAAATACAATCTAATATATATAAGTGAATACATTCCAAGTTACAAATGCATCAACATCAGATTCCGCTATGAGGAAACCTACTCCCACGATTCTGGGTCACCCAACCATGAAACTAGGGAAATTCCTTCCGTCCTTTTGACCAAGGGATTAGGAAAAAGTGAATATTTGTTATAATTCCTTCATATAGCATAAAATATTATTTTTTATAGTTTCTAACAGATCTGGATTTGTTTGGATATTTTAGGAGAAAACTGGGATTTTTAGGAAATTTTGGCCTAGTGAGACCTTGCGCAATGGAGGATCCAAAATCACTATATGAACTCAAATAAATTATTATATGTAGTTATTTATGGGTATTTGGGTCTATAATTGATCCATATAAACTTACATAACTGGATTTGAGTGGGTATAAGTCATTTTATAGCATAAATGGTAAAACTAGTTAATTAAAACTAGTGTTCTAGCTAGGGTGTAAAATTAAGCATAGAATTCGTAAAATATTGACTTAAATGCATAAAATTACATATGAAAGAAATTAATACATCTTAAATGGACATATATAATCATTTACACTCCTGCCCATAACCTTTGGGTTCTCAATATTGCACTAGATTGGTCAATTCCCCCCATTGCAATGACAAATTAAGTTTTTCATGAGAAAATGAGAAGGTAAAATTCATGGGCATAATTATTTCGAGCTGAGAAATATAACTGAAATTTTTTATCATCTTTTATGCATCAGATAGAATTGTATTGGCTGACCATTACATAAGAAGACTCCAAAATGGTGGGCATGAGGCACAAAATATGGCAAGAGAAAGGCTGAGAGCGTAGGTGGAGCTTCGGATTCACTGGAGATTGAATTGGATGATATGGAGGCTGAAAAATATTTCTGATATTACCTTCAATGGCTGAACATAAAGCACTCCATACCTACAAAGAGAAGAAATGGGGATGACGAAGTGGGAAGGGAAGGTTTGGGGCTCATCTCCCAAGTGTTTGAGGCACATCACTCAGAAAGGCATGCTCACATAATCATATATAAATAAACACATAAAAAAAATATGTGAATGGGCTCAAATTTTCCTTTAATACAATTATGGGTGACATGTTTAGCAAGTGGAGGCCAATGGTGACTTGTGAGAGCAAGTCAACCACCTAGAATCCCTATTCCTAGCCACATAAGCACCCTCCTTTAGAAAATTGGAATGTAGGACCATGTGGATATGTTTCCATGTCCAAATCATCCCTAGGACTTAGCAACTGCACCCTCCTTAGTCAAATAGTTGTTGCTTTTATTCATGACAACTTTATTCTTTTCCCTACTTTTGAGACTAATTCTCCATAAGAAAATTGCATCCTCCTTTTCCAAAAATTTCCTGCTTTTGTCCTTACATATTTTCTGAGTTCTCCAAGAGGAAACTACACCCTCCTTTGCAAAAATTTCCTACTTTTGTCTCTGGCTGCTTTTCTGTGGCTTTTAGGCACTTTCTCTTTTCCTCACTAACTACTTTTGTCATAGAGTTTCCTCATTTTTTACCTTGGCATGTTGAATTGCCTAATGCATGCCCCATGACATGGCAAGCTCATTTCCAAATCATTAAATTTCATAATTAATAATAATGAAGAATAAAAATTAAATACATGCCTCAATAATAATTATTAGCAAAATTTTCCTAGGAATAATAATTAATGTCAATTTGAACCCCTAGGAGTTTCAACATGGTCAACAATTTTAATGATCAAATTGAGGGGAAATGACACAAACTACCTAAACATCATCTCAGACAAGTTTTACCCTATTCAATAACACCTGTGAAGCTGGTGCAGTCTCACCTGATATGTCTAAAGGAGGGTTGCAAGAACCACATTTATGCAGAGGGAGGAGGAGTTTCACACTATCTGTTACTCTATTGCAACATCTTGAAATCCAATATTTCAATCATACCATTAGTTAGATCATAACATTCGTACTTACTCAGATTTAGATCGAAAAAGACTTGTTAACATCATGATTCATATTTTTATTTTGATTAATAAAGACATCAACATATAGTAAACCAACAAACTCTGCAACGTTTCACATCATTCAGATTAACTAATTAGTATGCACATAGATTGATTCATCATAGATTGCACATGATTCATTATCATATTATCTTCAAAAGGCAATTCACCTTACAAAAAAGACAAACAATATGCATAATTGTGTCATCAACAAATCCTTCATCACATTAATACAAAAAATACACCGCAAAAAATAGAAAATCCCTTGGTCGATTAGCTTCAGACTAGAAAAATACATTCATCATCTCATCATGATTCTCTATGATACTACTTCTAACTCTACTTATAGGCTTAATAAGACATTACAAAATGGTCCACTTGACAATTCGCCTAACTAACTTGACCAAAATGACCACACTTGTCGGTTTCTTCCTTCATCATGGTTGACACTTCTTTCTACCAACGCCCTTCTCCTCGATGGTGGAAGTGAACTTTGTGCACTCTAATCCCTTGCCAACACTTATTGACTGTTACCTTTCATGAATGATGGCCTCCACATACCCCCTGATGAAATTCCTTCATAGTTTGTCGGGATTCATTTTCAAGTAACCAATTTAACATAATTCCTTATGGATCTTTCCAATACAAATACTTATTCAGAATGGAAAATTTTGTTTCTTTTAGCCTCACAAATATGGCTCTTGTCTTGCTCAATTCTAGAGGTTCATGCAAATTCTGTAAAACATAAACAATATCATTGTACCAAGGAGAGAAAGAAAAATATTTGATTACTTGCAATCCTGAGTCTGACCCACTTGAAACATTAGATAAGGAATTTATCTGCAAGGATTCATTGTTTGCTTCAGTCATTAATTTATCCAATTCTTGACCCTTTACCAACTTGGTGGGATTAATCACCAAATCATACTCGAACAAAACTACAATCCATTTTTCTCTCTTCCCTTCTGGATTTGATTGAGTGAGGATATGCTTTACAACATTATTTCAAGGATCTGGTTGAGTGAGGATATGAGAATGCAAATGATAAAATCTAAAATATTTCAAGGATTTGATCAATGCATAGGCTTTCTTTTCCATTACGTCATACTTTAGTTATGCATCCCTCAATATCTTGCTAAAGAATGAAATAGGCTATTCTGCATTTTGCTAATGTTTCTGTAACAAAACTCCAACTATGGTGTGCTCTAAAGAAAAATAGTAGAAAATGAAATCTTTGGAAAAGCATGGGCTAATCAAAACAGGTGCTTCTGTTATTGATTTTTTTATGTCTTTGAAACATTTATTTATATTCCATGGTCCATTTAATATCACAATCTTTAATCAGCATATTAGTTACACTTCTCAGGATCTTTGCAAATCTTGGGATGAATCTTCTCAGAAAAATGACTTGCCCAATGAAAGATTGAATTTATTTTTTATTTCTTGGCATGCCAAATTTCAAAATAGCTTATACCCTGTTAGGATCAATTTTAATCCCATCCCTTGAAATTATATGGCCCAATATATCACCTTCCTTCATTACAAAATTTGATTTTCTGAGGTTCAAAGAAATTCCAAACCTTCTACACTTCAAAAGTACCTTTTCCAGGTGCTTGATATGATCCTTGTTAGAATTTGAGAAAATTGTAATGTCATCCATATACACCATAAAAAATTTGTCCTTTTCCTCAAAAAATGAAATATCCATTGCCCTTTGAAATGTTGCTCCTGCATTCATTATCCCAAATGGAATTTTAGCATACATAAAGGTTCCCCAAGGTGTTGTGAATGTTGTTTTTTCTTGATCTTATAGGTGAACTTTTATCTGATTGTATCTTGAAAATCCATCCATTATAGAAATTCTCTTTTCACCAACAAATTTTTGTAAGATATGATCCATCTTTGGAAAAGGGTAATTACCTTTCAAGGAAACTTTGTTCAGATTTCTGAAGTCAACACATAGTCTTATTCATCCATTCATTTTTATAACAGGCACTAAATTTTCCACCCACTTTGAAAACCGAAGGTGTGACAATGATTTTAGCATTGAATAACTTCTTAACCTCTTTTTCAATTAAAGGAAGCAACATGGGATTAATTCTTCTGAGTTTCTTCCTGAAAGTTTTTTCACCCATATTTATTGGAATAGTATGTTGTATAATGGATGTATCATATTCCTTCGAGTCCTCATAACTCCATGCAAAAAAATTGGAGGAATATTTCATCATCTCATTATATTTATTCTTTTCCTCCATTGGTAAGGCTTTTGAAAGTTTTATTATCTTAGGATGGTCCTCTATTCCAATGTTCTGATCCTGAACCTCATCTTAAAGGGGATGTAGTTTGGATTTCTTTGCTACATCATTTATATCCAATAAATTTTCTAAAGGAATGAGCCATTTAGGAAGAAAATTACTCTTAAGTTGAATGATATCCTTACCACCAATCATGCCTTTCAAATTTTTCGGTTTCTCATCTCCATTTGCAAATCCTTCATCTTCTTGGGCATTCTCCAAATTCTGGTCCTCACCATCAATAATTATATTGGAAAATTCATCTGACATCTCTAAGAATCTCTTTATCTGCAAATTCATCTGACTTCATTTTTATATTTTTTATTTGAATATGCAAGAATTTTAAAATTTATAGCAGTATTGGCTAAAGGATCAACTATCTTATTCTGTATTTTGGGAATCAGCATCACCCTATGCTCATCGAAAAAATTCCCAAGCATATCCCAAAATTCATTCATGTATTCCCTCATCATAGGGTGCTTGGTATAATAGATTCCATTCACTTGATTTATAACTAACTTTGAATCTCCATAAACATATATTCTATTTGCTTTCAACTCTTTCAATTCATTTAACCCTAAAAGTAAAACTTCATACTCTACTACATAATTTGTACACTCAAATGTAAATTTGAAATAATAAACCTTAAATTCTCTATCTGGAGAAATAATCCAGACACCTGCACCAACTCCCTATTTATTTATTGACCCATCAAAATACATGGTCCATACCCCTTCAGCCCTCTGTTTTTGTTCCAAGGCATATTGTCTTTTAGCAAACTCTTGATCCTCTTTCTATTTATATACTACTAGTAAGTCTTATTCATGATGAAAAACATTATAAAAAATGGAATACCCCAAATCAGTATCAACTGCATAAATGGGATGATTATCAGGTCTTTCTTGACTACTCACCACATAGGAAAATCTCTTCTCTCTGTATAGTTTCTTGTTCTCTCCAAAAGGTGGAATTGTTGCATAGGACATGTCCATTTGCAGAGTTCCTTTTAGCTTTGAGGCTTTGGACCTGAACAAAAACATACCAAACTTTGGGGGAACGTCAGCAACCAATACATCCATGATAATACTCTTGGAAGGAATTTGGGTAAGAGTAACTATCAAATCCTTGATCAAACCCAAACACTTAACCTTTCTATAATAAAAAGAAAATAAGTATTTGTGTGGCCTTGTGATTTCCAATCCCATACTCCCATACTTTCAACCACAACTGTTGGCATCAAATTATGTGAAGCACTTGAATCAAGCATGGCATTGTGTAAGATCATAGCATGGACATTCAAGCTCACATAGAAAGGTGGAACATCTTCTTCATTAGTGTGTTATATTATGGGGCCAAGAAAAATATTTGGGACATCATCATTTAGCTCTAATCAGAACAGAATTTCAACTCAAAATCCAACACCTTGCATGTCTGAAATTCGACACTTCTCTGTCACATCTGACCAATGTTGGTCGAAGATCTGACACACCATGGTGTTGCCTATGCGACTATTTTCTCTTTCAAAATGTCAATAAAAACTTGCATATACTGTCAAAAATCCAACGCCATCCGACGCTTGAAGAGTCAGCCTTCCGATGGACAAAAGTGTCGGAGGAATGGCGACTTTGTCAATATTTTTATCCATTTAGTGTCGGTTATTCGATGCCATTCGATGCTTGAAGATTTGGCCTTCTGACGGACAGAAGTGTCAGAGGAATCATGAATCCAACAGTATTTATATCTAGAAAGTGTCAATTATTCAACGCCATTCGACACTTGAGGAGTCGGTGTTCCGACGGGAAAAGGGTCGGAGGCATGGCGAAACAGTCAGATATTTGACTCAGCCCAACACTTGAAGCATCGGCCATCCGACAGTTTGAAGCATTGGAGTCATGACACTGCCATTGGATGGTTTCAACGAAGAGTCAGACGAACATCGAAAAAGCGACGCCTGTTGGTAGATTCAAAAAACAATGAAAGACATATCTATCCTTTCTCAACTTCCTTTCAAAGACAATGATTCCCTCTGCTGTTACTTAGACAGCAAAATAGTGACAAGTGGATCCCTGGGAGAGGCTGGAAATGCAAGAAAAACATTGATCTCCCTTATAACCCAATTTATCCAAATTTATCATGCATTTCCCTTTGTAATTTATTATATAGGCTTTCCATTTTTATGCTTTGTGTTGCTGTTGTGTTTTCTACAGGCTGGGAGCATGAGTTTATAGCATCCAATCCTTTTGCAGCTGGTGAATCCCTTTATTTTCCTGGAGAGATTGAAATAGATCTTTTATGAAATATTTATTTATAATAATACCCATGATCAGTTGGTCAATGCCTTTGATGGAGTGAATGGAGTCTATGAAGGCTTTGGCTGTTAAAAAAAATAGATATTGAAGTCGAGATATCTCATAGTCTAATAATAAAGTATTTTCCGGAAGAAGAGAAACTCTATAAGGCTTCACAGTTGCTTTTTACTACAAGCAAACATAATGTTCTATTATAACCAGCATTAGTGGCTAAGTATTAAGCACAATGATTACCATCTAACTACTTTGTATTAGCTATTATGCACAGGGCAAGGAATGCCTTATTGTCTATGACTTCGTACAAAGAGGCAATCTTTAAGAGGGCCTTCATATTGAAGAGGATAAACCAATGATTCCATATAAAGACTGGTTTACAATGGCTGTGGAGTTGCAGGAGCATTAGATTGGCCCACTTTTGATAAGCAAAATGAAGCCCACGAAAAAGTTGATCACAAAAATAAATTGTATGTTTTTTCAAAGTTTTTGCTTAAAACTCCTACTCTAGCTTTGTTAATGCATTCTAATGATATAGGCTTGCCTATGGATTCACAGGGGAAACTTATCAAATATATTACTATTTCTTCTTTGGATTTATGGTAAAATGATGGGTGAATTCTAGGGTTTCATGCACATGCAAGATTGATGTTAGCATTGTTGAAAGAACACAAGCACAAGGAAGATCTAGGGTTTTCTTGGTTGGTCCATTGGTAAAGTTTGGTGAAATTATGCTTCTATGGATTGAATGGTGGTTGTAATGCTGCCTTTTCTCTGAATTAGGGCTTTTTACCAGCTTTTGCCAACTTTTACATGTTATAAAACATCCTCTTGAAGGATTTTTATTTCGTTTTTCCTTAGATCTCTAAATTTTTCCCTAATTAGGATCCTCCAACAAACCCTAGAGGTTGTTTTTGGAAGTCCTAGTTGGTGAGGCTTAAGGAAATATTCCAAGAGGGAGGCTGATCACCATCCCTCATGGCCTTGGGTTTGAAGTAAATTTCACAAAAACCCTAAGATTTGTCATTTTGATCAAAATTTAGTATTTCATGTGTAAATATACGCATTTGCGTGATTAGTGTCGTGTTAGATTAGATCTGCATTTTTATAAACTAGAAAACCTTAGAAATTTATAAAATTCAATAATCCAAAAATAACAACAATTTTCAAATTATAAGCCACTCTCAAATTTTGGTCTGCCTATTTAGCCCTAGATCCTCCAGTGCGTCACCTATCTTCTTGTCTACATCCACGAACTTGAGAAGCAACCAAAAAAAACCAGTCAAAAGTTAGAGTTAGGGTTTCATATTTTACATGTTTCAGGGGTTGGGATAATTTGGCCTTGATAATAGGTTACTTTATGCCTTACAACGACCCCATTTAATTGTTTAGTAGGGAAATTTATGGACTCTTTCCTTACTGATCAGTGTTACTATCGTTTCTAGCCCTAAAACCTATCAAAAATACCTGCAAAATCAACCAAGTTAGGGTCATATTTGAGCAATGGGGAAATCTCAACAATATAATTGAATTCTGCCTTCCAAAAGTATTCTTTTCAGGCTAAGGAGTACTTGTATAAACCCTTAAAGGGATGGTTAACTCAGCTGGTATTTCATGTTGATATACAGTAGTATTTATAGTTAATCTAAATGATGATAATAATGCCTATGTGATGATACATGATGGTTGTTAATACTTACACTTGCTAGCTGATAAAATTGTCTACTAATGTTGATTTCAAAGAAAAGTGGTTTAAACGATAATACTCTGTTGGTTATGATTATGAAATAGCTTTTTTATGCCCTATATCCTTGGTGTGGCTATGAAACACTTATTCTTTACAACAATAGCATACCGTGCATAGACCTAGAAAACACCACTAACTTATACAAGAAATTTACAAAAGGTCAAAGGTATGCATTCTTTATCGATGGACCAGCTAACAAAGAAGTTCCAGAATCTACAATAGAAACACAACCTCCAGCATAGAAACCTGTAACAAAATGTTCATAAAATTCCATCAATATTTTCATAAGATTCCTTAAGAAGCAATCATGTGCCCAATTGAATAAGATGGAATGTATGCTGACTTGTTGATTGATCATCAATGAGGAAGTCTCCCATGTCAAACTGAAGGAAATAGCAAAATCAATTTATTAGAGTATATTAATCCCATGACATAGCTGCTACTAGTAACTGTATTGACTCATACAATTAACATGGTATGCATGTGTTTATCCGTAAATACAATCAATCTTAAACCTAGAAAACTAACATGATTCTATTACATACCTTCCATTAACTGTTTCGAGTAACAAGAGCATATTGTAACAAATTAGCAATCATGAGTAATAAAGTGCACAATGATGTTGGGGTAAAAAGTTACAATGGAAACTGAAAATACCATTGTGTACCATGCCCAACTCACAACCTACAGGGATAAGTCACTTTCGTTTTACTTTTCTTCTCTTTAAATATTTAGTTAGAGTCACATCTTCGGGAATCTGAACATCGATATCCCTACTAGTCTGCTCGCAAGGTTGAACTTCAGGTGAGGGGTGATGAATTTATGCAATAATGTCAAAATATTTCATTAATATATTCATTTAAAAAACATTACGAATGTGTGTTTTTACCTGCCATGTGCACATCAACATGTTCAACATTATCTCGTACTGGCCCAACCTGTTCCATGTTATGATCTGCAGCTACATGCTCTATAGTTGAATCGTGTAGAATTAGAATTAATGTTCATCATCTGCAATGGTCTATAAAAAACAGTAGCACATTAATAAATTCATTATCAGGATGAGAAGCATGATCTTTGTTTGGTTGGTCATGTACTACATCCTCGACATGAACGGGATCATTACTTTCCTACACAAAAATGATTAAATAGTTTATGTTAGTTTATTTTTAAGGAACAAATTGCATGAGCATTAATAAATTATCATTAAACTATATAGTTTTCACATACCTGGGCACTATATGGATCAACAGAAGATCATGCAATATTCCCAGACAAGCTTCTCCGGTGTTCAGCAACGGCGTCAAAGCCCTGTTCGAAGCCAAGCTTCATGTAATTTGCACTGGGTATTTATTTGAACCAGCCAGCCTTCATATTTGCATGATGTCATTAATTTTAAAGCCTTTTGTCAGAACAAAAGAAAAATAATAATCTGTATGATATTTGGATGTGGAGTCGGGTTTTGCGATACTTACATATCGGGCCGCCAAGTTGGAGTAACCACCAGGCCCAAGCTTGTGTTGGCCAATTTTTTCAATTCTTGCCTTTGTGGCCTTAGATGTGTCCGAGAGCCTAATTAAGTTTGTAAATAAATTAGTCGATGTACCAAAATTGATATAAAAACTAGTAATAATAAGGCTTACCACTACATTTTGGAATGTATTGCATACCTCCCTGTTCCACCTGGTGGTATCTTTTCTCATTTTCTTAGGCCCTTCTCTTTTCCATCTTCCACCAGGGCTTTCCACTCCATAGATGGAATCATTGGAGGGTGCTCATACCTAGGGTTATTTTGTAGGTGAACCCTATATTGGTCTTGGACAATCTTTAGATGTTTTCCAGCCTTCTGTAGTACCTTCGATGTATCGAAGGTATCTTTTCCGAATAGACTAACCAAGCGATTAGTCAGATCATCCTTTAAAGCTTTTGGCTGCTTGTTCCACGTTGTGCAGATGGTGGGCCCAAATATATCCAAGGCCAAATCATTCATATGTTTTTAGAATATATCATTTCCTGCAAGACATTATTGCCATCATTAGTCAACATTAGAAAATATTATCAGTATATTACACACAAATTATAAAAAATAAATTGAACAATATATAATGACCTGGAATCCTTTTTATATTTATTGGAACCAGTTCTTCATTCACCAAAAATGTACACTTTATTGAACCAGTGCTAGTCACACGAGAAGATCCAGGAAATGCTTCCACATCTCTATCTAGCCCTGCATCCACCCCTTCTTTTGTAGCATCTGTTGTGGGTGGGGCAACATCGCCTGCACCCTCTGCTGGCCTCGGTGGTGTCATAGAGCATGTTACCGATTGTTCAGTGGACAATATGGGAGTATTATGTGGTGTATGTGGAGTGGTTTGGTCACTGGGACCAACATTGCCTTGACCACCACTGATAATATCCATAGCAAGCTGTAAATTGAAACCATTGTATTATAAGTTCAACACCATATAAAATCAAATATTATAAAGTTTTTATAAATGAATTTACATTTTTATTCGATAACTTCTGTCCACTTGTTTACATTGCTGTAACAACAGTTGAATCCTTTGTTTGAGCCCTTCTGTTAGTGGAACTACCAATGTTAGATGAATCATTTCCTCATTTTGTTTTTCCCTTGTCCTTTGTAGCACCCTCATTGGGTCTGCAGACCCTCTAATTTCACTATCTCTCATCAACCGAGAGACCTCATTCTGTAAAGAGTTTTGAGACGCCATTTGATAATTGGAATCCCCTGTTTGCAATTGAAATATATAAAAAATTGCTTAGTCTTTGAAAATATAGTGTGCGCAAATAATTATATTAGGGATTACATCTAGTATTACCTGATGCCTAGATGAGGGCATGGTTTGATCAACAGATGGGGATTTACCTCTATCAGTCACCTGCAAAAAAAATAGAGAACATTATCACAATGAACGCAATATGTATAAGCTAAAAAATACAGAACAAAAATAAACACTATGCTACATGTTTTATATGTGTACATTTTTGAAGTATTTAGAATGTGGAATTACATTTAGGTTTACTGGTTGCCTCGAGGCTCTAGTCATGTGATCAACAGTTGGGGACTTTCCCCAGTCAATATACAAAAAAGAGGGACAACATTACCATCATGAACGAAACCATGAAAATGAAAAAATACATAACAAAATAAACATAATGTGTCACGATATACATGTTTACGATTTTAAAGTATTTGAAATGGAGAATTACATTCATGTTTGGCTGTTGCCTTGATGTTGTAGTCGGCTGATTAATAGCCGGTTGGCTTCCTTGATCAACACTCTGCATGGAAAATCGATAATATTATATAAACGAACCTATAACCAGTTGACATTTTGACATTTTGTCACAAAATTCGTTAATGAATATAACCGGTTGTCTTAAAAAATCAAGTTCCATGCATCAAAATTTTGTTAAACGTAGAGAAGCTGAAGAATAAAAAATTCTCGGCAAAATGTCTATTGATGAAAAAAAAAATTTCCCACAACCTCCCGTTGAAGAATAAAACAATTCCTGAAAATGTTCGTCAAGGAACAAATAATTTTTGCAAATCGTCCGTTACTTCTACAACAAACATGTCGAAATGTTTAGAACAATTTATATTTATAAGGGACATGCGTCGGATATTCGACACCTTGATCATAGTTACTGTTGAAAATATGGGACCATAAATTTAAAATCATGTAAACCTTACAATTTAAAAAAAAAACTACACAGACCGTCGGTTATTTGGCACACTGTCGTCGAATATCTGACACCCAACCGTTGGAGATCCGACTCCAGAGGGTCAGATCTCTGACTCCAGTGTGTCAGATAATCAACGCCAAGGTGTTGGATATTCCACGGATATATAAATCTTTTTTGATCGGCATTATTTTCAGTGATTGTTGTCCGACACATCCATGTGAAATGTCGGATGACGTTGGATTCTTACGTCGGATTTCGGGTTCAAATCCTGTTGTGAATGTATCAGTCTAGAACTATCCATCAATTCTGATCATTCTAGTGATTTTTTCTCTATACTCATTGTTTTTTAGTAGTTCATTGAAAGCAATAGATATTTTGATTTTTGATATATCATTTTTCAAATTAAAGGGGGAAACTATTTTATCATTTTCTTTTGGTATTTATTTTTTGTTTTCTGGGACTTTCTTTACATTGTTCTCTTTTTGTTTTTCTTTATTTTGTTGACTAGTGGAAGGATGATTTGAAGAAATCCTTCCTTTATTTTCAATCACATCTCTGTTTCTTAGATTCAATTTCCTTTGGATATAATTCACAACATTTTGATACCCTCTTTGATATTTTTATTTCTCCAATTCAAAAGTATTAGACTCCTCCTCCTGAGCAAACATGTTATGTTATTCTTCTGTCATATATATCTCAGAATATACATCATCAAAATAGTGTATTTGATTATCCATAGGATCACTTTCTTCTTCTTCACCCACGTAGTTATCTAGAAAAGGGGGTCTTACTTGCTGGTCCTCTGAATTTCTTGGATTCCTGTAATCTCTTTTCCTAATCCGTGGGGGCAGAGGTATCCTAAAATTAGTATTCCTAATATATGGATCAGACTAATCTCTGATCTGAGGTCTATTATCCAAGGATAATTTGTCCATCAATATCTCCATAGTTCTCATCATGAGATCAAATTTGGCATCTATTGAAGAAGAAGTTGAGGGTTGATTTTCTTCTTTATCCTTTCTCCTATCTTCCTCAACTCTTTTCTTCATTTTACAAGAATCCATCAAATTAGCACCCACTTCTAATG
Organism: Pseudotsuga menziesii; assembly: GCA_001517045.1. Lineage (NCBI taxonomy): Eukaryota > Viridiplantae > Streptophyta > Pinopsida > Pinales > Pinaceae > Pseudotsuga > Pseudotsuga menziesii. The sequence goes on from LPNX011130453.1 coordinate 51,756, forward strand.
CCTCTTTAAACATAGTAGGTAAATTAGTTGATTTCCTTTCCCTCAACAACAAGGAAAAATCACTTTCAAAAGCATCAGCATAATGTAGCTTTACATCTCCTACAAGGGGTTTTATATCAGAGTTAATTGAATTATACACACTCATAAACCTACTTGAAAAATCATGCAGAGATTCAAAATTTACCTTCTTCAGATGATCATATTGTGACAAAATTTGTAGAGGATTCTTTGTGTCTTCCCATCTATAAGGAAAAATAGTTTGGAAATCATCAAACTTAGGAATAGATCTTGTAGGAAGATCCTTGAACCACTAATTTTCCTCTCTAGACAAACTTTGCAAAACAACCTCATCTTGGCATCATCATAATCTACCTCCTCTAGGTCAATGAATTCATTAAATATGTCAAGATGTTGTTGGGTTGTAAAGTTTCCCTCCCCGTCACACAATGTAATTATTTAAGCATAGTTTTGGGGAAGGTCATGCAGGAGAACTGGAGCAAACTTAGCAGCCATAGCTCTAGGAGGGTTTTGAACAAGATTACGGACTTGTGGCTAAGGGGTTTGAATTGGTTGTTTCCTCTCTTCTGTTTTAACAGTATTTTGGAAGTTTTGCCAAAGTGAGTCTTAGAGGTAAGACCAAAATCTATTATGATCAACTACAACTTTGTTTAAATTAGTTTCATATTTATATTTTAAAAGTGATTGTTCAAATTTTATCTCCAAATCAATATCTTTCAGACCTAAAATCTCTTCTTGAGATGAGGAAAAATACCTTTCTAACTGATAAGTACCTTCTAGTTATCTCCCTTTTCCTTCCCTTAGAATTAAATATGGATCTTCTACAACAATATGTAAAGCTTCAGGATTAGGATTACCTCTTCTTTGAATTCTTCTAAAATCCAGGGTGTCATCTTTGAATCAACTTTCTTATATTTTCAATGTGAAGTCGCCAAGGAAAAAATACAACCAACTTCAAATGCAAGAACTCATGTTTTCCCACAGAAATTCTACTTTTCTTGAAAAATCGTCTTTCTTCCTAGGGTATATTTGAAATCTCACTCCTCGGAAATGGTGCCAAGATGTTATCACTCATAATTTATCCTTTGTTTGTGGAAGTATAGTTCCAAGGTTACCTTACGAACCAAAATTTAGGAGGAAAGTTGGATTCTTTCCTACTAGAGATGGATCTCTCAATAAATAAATACGAAGACCACATATATATTTTAAAGAAACAAGTTTAATGATTGTGATGGATGAAACAAGTAGATATCATTGGGCATGGAGTTAAAATTCCGAGTTACAATAAATGGCAGTGCTTTGCAATGAGATTTCTTCAAAGAGGCGGGATAGTTACTCCTTTACAGTAAAGTTCTTGATTGTTTGGTGAAAGGGAATAAAATGAACAGTCCATTAACATGGACATCCAAAGATGAATCCAATATTAAATTTAGAGGAATATTGTTTGTGAATACTTTAAATCAAAGAACCAGATCATATGATTATGAATTTTGATTTAGTATGCACTTATTCAGGAATGAAAGACAACACAATGGAAAAGGATAACATGAAACATAAAATTTTGATCCTATTCTGATTAGATTATCTAGGATCTCTATCTGAAAGAATAATAAGTACAATAAGATGCATAAGATATAAAATATACATGAGAAACAAAGATTTTCACTGGGGAAACCATAAAGGAGAAAACCTTGCAAACTTCTTTAGAATAGTAAGCTTATCAAAAGCAGTAATAAGAAGTATTCAACAACTATCTGTTGCTCCTCCCTTTTCTCTCTCTCTCTCTCTCTCTCTCTCTCTCTCATGTGAACTTGAGAGTGCGAGGTGTGTATAAATGAGGGAGAGCACCTACCTATTTATACCCTTTCAAGTCACTTACCAAACATAAGACTAGGGACCACATGTCTTCCCTAACAGGGCCGGATTCTCCCAAAGAGGCTCCAAATACACATTACATGATGTTACAATGGGGGCTTGTTATCAACCCAAATGGCACTTCTCCATCTGAGTGCCGACAATTCATTATGTTGGTACACAAAAGGACATTTCAGGATTGAATTTTTCCTAAACACTATAGATGGGCATGAAATGAGATGCATTTACCTCTCAACCAGCTTGCTACTTGATTTTTCTATGTGTGGATTGGCATACACGACTATCCTTGTTAAAAACTCACGTACTACACTTGACTATTCCCATTGAAACCCGCATACAGATCTATATGCGGGTTTCCCTTAGAGAAACTCACGTGTCATATGCGGGTTTCCAGTATCAATAGTTGCGTACACATCCATTCGACATTAAAAAATATAAATCATGATTAATGGAGATTAGTTGAGCCCTAATCATTAACCATCTCAACTGTCTCAACCTCCTCAACCTTCGAAACTGCTCTATTTCCCAAAGTATAAATAGAGGCCTTGGGGAGGGAATTAAGGGAATCAATTTTGGAGAGCAAAGTTATGCTGGTGGTATATATTCATAAGTCTTTGGAGTAGTAGAACTCAGAGTCCTTTGGTTGCAGAGGAGTCCTTGTTTCAGGCATTGGGTTGTACACTTATCTCATTCACTAATTGTTAATACACATAATTCTTATTCCAACTTTGTGTTGAGTCATGGTTGATGAATATATTTGATTAAGCACTTTATATATTGTTTATATAACCTATCATATATACATGTATAATTTTGAACTTGGATAATTTTATCTTTCTAGGTGAAGGAGGTGCATTCCTGAAAGCTTTGGAGAGAAGCAGAGCAGGATAAGACAAAGCTTGGATCAACTGTTGGTAATCGGGTGAGTCCAACATATCTTCCTATTTCCTTTCTGTACTTTAAAGATGATTGTTTGCAAGTTTTAGAAGTACATTGGTAACCCCAGACCCTAGGTTGAAAGGGTGTTTATTCCTGAACAACAGAACTGGCGACTCCTTTGGGGAGCCCAGACTGCTGTGGGTTATTTCTGTAGAACAGTGGCCAGTCTTTGCCTTGATTCTATGTGTGGTGTCTTGTCTTGGTTCAGAGTTGTAGTGGTGCTTTCAAGTCATTTAATTTTTCTTTTATTTGAAAACTTTTATACTCGTACGTGGGTTTCTCTTGCACACAGGCACGTACAGAGGTCTGCGTACACAGGTTGCTCTATAGCACAGTTGTGTACAATACGCGGATTGTCCTTGTACACAGTTGCATACAGGCCTGAGCATTAATATTTTTGGGTTAGGGTTTGCATGTTCCTGTCCCCCTATAAATTTTGTTTGCTTATTGGCCTTCTTTATGAGCATTGCACTGTGAGTTTGATGACCTTGTTAGCCACACCTTGTGCTTTCTTGTAAATCCCTTGAGTTCTTATTGTTTGGATTGTCTTTCTGTTAGCAACTTGAAGTGGATTTTCCTGTTGGGTTATAGGTTCAAGTGTTGGTTGTCTGAATCAATGATTAGGGTTCTAGACACTATTTATGCCATTCTATTTTTTGAATAGTATTGGTTTGTCGCTTGCCTTTGTTTGAGTTCAGTGATTTTTATTCATTGTGCCTTCCCAAGCTAGGGTTCCAAGTCTTCCTTAGGTGGTTGAACTTTGGTTTATGAATCTTCTTTGCTTCATTTTGCTTACTTTATACAGTTAATTTATTCAAGCATACTCAAGAATTATGCATTTAGGTGCATAGTAGTTGTCTATTTACTTTGCTTACATTAGTTGATAGGCTATTTTTCTTTTGCATTTATAGAAGAAAAATAAAAAGAACATATAGTGTTTTAATATGCATGTAGATTAGGGTTTTGTCTTTAACGCACTGCATATCATTATTTTTGAAAAAAATAAAAATAATTTGTTCTTTTGTGGCTTTCAAGTTTCTATTTGAAAAATAAAGAGAATAATTTTTTCTTTTTGCATTTCATTTCTCTTTGCTTAGTCATTTTGTTTCAACTTTGAGTCAAAACACCACATATGTTTCACGCCATTTACCCTCTGACTAAAAACAACCCTTAAAATAAATGATATAATTTAAAAATTGTTAGTAAGTTTTATTTTATAGGGTCATACACCAACTAGCTCAGGCTAGACTTGTGGATTAGGGAGTTTTAACTCTCCACAAGTATTCAAATTTCATACGTAGTTGGCCAATCACTAGGCAAATCCTCTTCTATGTTGATTGTATTTGGGAAGCTCCTCTCAAATGGGAGTTAAGCATGAGGCTGCGTGGAGACTTGGATTGAGGAGATAACCCTCCGATTCCTTTTCAAAGCCTATACCAAGTTTTTTGCACATATGGGGATTCTGTCTTAGATAGGATTTCGGGCTTTGCTACCCTGCCCATGCATACAAACTAGGCTTGCGAATATCCCCCCCAGACTGTCAATATAGTTAAGGTAGCCTTTAGTCTCTTTGACATCTAGGGTTCATACACAAGTACACGAAAAGGCTATTTCTGGTTGACCTTGGTTGGGATTGGAAGGTAACCCCTATAGAAGGCGAGGGAGGGCGGTTGGTGATTCCTCCGCTTGTTCCTAAGAACATATACAGGGACACCAAGTAACTGTCTATTAGCTTTCTTTTGGAAAGCATATCTTATACCTGTTTGTTTGTTTGGATTTAGGAATTTTTCGTGAGTGCTGTGTGGTTTCTCTGTACTTAGTTTGCCTTTAGGTGTGTGCTTCGTAATTTTGGTTGCCTATCAACCTCAGACTTTGTCTCCTAGTTTGAAACTATTTCTAACACCCCTTTGAACACCAACCAAGAGATCCCCATGCTAGGAACTCCTTGTACTATTCCTCTCATGGGGAATGTTGGTGTTCCCTTGATGGCCACCCTGAATCTACCTAGATTCACCCTAGGGCTACCGATGTGGTTGTTTTCCACTCCAACCATATTGAATGCTTCTGATGCTTCTCAAGTAAGTTCCTTAAATCAAGGGAATCAAAACACTGCTTCCCCTTCACCTCTAGTTGATTCTCCTCCTCCTTCTACCTCATGCAGTGAAAGTACTGATACTAGTAACCGACAGTCTAAAAGGAGTAAAAGAAGGAGGAATAGGAAGAAGGAACATAAGCAAGGGGGCACCTGTTCATCCTCTACAAGTCAATTTGAACCTCACCACCCAGGCTCAACAGTTCATGCTGGGGGCACCTATCTAACCTTTACAGGTCATGTTAGATCTAAGCACTCAACCTTTGCAAGTCAAGTTGATCATCACCATCCAGCCTCTGTTCATCATGCTGGTGGGATCCTTCCAACCTTTCTAGGTCATGTCAGATCCATTCACTCAGCCTCTGAAGTTCATGCTGAGGTCACTCGTTCAACCTCTGATGTTCAAGTTGAACCTCCCCATCCAACCTCTACAAGTCATGTTGGATCCATCCACCCAGCCTCTGAAGTTCATGCTGGGGGCACACACTCAACTGGTGCAAAGCATGTTGATCCTAACCATTCAGCCTCTATTGTTCATGCTGGTGGTGCACATCTAACATCTGCAGGTCATGTTGGATCTAGTATTTTAGCCTCTGCAAGTCATGTTGGGGGCATCCTCTCAGCCTCTGTAGTTCATGCTGAAGACAACCCGTCAGCCACTGTGAGTCATGTTGACACTGTTGAAAAGACTGCCCGTTAAAAACACAAGCCCAAGTTTCCTTGTAAGCTTTGTGAGGGATACCACCTTACTTATAAATTCCCTTATATTGCGGAGGTGCGAATAGTTTGGTTTCATGGTCATCCCGTTTTTGAATATTCGAGGATTGTAGTCCTTATAGGTTGGTGTCTGTAATCATCAAGTTGGTTCTTGCATGTGGGATTAATGTACCAATCATATTTGTTTCTGAGTGATTTGGTGCTCACATATTGGATATTGGTGTCTCCTATATATGTAATCCAATTTTTATATATATATATACAAATTTATTTTATAATTTTTTTGCACATTGGTATCCTTTACTGTTGAAGTTTAATTTGTTAAGTAAAAAACTGCATAATCCACACCTTATACTGATTCACCCACCTCTTAGTTTAAATAAGAATTCCTACATTTTTTCTTTATGCCTAGAATTTTAATGTACTAACAATATGGATGGATAATAATCTCTCTTACTTGGACTTGGGTTAGATAAACATTATGGGATTAAGTTTTTCAATATTGTTGGAAACTCTAACCCAATTGTGATGCAAGTCAAAGGAAAATTCCATTTTAAAATCAAAGGTTAAAAAGGTACAACAATGTAGTGCAATTGGCCACAAAGAAAATTAATGCCTTGTCTTTAAAAGTGATTCCGAGAGCTCAAAATCATCAGGATAATCCCATAGGAGCATCTACTTTTGTTCTTCACTCTTGGATCCTTGATAGTTTTGAAGGTCATTTGGGGAAATCAAAATATGGAAAATAGGAATATGATCAAACCATTTTCTAGTTTACCCTGGTTCAAGAATGGATAGAAAAACCTTATGAAGGTGATCCTTTATCGTGGACACAGCTTGGAGGCTTGTAGGTTCCTGATATTTTCCATTGTTCTAGCACCATTATGATAGAGGTAGTAACATCTATTCAGTTCATCATTGATGTGTTTTTGTCTTGGATCGTTTCGAAAGACAAAGGAAGGAATCATAGCATGAAAAACATGCTCAAGTGGCAACATCGACGTTATGATTTCACTTAAACTATATTTTTAACAATGATTAGAATAAGTAGATCTAGTTACATTTGATTTTAGCATTATTGTTATCTATGCATTGCACTTGTCATTATTTCATTTTGATTTATATTTCATTTCATTTTGAACAAGGAAAGGTAGAATTGTTTTCCCCTTATGCATTTAATGTATTTTTTATTTGATGTGAATATAGGTCTACATGTACCTAGGAGATTCTAGGGGGTTCTTATATACTCCCGAGAAGAGTTCATGTCTTGTACTTGGAGCCAGTTGTTATTCTTCAGAGTGCATGATGCATTCTTTCTAGACATACTAGAGGGAGGGGATTTTTTTTTTATTGTAAAGGCCAAGTTTTTGGGGCTATATTATGTAGAGTGTTGATTTTAAAGATAAATACTCTCGATGAGGTCATGGTAGGTCCACTTGGTTTTCATTCCAGGAAGTGTTGGCTTAGTGGCATTGTTGATGACCCCTTGTCAGGCCATTTGGCCTTAGGTTGGTGTCTGATGTTTCTTGGAGTGGGCCTATTAGGACACATGACCACACTCATAGTTTGGTTTCTAAAGGTGATAACATATGTAAGGGTTGTCATACATGGTTTGTCACAACTTAATTTTTCCACTTGGACATATTGTTTTTATAGAAAACCCATCCTCCTTGTCTCCATACCAATGATGCCATTCCTTAAAGAATAAGGTTACATGGTTAAAAAAGAGGGTGTTGAGGGACACACACATGTTGGGTTTATTTGGGGCATGACACCCTTCGTTTGGATCACCTTGCACTTCATGTAGCACAATTTCATATTTCTATTGATATTTTATGTAATTGTGTTGTTTAGTCCCCAAATTTGTGGGTTCAATAACCCAATTTTTTATGTTTTGTCATTAACTTGTAGGATGGATATTGTAAAAGGTTAAGGATAGCCTCATATAATTAAGAAATCCTAAACTTGGTGTAAAAGCATGGATATGGATTCAATTTATGTGTTATTTTATCTTTCTCTTGGTGCATGAGAGCAATTGAAGCTAGGAACACTTCCCTTGGGATGGTTTTTTCTCTTGCATGAATGGTGAACGAAAGAATTTATAGGGTTTGATTGTCACATTCTAAATGGATTCTAACAATATTTTTGATAACTTGTGCTCAAGGGTGACCTAATGTGCATATCCTTGCTCATTTGTTGATTAATGTTGGTAAGTTTATCTCACAACCCTAGTTTAACTTCAATCTTGAAGTTCTTTGGGTTGAGACATGGTTTGTTTACTATAAATTTGTCTACTTGCATGAGTAGACCTTCCTATCAAGGATCTCTCCATGGTTATACTAGGCCTTAGAATTCTCTACTTCCCTAATTAGGGTTTTTCTACCTAACCCTAGATGGTTTCTAGCTTTTCCGTAGTTATAAGTAGTGGAAACCATATTAAGAGGAGGGACAGTAGCCTGGATCTCTCATTGTATAGGGTTGGAGATAAGAATCTAATACCCATCCTTCAACTATACACTTAATTTCATGAAATTTTGCATGTTTATTTTATATTATTTTATGCATAGAAGTATTTTATAGCTGGAAAGAGACCTAAAATTATAAGTAAATTCAAAATATCCAAAAGTAGTTGTGAACTTATTTTTGTAGGTCCACCCTAAAAAATTTCCCTTGGGTTTTAGCCACAAACCCTGGAGGGTGTCCTCTTATGAGGAAGTGCATTGGGATACATGAAAACGTTGTAATTGATGAATTGGACATGATTTGGTATTCATGGTCCACCCTAAAATTTTTCGCTAGGATTTTAGCCACAAACTCTAGAGGGTGTCCTCAATTAAGAAAGCGTACTGGGATTCTTGAAACCCTTGTAAATTGTGAATTGGATGGTGTTTTGTATTTCTGTCTTATTCTTTAACTTTTCCATAGTCCAATTGTGCTCTTTTCCTTGAGGGCACACTTTTTGGAGTGCCCTCCTTGGGTAGTGTGGCATTGCCTTGGGAAACATGAAATTGCATCAAAATGAATTCACTAGTACAAAATGAGAGATAAGTGACCAGGGGACCAAACAATTTGGTCACCATGGGTTTTTCAAGGGATAAATGACCAAAATTGAGAAAATTTAAGTGATATAACAAAAAATGACCAATTTGGTCACAGGATAAGAACTAAACTAAATATGACCAATTTGGTCATGGGATGAGAAATAAACTAAAAATGACCACCTAAAAATTGGTGATTTATTTGATCATTTTTAGTTGTGCCACTCTGACAATGGAAAATTAAATTGCATCTCTCATGGAGGAAGTGACCATGGATGAGTTAAAACGAGTCATTCTCTCACTATAGAAGGATACAATATGGGGCCCAAATGGGTGCCTAGTTGATTTTTTCAATGGATTCATCAATCTATTTGAGCATGATTTATTAGTTGTCATTGAAGATTCAAGACACAATGGTAAAAACTTGGAATCTTTTAACACTGCGTTCATCACTCTCATACCAAATTCTGACATGCCTATGCACCTAGAGGATTTTATACCTATTTATTTATGTAATTGTATATATAAAATCATTGCCAAGACAATAGCTAGAAGAATAAGGGGAATCCTCTTGAAATCCATCTCTGAATAACAAATTGCTTTCCTCTGAAGAAGGAAAATTCATGAGGTTATTGGTGTGGCATAGGAGGTCATGTACATGATCAAAACAAAAAAGTTACCTACCATGGTGATAGAGGTAGACCTGTCAAAAGCATATGACAAGGTTATTTGGTTATACCTTAGTCTCATTTTACTACAAGTGGGATTTCAACTTGCATTAGACAATTGGATCGTGTATTTCATTCAATCAAATTCCTTAGTTTTTTTAGTTAATGGATTTGTATTAGGTTTTTTCATACCCGGGAGAGGCCTCAGGTAGGGATACCCACTTTCTCCTATGTTGTTTTTGTTGGTTGTATAAGTCTTGAGTAGAATCATACATGATACAAGGTTTGTAGGTTATTTTTGTGGCATACAAGTAGGGGGGACTATTAATTCCTCTCACATTTGATTTGTTGTTGACATCCTATTTTTTTGTAATGGAACAAGAAGGGAGGCCTCAAAGTTGAAAAATATTTTGATACTTGTTTCAAATGCTAAAGGGATGGTATTGAATGAGAAGAATTCTGTTGTGTCGTACTTGAATTTGGGGGAGGAAAAAATGGTCTGGTTAAATAATATTTTCACCTTTCCCTCTATTGATATGCAGCTTAGGCTAAAGTACTAGGGTTTTGTTATTGGGAAAGTTGATAAAAATACTTTCTCTATGGTGCAACATGTGGCTCTCTAGTGTTGATGAAGGATGTCCTGGAAGCTATACCAATTTACTAGTTTTCAATATATTTCATTACCAAAGGTGTCCTTGAACGTATTAGAAAAACCAGTTTCAATTTTTTGTGGAAAGGTGGAAACGATCATAAGTCTTTCTCTTGGGTAGCCTGGGGGGAATTTAAATACCAAAGGAGTTTAGAGGTTGGGGATTGAAGAACCTACATTTTTTTTTCAGATGCTTTAGCTACAAAGAACGTTTGGAGGATTCTGAAAGGAAATGGGTTATGGGTTATAATTGTTAAGAAAAAGTACATCCATTCAATGAACATTGTAGTGTGGTTTAGATATAGGGAAAAACAAACTTCTAATGTATCTGTAATATGGAAGTCTATACTACTATCAATTGATCTCATTTGGGAGTGGATTGCATGGAATATAGGGGTAGGTGATAAATTCAAAACTAGAATGGATCCATGGATTGGATGTGGGGGGAATTGTGGTCTCCCATAGGCCATGTTTCAAGAGATAAGGGATCAAGGATACATATATCTAGCATAGATAGGGGATCCTAGATTCGATACTAGTAATAGACAATACTGGATACTTGGTGAACACTTTTGATTTATAAATGCATAATTGGATCAATGAATGGATATGCAAATTCTCTTTATAATATTCATTCCATATTATTTGACAAGGAGAATGAAATTATATGGACAGCGAATCCTACAGGTGGAAACTACTTCTCAAAGTTGGGATATCAAGTATTGAGAGAAGAGGAATATCACCATGAGACTCTTTGGTGGTACAATAATTTATGGAACTTTCAATGCCCCTCAAAGAGTAATTTATTCTTATGTATGGCCCTGAACAAAATGGTTCCCACATGGGATCATATTCAAAGTAGATTTTGGTCTAGGCCCTATAGATGCCCTCCATGTAAAGCTAATTCATATAATGTGGATCATTTGTACATCATATTCTCTTACATGGTATAATTATTTGAGCATGCCTCTCATATGTTAGGAATGTAGTTTATATGGATTGGAAATGACATTGAAGAAGGCCTTTTGACTTGGACTCAAATTTTAGCATTGAAATTTTTTCTAGCTCTATTTGTCATATTGATCTAGGGGTTTGTTTGGCCTAGAACAATGTGACATTGGAATATGCTCGGATCCCACATTTTGTTTACGCAACAAAGGGTGAATCTATTCTCAAAAATTTCCCACGGGTGGCTGATGACAACCATTAGAGGAAATTTCAATTTAAAATGGGCCTTCCAAAAATAATACAAATTCCATGTCATCATTTATTAGCCAATCAAAATCCTTTAAAATCCAAAAGGGGAGCACCTCTTAAATAATTTTTTAATATAAATTTGGGGATCGGTATCATAAAAAAAACTACTTTTTTGTTCGTATTTTCGACATATCTCCCTGTGTTTTTACTCAAATTTCGATTGGGAGAGATCATTGGATGCAGAATTAAATTATGCATCCAACTAGTACTCACTCGGCATACTTTTGATATGGCCTCGCTACCCCAAAAACAAGAAATACCTAAAAAAACATGATGATGATGTCATCAATATGTTTTTCAGGTATTTCTTGTTTTTGGGGGTAACGGGGCCCATAAAAAGTATGTCGAGTGGGTACTCGTTGGATGCAGAATTTAATTATGCATCCAACGATGCCTCTCAATCGAAATTTGAGTAACAACATAGAGAGATATGCCAAAAATACAAACAAAAAAGTAGTTTTTTCTTTTATTCCTCCAAAATGAATAAATATTATTTTATTAATTTTCCTTAGGAGGCCAATTTTGCTTTGAAATTTCCTCTAATGAATCAAAGGAATATCCATGTAGAAATCATAGATAAATGAAGAGCATGTGCCCATTTTGATGGGGCCTCACACGGTATTCCAAAAATTGGGGGAGTTGGAGGGGCCCTCTTCATGGATGACTCCAATTGGAAAAAAATGTTATGCTTGGAATAAGTACAAACAATATGGAATAACTAACAACTCTAAAAATACTTAGCGCACATGCAGAGTCAAAAGAGGCTCAAAATCTACAAGTTATGGGTGTCCCTTAACTAGTCATTGACTAGTTCAAACATAGAAGAACCCCCAAGAACATATATATCAGAACTCTCTATGAATAAGTTAAGCCACTTCTTAGTACTTTTCAACATATCCATTAAGAGAGGAACTCAGAGGTAGATAGTCTCTCAAAGGATGGACTTCACATAATTTTTCGCCTTTGACATAGGTGGAAATTTTCAGGTGACCAAATTGTGGAGAATGATTTAGGACTCTTCCCAGGTAGAGAATTAAACATGCTCTTTCAAATAATTTTCTTCTTTCCAAGAAGGTATTTATACTACCACATTTAGAAAAATCTGTATGCTACAGGATGAAAAATATGTGTATGAGTTTATATGGATGAACAACCAAATGTAGGTGAAGAAATTTTTGTTATTTGTTATTAAGTGCAAATACTTGTTTTTTATACATACCTAGATTTTTTTCTATTTTTGCAGCTGCATTAGCCCACTATGGAAAATATATAAACATATAATTTGTCATGTAAAACAAGGCATATGGGCCTCAATAAATGTGATTTATAAACATATGAAATTATGATATTTTTCCCAAGGAAAAAATATGAAGAAAATTATGCACTTCTCAAAAACCATACTCTGAACATTGAAGGGATAAATTATGTACTAAAAACCTTGTACATTAAAGTGGAATGTTTTTTCTTTGAAATTTAATAAGTTTATAGAGCATATAGTTTTTTTTTAAATTAAATTTTGGTACCTTGACCTAGAAAAACCTTATTCTAGTAGAAATATCCTCTGAAACCATAGCGGAGCTCTCAAACCCTAGTCATGGTTGCTACCATCCCTTGACGTTAGCTTTTAATTTACTACTAGTTGATTGAACATGGTGATGATTTTTGGTTTTTGTACATCATACTTAGCCATTAAACATGGAGTCAAGATCTGTGATCCCAATACCAACCATGTATAAAAAAAGTGGGAATATGATTGTCTTTTCAGTGAATGGTCGAGGCCTAGAATACTATTTTGGTTCATAATTTTTACTTAATGGATGGAGACTGATTAGTGACAATTAGCTTCTTTGGTTGTTCCTTCACATAACTTGTATCGTTGTATACTTGGATTTATCTACTAGAGGGACCCAATTCTGGTTTTCCTCTACACATTTGAATTTTCTCAATTATCGTGATTCATTTGGATTGGGGTTTTATATAGTTTTTTTTCTTATGTATGTAGCTAAGGTTTCGACATGTAGAAGAAAAAAGGGTTGGAAATCCCCAAACAATTCGATCAGGAAACCAACCATCCTTGTTATCTCATGCTGGAATATATTACTCCTCTCCAATTTGTTGTACTTCAAATTATAAAACCTAGCAAATATTACAGAGATGTGATATGTGATGCATTTTCTGGGAAATACCCAGGGTCAAGAAACCACAGGTGTCCTCTGCATAGGGATTCAATGTTGTGTTGGTTTTGGAGCCTGATCTTCCTGATTCATAGTTCCTGTTTCATCTGTGTTTGGATTCCAGCACCTGATGGAGGGGTGTGGGGGGGATTACCCCCCCACTACACTTGTCTGGGGGATCCAAGGGGGGAGACAACGATTTAGGGAGCCCCCCCAATGGAGGGGGTTCAGGGGAAACACACCTATAGAGAAAATTGAGTAAACATGACTTGTAAAATGTTGTAATTTCAAAGTCATGACTTGGTCAACAATGGGTTATTTATGGGCCCATGGTTTTGGGTAACTCATGGTATTCCCTTTATAAAAAGAAGGCATTGTAATATGGATGTGTATTGTATGGTAACATTGTGAAAAATGATCTTTGTGATTGTGTGAGAGAGACTATGAGAGAGTGAAGAAGAAGAGTAGCGAGTGTGCTTCAAGTTGTATCTCTTCATTTTGCTAGGTGGTATAAGAATAAAAGGATTAGAAATTTAAGTGTGGGAATAGCCCATCTTGGGTGAACCACGTTATATTGGTGTCTCTCTTATAATGTGTTATTGTGTTTCATATTTGCATCTTTTTTATTGTTTTTTCTCTGTGATCATGTTTTCTAACAGTTGGCATCATAGCCAAAAGGTATATTTGGTTGGTAAACTCACAAGAAAGAAAGGTTCCTAGTTCAAGTGGGACAAACGGTGGAAGAAGGAAATATTAGGGTTGATAAATTTAATGACCAAAAATACCAGTTATGGAAGATGCAAATGGAGGATTATTTGTACAAAAAGGATGTGTTCCTACCATTGAGAAGAAAAGAAAAACAATTGGCAACTATGAAGTATGAAGAATGGGAAGTTCTTGACAAAAAGGCTCAGGGAACAATACAATTTTTCCTGGTTTCATTGGTGGCTTTCAATATTTCAAGAGAAAAGACAATGGAGGGTGTGATGAGTGTTGATGTATTTGTAAATTAAGAAGATATTATGATTGATATTATAATTGTATGTTGTTGTACCCACATCGGAGATGTGTTTACCTCCTTTTGGGATGTCATTATTATGTATAGACCTTGATGTACAACCTTTGTTATAAGTAGGGGAAATAGTCCTTAGTGTAACATCATGTAATGTGTATTTGGTGTCTCTCTAGGAGAAAGAATCCATGTTAGGGTAATAGGTCATCCCCAGTCATTTAATAGGACAATTACTTGATTAGTATAAATAGGGAGGTGTCACCCCTCATTTATACACAACTCACACTCACTCAAGTTCACATGAGAGAGATAGAAGGAGGAGAGATAGATAGTTTTTGGAGACTTAGTTGTTGGAGACTTCTTATTATTGGGATTGATCATCTTATGAAAGAGTCTTTGTGACTGTACTATTCTGAGGAAGTTTGTGGGGTTTTATCCTTTATGGTTTCCACGGTGAAAACATTTATGTCTTGTGTATCTATTCTATCTTCTGCATATTGTTGTACTTGTTATTCGTTCATACAAAGATCCTAAATAAGGTAATATGATCTAAGAAAAAACTAACATGGTATCACAACCTCTCTAAAAGAAGTAACTGTGTAGATTGGAATCTAGGGCTTCCTAGTTTAAGGTCTGCTCTCCACAGATCATTAAGAAGACAGGGTCAGGATAACTTGCCTTAGTAGGGTGCATATTTTGGTAGAAGAAGTTTCAATTTTGACCCTATCACTAGTGCCAGGAGAAACTAGGGCATCAAGTTTTGAAGGCTTCCCACCTCATTTTTCAGAAAAGGACCCTGCTGAGAAAATAACTTCAAGGAGGTGCATATTTCTATCCAAAAATAATTCCCAAACTCCAAGTTTGGAAAATTAACATTTCTCTAACAAATCCTACATCAGTCAGCTCCAAAACTAAGTCAAACACCTCAAATTAGAAAGATCTAAATCTTTTCTATTTCCATTTGAGGTTCTCATTAGAAAAGATGACTCACCATACTCATCTTGAGGCTACGATTGGAGGGGCTGATAACTTTCGAGCATGGAAGTACATAATATCCCTGATCCTTGCATAGAATGACTTGGATCACTACATCATTGGAGAAGTTACAGTACCAGAGGTAGATTATGCTAAGGCTACTCATAAGAATAACTTGGCTAAGGACAAGAGAATCATTGCAGATTATATTAAGGATCATCTCATCCCCCATGTGTCATCATTCAAGACACCGAAGGAAGTATATGATGATTTGACAAAGATGTTTAAGGGAAAGAACATCAACCAGAAGATGACTTTTAGGAACTAGTTGAAGAATGTGAATATACAGAATTCCAAGGCCTGTTGATGATTATATGAATATACACATACAGTCTTACTTCACAAGGGTTTCACAAATCAAAGAACAACTTGAAGCAGTTGAAGAGAATGTCTAATAATGAGAAATTGTGATGACTAACTTGAATGGTCTTGCTAGATCATGGGACTCATTCATTGAAGTAATATGTGCAAGAATAAGGTTGATCTCTTTTAGCATACTCCACGGAAAATGCACACAAGAAGAAGCTTGACTTGTAACAAGAGAAAGAACATGGGACTAACTGAAGCTCAAGCTCTAACAGTTCACACCAGGAATAACTACAAGAAGAAGGATAAAAATGAGAACTATCATCACAACAAAAATAAGGAAAAGAAACAAAAGAAGATCAAGAGATATCCTTCCAATGTTTGATGCTATACTTGTGATGAAAAGGGACACTTTGCAAGAGACTATCCCATCGAGAAAAAAGAGTCACCATGCTCATGTTGCTGAAGACGATGAACCAAAAAATGAAAGATTCAGAAGAGAGAAGGATGATTCTGATGAAGAGTATGTGCTATCTACAACACTTATGGGCACTATCTCACATTAAGAGCAGTGATTGGATAGAAGGAATCATTCACTATTATGTTTGAGCATGAGTCACCTCAAAAGGTGAAACTTGGGGATGATTACCAATACCTCATAAAAGGGAGTGGAGTAGCTTCATACAATCTAGACTATGGGAAATCCTTAAAGATGAGGGGTGTGTTGTATGTTCCATGATTGAAGAAGAATATTCTCTCCATCTTTGCATTAGATGCAAAGGGAAAGAGAGTTGCATTGTCGATGACCAAATTCTAATGTGGCATAAAGGAAAGACAATAGATGATGCAACAATGATTGGATAAGAAGACAATGGATTGCATAAACTAAAAGGATGACCTAAACAAGAATTGGTTCATGAGTCAATATAACCAAGTGAACTATGGCACCAAAGGATTTCACATATGCACTGTTGAGCACTACAGATGGTAAGAAAATTAGTTTTCGGACTTCTAGAGATCCATGAAAAGCATGAAGCGATTTGCAAAGGATGTGCACAAGGAAAGAATGCGAAGAAGACATTTCCTAGCAATGAAAGAAAGGCTAAAGGAATACTGGAGATAGTACACTCGGATGTACATGGACCCATGTTTTCTAGCTCATTAAGCATGTATGTGTACTATGTTTCCTTTATAGATGATTTCTCACGTAAGGCTTGGATATATTTCTTCAAAGGGAAAAATGAAGTATTCGGTAAGTTCAAGGAATATAAAGCCGTAGTCAAGAACCAAAGTGAAAGGAAGATCAATAATTTGCGGTCAGTTAATGGTGAAGAATTCACCTTAGAATAATTCAAGGAAATATGTATAGAGTGTTGGATTAATGTGGAGTTGAGCACTCCATATATTTTCCTCAACCGCTCCTTCGTTCATCATGCCAATTGCTATTGCTATGCATAGACTAGGAAGGGTATATTCCATTGGCACTACTGCTTCTTTTCCATAAACTAACTTGAATGGTGTTTGTCCCATCAATGTTTTACATGTTGTCCTATAGGCCCATAATATCGTAGGGATCTTTAGATCCCAAACGTCATGATTTGTGTTGCAAACGTTTGTTAGTGTGTTTTCCAATATCTTGTTGAATGCTTCGACCACGTCATTCACTTTTGGGTGATATGAAGTACTTTTCTTATGTTGAATGTAAAATTCCCCAGTCATCTCTCCAATCGTTTGATTGACAAAGTGAGCCCCTTGGTCACTCATCAATATCTTTGAACATCCAAATATGTTAGCCAAATTTTCAAATAGGAACCTTGCTTCTTTTGTGGTTGTGCAATCCTTCACTGATGTTGATTCATCCCATCTTGTCAAGTAGTCTGTCGTAGTAATGATATATCGTGCATCTATTCTTTTTCTTGGAGGAGGATTGATGGGTTCAAAAAAGTCCACTTCCCATTTATGAAATGGTTGTAGTGTTATCTGAGGTACTGACAACATCTCATCTCTCTGTGATGGTTTTCTCGTTCTTTGGCATACACCACATCTTTTCACGTAGTCTGTGGAATTGTTTTGTAGTTTCAGACACCATAATCTAGCTCAGAGTATCTTACTAGCGATTGTGTGACCTCCATAATGTCCTCCTTCAATTTCATCATGCGCCTCTGCCAATAATATTTGCTTCTCATGCAGAAGAACATATCGACACATAATTTCATCTGACCCCATCTTGTATAGTTGTCCTACAATTAGTTGGAAGTTAGCGGCTCAGACAACCAATTTATTCTTTTGACTCGTGGTGAACTCCTCTGGGGCCTTTCTTGTCGCCAAAAACTGAATGATTTCTTCATAATGGTCATCCACCATCCTGAATCTAAACAACTACACATCAGGCAAGCTGTCCTTGATGTTGTTTAGTTCTTTGCTTGACTTTATCTTGGATAGATGATCGGGTCCTGCATTTAACTTCCCTAGTTTCACAATGTTTTCGAAATCAAACTCTTGGAATAGTAGCAACCATTGAAATATATTCCCCCCAACATAGGGTTTTTGACCAGGTACTTCATTGCGGAGTGATCGGTAAACATTTTGAAATTTCCTCCTAACAAGTAGTGGCATAATTTTTGTAATGCATACACCATCAACAACCCTTCTCTTTCTGTCATTGTGTAATTTTTCTTTGTCGTATACAACTTCTGACTTGCAAATGCAATCGGGTGGTCGATTGCTCATTCCCCTGGTTGAGCTAGGATTACCCCTAATGCAAGTGATGAAGCATCAACATGAACATGGAACTCCTTTGTCCAATACAGAAAAACTAATATTGGTGTTGCAACCATCTTTTTCTTTAGAGTATCAATGCTTCTCTGGAACTTGTCGTTCCATTATAACTTCACATGTTTCTTCAATAGATTCTCCATTGGCACAATGATTGCTGTGTATCCCCTTATGAACTTTCGTTAGTACCCTATTTGGGCCAATGTCGCCCTTAGCTATTTTACTATCGTAGGTGCCGGTAAAACAAAAATTGCCACAATCTTGGCAGGATCGACCAAGATGTCATCCTTACATATAATTTGTCCCAATAGAATAAAAAATGGAGCACAAAATACACACTTCTTCAAATTTAACGAAATCTAATGTTGTTGGCACCTTTTTAGCATCGGTCGAAGATTCGCAATGTGGTATTTTACCAGGCCATATACGGTCCAATCATCCATATATACTACAAGAAACTTATGAATGAAGTCTTTAATGCAATGACAACTAACCTTGAAAAAATCGCAGGCGTATTCTTGAGACCAAATGACATCATTGTGTATTGAAAAAATCCCCATTCTGTTACGAAAGTGATTTTGTGTTTATTCTACTTCGTGATCCTGATTTGGTGATAGCCTAAAAATACATCTATAAATAAATATAGTTCTTGTCCTCCAACGCCTTCCAGTACTTTGTCAGTAAATGGCATCAGGAATGGATCATGAAGACTTGCGTCATTTAGCTTCCTTAGATGCACATAGATCTGGATTTCCCTTGTCTTTTTTTCCTACATCACCATCAAACTAATCGATTCTGACTCTTCGACATGTTCGAGAATACCAGAATCCATCATCCATTCTAATTATGATTTTACGTGTTCTTTGTATATTGGATTCAATTTTTATGGTCGTTGCTTGACTGATTTCATATCACATTTTAGCGGAATCTTCATTTCACCCAGATCGCCTGAAAAATATCTTTCATCTCAAAAAAATTGGTCGGGAATAAGTCCTGAAAATCATGTATTAGCTTAGTGACTTTCCCCATTTCCGAATCATCTAAATAATATACAATGCTAGAAAACTTTGGGTCCTTTATTTCCCAACATTAACCTTTTTCGGTTTCAATAGTTGCTTAAATTCGTTGCCTAACATTTTTGGTGCTGCAATGTGATGACTTCCCTTTGATTCTAGAATTTCCATAGCTCTCGGATCGTCTTCATCATCAGGTTCTCTTGACACATTATAACATGTCATCATCATTTGTGGTGTCATTTTCCATTGTGGTTCTATCGATAACTCAGTCGTAGCTGTCTCCAACACTTTGTCATGGATGTCCTGCAATGCACTGGGATGACATGATTTTCATTCGTGAAACTAAAAGTATGATTGAATCCTATAGCATTTCTTTTCATGTTGTTGATGTGGAGATATTACTTCGTCAAATCTCTCTATTTGCAGTGGGACTGATGTAGTCTTCAAAAATAATATAGGCATTATCCCATCCTCCCACAACATCATATTTTGTTGGTAAGCTGTATCTTTGTCCTTCAAGAGGATCCAGTGGGGCAATGATCTGTATATCATGATTCTCAAAGGTCATTACCATTTTATTGAAATTGATAACCTTCGAGTTTTCATTTTCCCAACTAATTCCCAATAGCACAGGGTATGAGCTAATATCATCGACAATCTCAATAACATAGAAGTCTGTGTATGTCTTTCATCCTTCCACTTCGATAGATAGATGAGGTACTCAACTAGTTGGCGACACTCTGGCCTGATTTGCTAGTCACATTTGTACGAGGGACCAAACTAACTACGGTTTTCCAATCATTTCCCATGTTTTCTTTGTTATGATATTTACATCTGATACTAGATCTAAGATGAACGAATCCACATCATAGTCACCCATCTGGACATTCATCCTCATTTTCCTTCCTATTTTCTTCTTGTACAATGAATTTACTTGGTGGTCCTGTTGCCCTTCCTCTTGTCGATATAAAATCTCGTTATTTCTGCTAATGCATATGTATCTTTTTCTAATGTCATACAACTCACTAGAAAAATTTTCAAGGTACTAACCTTTCTCGATGATCCCAAAAACCTTGTTGAATTGAATCCTGGTGGAATTTCGTAGACAGGTAACTTACATGTGTTCCTGTTTATCATGTCTCTTGTATCGAATAAGGTTTCTTTCTCAACATTTACGTAAAATTGTAACTTATTTTGATTCGTTGGCCGGATATTTGTCAATTTTCCATCGGATCCTATCGTATCTCCTACTTGGGTTACTGCTCTAACATGCATTGGTTGATTTCTTGGTTTAGCCGAGATATTCCCTACATTTGGTCTTGGATTTTGGTTCTGAGTTGCATTATGGTTTTGTTGTGGTTGCGACACATTCTTTTATTGCCACTTCACAATCAACTGTGGGCATTCCTCAACGGTATGGTCTGCGACACTACAATAAGTACACTAAGACTATAGATTCAAGAATTATCTCTGGTAATGTCCCAATACTCCATAATTATAGCATGTTATTGGTCCATGACCTCTTCCCATAGCTCCTTCATGACCAAAGCCTCCATTACGACCTCCACGGAATCCTCCTTGTTGCTGGTATGGCTACCATTTATATTTTGACTGGTTGAACTACTGCTACTGATTAGCATGTGGCTGAGTATACTACAGGGTGAATCCATGAAGATTGGTGTCTATTTTGGGGGGTCTTATGAGAAAATAAATCTGATTTTTTCATGTTTTTTCAAATTTGGGTGAACAAAAAGAGATATTTTTGTTTAGAATTTCACTTTTAAGTAAAAACAAAACTTTTAGAGAATTATGTTAGCTTTCTATTCATAATTTTTTCAAATTTGTTTATTAATATTTGATATGTCGTTTTGGAAAATGTTTGACAGTGTGTCCTTATAAAATGAAAGGACTAAAAAATAGTCATGTTTGGTTGCGCCCCTAAAATCATTGTTAAACTTGTGTTTTGAAAAATAAAAATATGCTATGATAATCTACACACAATATACTAGAGGATGACTATACATTTGTAACCAACGGATATATATACTAATTATAATATTTGTTTGAATTCGATCAATGGGGAAACCCTGTCGATTTTCAACATGTTTTTGGTTGTGGCACTTTTCTCTCAAATGACTATAAAACTTAAAAATATACAATAACCCTTTTGAAGTAAACACTCCAATTAACGACACCATATTTGTTTCAATTTTTTTGGTGGTGTATTTTTAAAGTTATATATTTTTCATTTCACCACATTTTGAAAGAGATGAAATGAAACTCAACACATGTTAAGAAACAAAAAAATTAAAAATATTAGATCTCACCTATACACAACAAAATATATACCTATGGAAAGTAGATTCAATGAAAAAACTAATGGTATCAAGTTCGATAGTCGATTTGTAGTGTAAGACATCCATTTTACCTTTCGAAAACGAAGAAACCTGAAAACTATGCAGGTTTTAGGTCTTAGAGGTTATTCGGCTGAATAATACTTTTTTGTTACAGAACCGTTATTTACAACAAAGTTTGCTCATCTGAAAAATTGAACACAAAAAAAATTTCGTCGGCTGGAAAAAAAATTATGTTATCTATATTCGTATAAGTAAAATGAAATAGACTCATTATTTTCGCATGCAGTTGTGGTTGGTTATATTGCAATTGAGTATACTGCAGTTGTGGTTGGTTATACTATTTTTGTGGTTGCATTATTTCTATTGGTCGTTGCTCCTCTCCCTTCTTAAAATATGTATCCATGGTTCTTTCTTGGAGCAAATCATACGGTCTGCAATCCTTTTCTTCATGGCCAACCAATCGAAAAAATTTGTAGAAAAGGTCCACTGTTTTTGACACAACCTTCTAAAAGGTATATGCATTCCTCAGACCGATGTCCTCTATTCTAACAAATGCGGCACCATGGAAATCCTCCTTGAATTAATGGATTTGGGGCTCCAACCTGTAAATATTATCCGAAGTCTGGGAATTGATCCTTATGATGTTCCTTCATCTGACATCAACTGCATCCATACTTCTTCATGGAATTATTTTTCCTTCTTAATATCTTGCAACTAAATAGTGAGGTTTGCTAATTGTGACTAGATCTGGCTCATTCCAATCCCTATTTCTCTAACTGGTGAAGCTTCCAGTTTCATCGCGTTTTCCAGAGATTATGCCCGAGATGTGATATTTTTTTGCATAATGGAATACATATGTGTGGTACCAAAGCTACGATAAACCATTCCTTATGTTGCACATCGCTCATTCCAAAGCTAACCTTAGCCATAAGAGTTTTGAATTGCTAATCAAAATCCCACACTGATTCATTAGGGTAATGCTTTATTTCCTTCAACTCAGTAATATACTATGATTTGGATTTTGGCTTCTTAAATTCCTTGATCAGTCCAGTCCTGATTTACACCAGTGTCTTCTAGGGATTCCATGTTGGTACTTGCACAAATTTCATGTACCAATCCAACGCCCAACCTGGAAAGGTCATTTATAGTTGTCCTTTCTTGATATCTTCATCTTACACTTGTTTTACTATCCCTACTACTTCGCATAAGAACCGATATTGTTCGAAATCTTGAATTGTATTACCCTCAAATAGGGGTAGTTTCACATCATCACCCACCATTCTAGGTATTCTCCTAGTATTCATCAGTCCACTACTATTATGACGGTGTTGACACATAGGAACCCTGTGATAAGCTTGTGTTTCTTCCTCTTGGGTTCGACGCAATGCACAAAGGAGTAGGTATGTTGTCACTTTGGTTCGATCCTTCCTCGGACTTGGCCGTATCCTGGTCATTTCCTTCATCAATGTATGTCTTCTTAGTCCCTCGTGGCCCCTTCTCACATTTTTTTGTTCTGGTCGCACCGGGACTCTCCTCAATCCTTTGCCTCTTCTCTTTCCTAACCTCACCCCACTTCGTATGAGACCACACTCTTCCGCGGCTTCCCTCACAGTCTCAACTTAATTTCCACCCATATACCCCATATCATTCCATCCAACCCTCACCTTCGCAGTACCCACAACCTCTGCACACTAGTGATTTACTCGTCTGAATTCATTTTTAGTATTCTCTTTTTTGCAGATGAGCATCTTAATCCGAAGTTTCAATGACAATAGAAATATCCCTCTAGGTCCCTTAAAGAATGATCTTTTGGCATCACTGTAGGATTTAACTATGTCATCAACAAACTCCGTAATATACCCCTCCAAAATGTTGTCTATCCACACATCGATATCCCTTGAAACTTTGTTTTTCACCCTTCACAACCACTAAATTAGTTCTGAGGTCAATCGATTAGGTTTGGCTCCTTGAAATTTTTTCTTATGGAAAGTAAGTTATGCAAACCACTCATACAGTACTATCGAAAACTTAGCAAAGAATATCTCATGAATATCAAAGTATATATATCTTCCCAACCAATATTCTATCATCAATATTGGGTTCTGATTTTATTCTTTAGCAAACTCTCAGGTCTTTTGATCAAACCATTCTTGGATCTCCAGTTTCACCAGATGCCACAACATGTCCTCTTCTTCTTTGCACTATGGTCCTGACAACGGAACCATTTGTTGACACAATCCTGTTGATAGGGGTTCACTGCGTAGATATATTGACATCCATCGATGAAAACTGTAATTTTCTGAAGTATGATATGCACACCTAAACACTATCTAATGCTACAAATTAAATAAAATTTTTGATATTAAATTACAACCACTCAGTGAACCTTTAGACTAGGTAATTCAAGGTGTTTTGCTGGGAAAATTTACAGACAAGGGAGTAGGAAGTGGGAAGAAACCAAGAGTAATTTAAGAATATTTAATTCCTTTCCCCTAACACATTTATATCAGGTATTGTTCAGGTTTTAGATTCTGCTATGCGGAAACCTATTCCCACGCTTCTGGGTCACCCAACCATGAAACTAGGGAAATTCCTTTTGTCCTTTCGAATAGGGTGTTAAAAAAAAGTGAAGAGGTTTTATAAATACTTCAGATAGCATAAAATATTATTTGGGATAGTTTCTAATATATCTGGAGTTGTCTGGAGAGTTTAGGAGAAAACTGGGATTTTTAGGCAATTTTGGTCTAATGATACCCTGGGCAATGGAGGATCCCAAATCATTGTACGACCTCAGATAAATTATGATATGTAATTATGTATGGGTATTTGTTTCTTTTTTTGATCCATATAAACTTACATAACTATATTTGAGTGGGTATAACTCATTTTATAGCAGAAATGGTAAAACTAGTCAATTAAAACTAGTGTTCTAGCTAGGGTGCAAAATCAAGCATAGAATTCGTAACATATTGAATTAAATGCATGAAATGAAATATGAAATAAATTAATACATATTCAATGAACATATAATCATTTATACTCCTTCCCATTACCTTTTCTTGTTAAATATTGCACTAGATTGATCGATTTCCCCCATTATAATGACAAATTAAGCTTTTCATGAGAAACTGAGAAGGTAAACTTCAGGGATAGAATTATTTAGACCTGATAAATATAAATGACATATTTTATCATCTGTTATAAATAATATAGCATTTTATTTACTGACCATTACATGAGAAGACTCCAAAATGGTGGGCAGGAGGCCCAACATATGATCACAAGAGAAAGGCTGAGAGCATAGGTGAAGCTTGGGATTCAATGGAGATTGACTTGGATGATATGGAGGCTGAAAAATATTTCTTATATGAGCTTCAATTTATGAACATCAAGTGCTCCCTACTTGCAAAGAGAAGAAACGGGGATGAAGGAGTGGGAAGGGAAGTTTTGGGGCTCATCTCCCAAGTGTCTGAGGCACATCACTCACAAAGGAATGCTCCCATAAGCATAAATTAATAAACATGTCAACTAAAATGTGTGAATTCTCTCTAATTTTCCTTTAATAAAATTCTGGGTGACCTGTTTAGCAAGTGGAGTCCAATGGTGACCTATGAGAGCAAGTCAACCACCTAGAAGCCCTAACCATAGCCACACGAGCGCCCTCCTTAAGAAAATTGGAATGTAGGACCATGTGGAGATGTTTCCATGTCCAACTCATCCCTATGACTTAGTAACTACGCCCTCCTTATTCAAATAGTTGTTTCTTTTATTCATGACAACTTTATGCTTTTCTCTGCTTTTGAGACTAATTATCCATAAGGAAATTGTGCCTTCCTTTTCCAAAACTTTACTACTTTTGTCCTTATAGATTTTTTGAGTTCTCCAAGAAGAAACTGCACCCTCCTTTGCAAAACTTTCCCTCTTTTGTCTCTGGCTTATTTTTGGTGGATTTTAGGCACTTTCCCTTTTCCTCTTTGACTGCTTTTGTCATAGAGTTTCATTTTTTTTTACCTTCACAAGTTGACTTTCCCAATGCGCCCCCTGACATGGAAAGCTCATTTCCACATAATTAAACTGCATAATTAATAATAATGATGAATAAAAATTAAATACATGCCTTAATAATAATTATTATCAAAATTTCCCTAGGAAGATTAATTAATGTCAATTTGAAACCCTAGGAGTTTCAGCATGGTCAACACTTTTAATGATCAGATTGAGGGAACATGGCATTCCTCCCCTCCCAAATAAGCAAGGTGCCGCAAGATCTTCTCATCCTCCCAAGTAGCATCTTCATTGGGTAATCCTTTCCATTGTATCAAATATTCCTTGATTGTTTTGTTCCTTAATTTCCTTTCTCTGCCCATCAACACTTTCTCTGGTACTAAGACCAAATGGCCTTCATCATCCAGAGGTGGTTGATCTTCAGAAGCTGCTATCTATTGTCCAATTTCTTTCTTCAGACAAGACACATGAAAAACATCATGGATTTTGCTGTTTGCTGGAAAATCCAACTCGTAGGCCACTTCACCAACTTTTCTAATAATCTTCTAGGGTCCATAAAATATTGGCTAAAGTTTTTCATCCCCTTTCTTCTTCAAGGAAGACGGTTTGTAAGGTTGTATCCTTAGGTAAACTAAGTCTTCCTCTTAGAACACTCTGTATATTATATGATTATTTCATACATCTTTTGTTGGTTCTATGCCATCTACAGATTGCCTTTTAGTGCCCTTAAAATGTCTTGGTTTTCCTGCAACCAATATTTATCTTTTTGTTTCCTATAAGATCCAAACATTAATTCTACAAAAGTCAGATCTTCATACCCATACGACTCCATAAAGGGTGTCATTCTGATAGAAATATGAAATGTGGTGTTATAACAGAACTCACCCAGGTGGAGCCAAGTTTCCTAAGATCCTTGCTGTCACGTAACATAGTTACGGAGGTACCCTTCAAGCCATTGATTCACCCTTTCATTTTTTCCATGTTTATGGGGGTGATAGCTTGTGCTCATGTTCATATTTTTTCAAACCATATCAAACAATGCCTTTCAAAAAGCACTAGTGAACTTACTATCTTTGTCACTGATTATAATTTCGGCAGTCCATGAAGCCTGAAACAGTCCTTGAATAATAGGGAAGCAACCTCACTAGCAGAAATAGTGGATGTTACTACAAAAAACTGTGCATATTTTGTCAACCTGTCCACCACCACATAAATACTGTCTTTTGCTTGTGACTTTGGTATCCTAGTGATAAAGTCCATGGATACACTTTCCCATTTTTGCTATGGAATAGGAAGAGGCTGGAGAAGTCCAGCAGGGTGTGTGTGCTCCACTTTGTTCTATTGATATGCAGAACATTCCTTCACATACATGAGACCATCATATTTAAGTCACTTCCAAGTAAATATCCCAGTTACCTTCTAGTAAGTTTTCAGAAAACCAGGGTGACCAGCCACTGGTGCATCATGGGAAGCTTCTAAAATCTTCCTCTTTAGTGCAGATCCAGGCACTAAGAAAAAAATGTTTTTGTAGTAGATAAGGTCATTAACACCTGTACTCTTCATTCTGGTTTACCCCATCCAAAACTTCACAAGAAAACTGATCTTTAGAATATTCAGTGGCCAATTGGATCTTCCATTCATTTAACAACTGCAACAAAGAGAATGCGGGCTTACGGGAGAGTGCATCATCCAAAACATTCATTTTCCCTTTTTTATACTCAATTTCAAAATCATAAGACTGAACTTTACTCACCCATTTTTTATGCCTGTCATTGAGTTCCTTCACAATAGTGTTGTGATCAGTCTTCACAATGAATTTACCTCCCACCAAGTAATGTCGGAATTTGGCCAATACATGCATAATGGCTAGCATCTCCTTATCATATATGGAATACAAAATTTCATGTGGCTGCTATTTTCTACTTTCAAATGCAATAGGATGCCTATATTTCATCAGAATAGCTCCAATGCCTACACCAGAATCATCACATTCCAACACAAAAGGTTTGGAAAAATCAGGAAAGGAAAGTACTAGAAAACTTCTCATTATCTCTTTCATTTTCTGGAAATATTTTTCAGCCTCCTTGCTCCAACTAAATCCACCCTTCTTAGTAAGATCTGTCAAGGTTGCAGTGTACAGGGAGTATTCTTTGACAAATCTGCAGTAGTAATTACAAAGCCTCTCAGTTCAGTGAGGTTCCTTGGGCTGGCCCATTCCAATATGGCCTTTATTTTTTCTGGATCTACCTTGACCCCTTCTTGGTAGATCACATGGACAAGATATAGCATTCTTGTCATGCCAAACTCACACTTAGAAATATTGGAAAAAAATGATAGATCTGCAACCATAGTGAGTACCTCATCCAAGTGGTGCAAGTGCTCCTCCCATGTCATACTATAGATCAAAATATCAGCAAAAAGCAAAAGGACATACTTACAGAACTGTTTGTTGAACACCTTGTTCATGCATGATTGGAAGATTGTTGGTGCATTAGTCAAGCCAAATGTAATGAACAGAAACTCAAAGTCACCAAAATGACAATGAAAGGTTGTATTTTGTATGTCTTCCTCCCTCATTCTGATTTGATGGTACCCTGACCGGAGATCTATTTTGGAGAAATTTTTTTCTCCATGCATCTCATCAATTCAGGGAATCTGGTACCATTTCTTTATGGTCTTCTTGTTCAAATCCCAGTAATCTATGCACATCCTGAGTGTTCCATCCTTATTATTCACCAAAACCACCAAAGAAGCAAAAGTTCTGGAGCTTGGTCCGATGAGGCCCAACTCAAGGAGCTCCTTGATGGCCTTCTGAATTTCATCCTTGAATCTCTTTGGATGCTTATAGGGATGGATTTTTATTGTAATTTTACCAACTTCCAACTCAACCCTGTGTTGAATGCCACGGTCAGGTGGCCTGCCATGTGGAAGGTCTTCAAAAACCATCTTATGCTTGTGCATCAATTTTTGTATATCTTTGGTTCGGGAGGAAACTATGGTAGTAGTTCCCTTAGTGGTGATTTGGCATTCAACATCCCATTCAATGTTCCCATGCCTCATAACAGATATCATACTTTTTGCATAAATTACTTGGTTGGGATAAGTATTCATGCCTTTCAATACCATTGGTTTTTCATCAGCATCCTTGAAAATTATTTGTGGTATCTAGTAATTCATAGAGTTCTCTCCAATAGAGTACAACAATGTAGGTTTCTATCACATTGACAACATAAAAGTTGTCTTTCACAGTATAGTCACCAATATTTACTTGCAGATTTGGAATCCATCGATTGCATTCCATGGTATGGTTACCAGGAATGACCATAGTGAATCCTTTAAAGGTCTCATTTGGAAATTTTGTCCTCTCCACTAGGGTTGAATCAATAAAATTATGGGTGGCACCCCCATCAACAAGGACTATGATTTTTTTCCCTTGCAATACTCCTTTTAGCCTTAAAGTATGGAACTGGGGTACTCCACTGAGTACTGCAATTTTGTTGCTGGTTTGATGGGGTTTCTCCTCTTCTTCGATTGTTTCATACTCTCCATTATCCATCTCAGCTTCTTCCACCACCTATTCATCACTTTGAGAAAATACTTCAATATAGCGTGCTTTTCCCTTCACACATTTGTGACCCAAAGCCTAAGGTTCTTGGTAGGAAAAACACAGCTTCTTCCTTCTCAATTCATCCTGATCCTTGTAGGATTAATCTCTCTTTCCAGGGGTAGGAAATCTTCTCACGGGAGGTATTTGATTCTGAAATTTATGAAGCATAGGGGGTCTGGGAGGATACTCAGTCATCGGAATTGCATCCTGTAGATCTCTAGTCCTGCTCACTGCTTCCTGCAAAGTGGTAGGTCGGTAATCCTTCACTAACCCCTTCAATGGTTCAGCTAGTCCTTCTGTAAAGAAAAGGATCAGCCTTGATTCTGATATGTCAGTGACCATTAAAGCCACCTTTTGGAACTATCATATGTATGCTTATGGAGTTCCAAATTGTATAATGTGTGCGAAATCTTGGAAAGAGATATCAAGATCTCTTCGGTCAAACCTTTCTGTTAATTTTCTGGTGAACTCCTCATAGGTGACTACTTGATCATGGCCTAGGGAGTTCATGCCATGAAACCACCAGTCAATGGCCTCCCCATCAATATTTAAGGCTTCCAACTTTATGGAATCCCTTTCTTCCCTAGGATTTAGCTGAAAATATGTATCCATTTTTTGAATCCAAGAGCTCACTGAGCAATTGGAAGTGCCATCAAAATATGGCAAAGTGATTTTCCCAATGGAATTATTTAATTCATAATTATGATATGGATTCCTTGGAGCCCCTCTTGGATGTCGCCTAAATTGAGTCTCACAGAAATATCTAAATGGCAAAGCCCTTCTGCATTCTTCACTCAATGATTGATAAACACAAAACTTCTCCTCCCATGTATCAATTGCTTCAGCCTGTGCTTCATGGTCTTGCTTTGGGATCTCTACAAATTTGGGAATAGTAGGTCATGGCTGAAAATTTGGTTCATCTCTATACTCTAGAGGCCTATTATGAGGCCCATTCTTGGAGAAAATAGCCCACCCATGACCTTTCTTTCTTCATATTGGGAGCCAATGCTGCTCCCTTCTCCATCTTTCACTCCTGGTTGTTTAGCTAAGAATTCTTTGGTCTCTTGACCAGACTGTATGATGTTTATTGAAATGTATTGCGTAACTTTCAAAATGTTCTTTACAAAGTTCCTGAACTCATATTTCTGGCCTCTCTCCTCATGGAATCTTCCATCCACAGATTCAACTTCCTCCTCTTGAGGGATCTTTCTTTTGGTATCAGAATTATATTTTGGACCCATTGAATAATATCAAGTGAAGGTATGGAGGACCATGCTATGATACCATTAGTAATGTTCCCAAGTTTGATATGCAGACCTGAACATTATCTAATGCTGCAAATTAAATAAAATTTCTGATATTAAATTACAACCATTTAGTGAACCTTCAAACTAGGTAATTCAAGGTGTTTTGCTAAGAAAATTTGTAGATAAGGGAGTAGGAAGTGGGAAGAGACCAAGAGTATGTTCATAACAATGAATTCCTTTCCCGTAACACATTTAGATTAGGGACGGTTAAGGTTTCAGATGTTATATTTTTATCATTTAAGCAATATGATCTTAGGATGTTATCTGAGAGAATAACATGCACAACAATAATCACAAGAGACAAGAGACACAAAGAGTTTTCCTTGAGGAAACCATAAAGGAGAAAAACACACAACTTCATCAGAGATAGAATGAGCACCAATGGAAAAAGTAAAACCCAAAGACAGAAAGATGATCTCCCGTAGTTGTTCTCTCTCTCACTAATGGGAGCTTCTCTTCTCTCACTCATGTGCTATAGTTGAGTGAGTGTTTGTTTCAAATAGAGAGACTCACTCTCTATTTATACTAGTTTCCCACTTGATAATTACTTACCAGGGATGACTTCACTAGGAGAGTCTAATAAACCTAGTACCCCTCAATTGTGGGGACTATTGCCCCGACTTACAATGGAGGATTAACCTCTATGAATTTACATGACTTAATTATATTAATGATTCTACCAATAGGAACATCAGGGTACAATGAAATACAATATAAAATATAAAAGTGAATACATTCCAAAGTTACAAATACATCAACACTCCTTCTTAACTAGGAAGGTATTCTCTTGACACAGTTCATCAGCACAAGTCTTTGTCTTTGGATCATCAAAACGGGATCATCATCAAGCTGGATCATCATCAGTCTAGATAATCATCATCATTAATGCTCCCGCTATCTCGAGCAAATGGTTCTATCTCTCAATTATACTCGTTATAGGAAGTTCTACAGAGCCAACCCTTTTTCATGCTGGTTGTAGGCATAGCATCCATGTAGGTATTCATCTTCTATAACACTTATATTTGACCATGGGTGGAACACATCCCGCAACCATGTTAGAAAGGCTCTGCACTTAAATCTGACCATGTGGGGAACACATCCCACAACCATGTCAGAAGGGCTCTGCACTTACATCTGACCATGTGGGGAACACATCCTACAACCATGTTAGAAGGGCTCTATTCTTACATCTGATCATGTGGGGAACACATCTCACAACCATGTTAGAAGGGCTATGCACTTACATTTTACCATGTGGGGAACACATCCTGTAACCATGTCAGAAGGGCTCTACACTTACATCTGACCCTGTGGGGAACACATCCCCCAACCATGTCAGAAGGGATCTGCACTTACATATGACCATGTGGGGAGCACATCCTTCCACCATGTCAGAAAGGAATACAGACTCATCATTGACTCTGATGAAGCATCACTCAATAGCTTCATGTTAGATGCCATAGGTGTGGTCGTGGCCTTAAAGTCCATCATCCCGAGCCTCTTCAGGATATCCATTGCATACTTCCCTTGCCCCAAGGAGATTCCATCTACATTCTTCCACACCTCCATGCCTAAAAAGTAGTGCCTCATATCCAAGTCCTTCATCTCAAAATCTATAGAAAGTCTCCTTCTTCCAACTTTAATGAGTTCCTCTTTTCTTTTAGGAACAAGTCATCAACATATAACAGGAGCATCACTGGTATTTCACCTTCAACATTGAAGTAAAGGTTGGAATATGATTTACTCTCAATAAATATTAGAGTCATCAGTAATCTGTCCATCCTGTCGTACCATGTCAAACCTCAGGATTTTCTGCAGTCACTCCCTATGAAGCAGAGCATCATTCTCCCTTTTCCTTTCATACTCTATGCATTGAAACATTCTGTACTAGAGTGAAAAGTAGCTTCCTCTGCTACTAATAATCTATGTATCCATCTAGGGTCGCTGGATACCAATATCCTCTATCTTGAACCTTTTCAAAATTTCTTCTCGCACCCATCTGTGAGCCTGTCATCCTCTATAGCATTTCATATTCAGCCTTGTAGAAAAGGTTAATATCTTCATCACTCTATGTGATATTCAAGCTCCTCATGTATGTGTTATCCCATGGGTTCCTTCTAAGCATGTACAAGGCCTTCTTTAATTTTCACACATGAGTCCGACTGTCATGTGTTTCAACTTCTGTTGGTTGCAATTGTCTCTTCGTAGTCTATGCCTTCTTTCTGTGAGAAGCCTCGTGCTACGAATCTTTCCTTGTATCCCATGATGTTTCCATATACTGCATGTTGGATCTTGTAGATCCACATGGAAGACACTACAAACTTACCTTCAGGTCTCAATATTGCATCCTAGACATCATTCTCCTTGAATTGGTACTCTCCTTCCCTTTCTTCTTGGCTACTTCTTCGTAGCTGGAAGGATCTGCATCAATGATGTCACTCAACAGTGTCACATAACTGGATTGTGTCTGAGACCTCTTTCTTTGTTTGAAACTATCGTCATATTATTCTTCATATTGGATTATTTCTCGAACTGTTGTCACTTGTTCTTTGGAACAAGTCTCATCCTTCTTTTCTTGTAGGCGATTGTACGCGATCTTTCCTACAAGTCAAATTCATTAGTTGTATGGTTAGAAACATTTCATAAGGCATATTCATAATGGAAAATTCTTATGCATAACGATATAATCATGCAACTATTTTATCCAATACAACATTCATCCATATCTCATGGAAACTTTCTAGATGCCTTCCATCTCTACCTTGACATCATTGAGATTGTGCACTAAACCAATATGTCAGCAAAGAGGTTTCATTCTAGATAAGTAGCAATGGAGAGTTGTATAGAACCATGGGATACTTACCCATCACATGCATATTAGTAGTATACTTTCGTTAATGCAAGCATTCTATCATGCATAACACATCAACTGAATATAAACAAATGCATAACAAAATAATATCATGAAATGACAATTGAATACTTATATTTATTCATTTCATGGGTAGAATCCTTCTTAATCCTTCATCTTCATCATCTTATTCATTCATAACAACATCATTTCTTATCCAAATGATAATATGGATAAGAGGTTCTTCAAGAGTTGAGTCCTTTGTATTCCTCATCGCTTGAGGGATCTTCTTTGGATCATGAGAGCTTGATCTTCAGTTGCTCCAATTTTCTCTTCTCTTATTATGAGTTGAGCTTATTCTTGTTTGCAATCTTCCCAGAGTCTTCTAAAGGTAATCACTTCCTTCTGGCACACATTCCTCGAATGAATGAATCCCATGATACTGGGAGGCCATTCAATGTGGTTATAACAATATCTTATTCTTCTTCAATTACTTCATCATAGAATAAAACAATTCCTTTTGGTGTCTACATGAGAAATGAGATGATCTTTAATAGAATCTACAATGATTCTGTTGGCTCTGACCAAGTTCTTCTTGTGTAAGTCTTTGGCCTCATCTCCCTCTGGAACTGGAATCTCTCCACTTATGTAGGTGTCCAATTCATTTTCTTTAAGAACCAATGAGATTTCATACTTCCCTACTTGGAATTTGTCAGCTTCACCAAGATTGTCATCAATATTGTGTGATTAGTCATTTTTAAATGAGAACCTCAAATGTAAATATAAAAAAATTAGATCTTACCGATTTAAGGTGTCCATCCTAGTTCTAGAGCTGGATGATCTAGGATTTGTCAAAGAAAACCTAATTTTAAAAACTTGGAATCTTTCAAATCTGATTGGTTATAATATGGGCCTCTTCAAGTTGAGCTATCAAATGTACTCCTTTTCTGAAAATAGTGGAGGGAAGCTCCTGGAACAGGAAGCCCTAGTTTTCCAATTTCTTCTACAGAAATGTCTGATATTGTTTATGCACTATCTCTGAAATTAATGCTCCTGTGTGTTGGAAATTTCATATTGAGGTAGCCAAGTCTGTCCTATTTATAACACCATAGGTTTTAGTAGAAGTGGTTTCACCAATTGGGACTTATGAGAGTTTTCCCAAGGTGACTAGTTTTAGGACTGTTCATCATAGAGAACTTGTACAGACTACCATGTGTCATTATTTCACCTTCAGGGTCTAAAACATTTATCATAAAAGGTAAATTTTGTGCCCTATCTAGAAAATCTTGAGAAATTTAATTTGGACCTTTCTATCCCGAGATATAACAATTCTCCCAAGGTTTCTTGTTTAGGGATGAATCCTGGGATAGGCTGGAACCCTGATTTGGAGGAATCATATCTCCCAGCATATAGTGAATTTGAGGCTGAAATGTTTTTACAGGGTACATAAGAAATTTATATTTGTCCTTTAAACGTTTCAGCTCCTGATCCTTTTCCAATATCTATATTTGGCGAATGCACCAAAATGACTAGTTTTAGCCTTTTAGGGTTTTTTGGTTCAGGGTCAAATTAGGGTTTGACTTTCTCGGAGTTTTACCCAACCAAAATTTTTGATATTGGTCTCTAAATTTCTTTTTTGAAAAGGAGATAAATCCTATGCTGGGCTCACTCAAAAATTCCTCTTCTGTGAGAAGCCCTAATTTCCCATAGTAGTGACAGGTCAAAAGCTGAAAATGCCTAGAATCAAATTCTGCTTTGACAAGAAGATGCACCCTTCAATGGAGAGTTATGATAGCCTCCTTTTACTGATGATCTATGGAGAGAGACCCAAAAATTAAGAATCCCTAGCTTGTGCAATTGCACAGTGTCTTCTTCTCAGGTTAGCTCTGATACCATGTTAGATTTTTATCATTTAAGCAATATGATCTTAGGAGCTTATACGAGAGAATAACATGCACAACGATAATCACAAGAGACAAGAGAAAAAAAGAGTTTTCATTGGGGAAACCATAAAGGAGAAAAACCCGCAACTTCCTCAGATATAAAATGAGCACCAATGGCAAAATTAAAAACCAAAGATAGAAATATGATCTACCGTTGTTCTCTCTCTCACTTGTGTGAGCTTCTCTTCTCTCACTCATGTGCTACAGTTGAGTTAGTGTGTGTTTCAAATAGAGATAATTACTCTCTATTTATAATAGTTTTCCAATTGACAATTACTTAATAGGTTTGAATTCACTAGGAGAGTCTAATAACCATAGTACCCCTCAACTGTGGGGATTATTGCCCCGACTTACAACAGAGGGTTAACCTTTATGACTTTACATGACTTATTATATTAATGATTATCCTGATAGGAACATTGGAGTACAATTAAATAAAATATAATAAATACAATTTAATACATTCCAAGTTACAAATGCATCAACATTAGATTCTGCTATGAGGAAACCTACTCCCACGCTTCTAGGTCACCCAACCATGAAACTAGGGAAATTCCTTCTGTCCTTTCGACCAAGGGATTAGGAAAAAGTGAAGATTTTTTATAATGAATTCATATAGCATAAAATATTATTTTTTACAGTTTCTAATAGATCTGGATTTGTCTGGAGAGTTTAGGAGAAAACTGGGATTTTTAGGCAATTTTGGCCTAGTGAGACCCTGCGCAATGGAGGATCTTAAATCACTATAAGACCTAAAATAAACTATTATATGTAGTTATTTATGGGTATTTGGGTCTATAAGTGATCCATATAAACTTACATAACTGTATTTGAGTGGGTATAAGTCATTTTATAGCAGAAATGGTAAAACTAGTTAATTAAAACTAGTGTTCTAGCTAGGGTGTAAAATTAAGCATAGAATTCGTAACATATTGACTTCAATGCAGAAAATGACATCTGAAATAAATTAATACATATTCAATGGACATATATAATCATTTATACTCCTGACCATAACCTTTGGTTTCTCAATATTGCACTAGATTGGTCAATTCCCCCCATTACAATGACAAATTAAGTTTTTCATGAGAAAATGAGAAGGTAAAATTCATGGACATAATTATTTCGAGCTGAGAAATATAAATTAAATTTTTTATCATCTTTTATGCATCAGAGAGAATTGTATTGGATGGCCATTACATAAGAAGACTCCAAAATGGTGGGCATGAGGCACAAAATATGGCAAGAGAAAGGCTGAGAGCATAGGTGAAGCTTGGGATTCACTGGAGATCAAATTGGATGATATGGATGCTGAAAAATATTTCTGATATTACCTTCAATAGATGAATATCAAGCACTCCATACCTGCAAAGAGAATAAATGGGGATGACGGAGTGGGAAGGGAAGGTTTGGGGCTCATCTCCCAAGTGTTTGAGGCACATTACTGAGAAAGGCATGCTCACATAATCATATATCAATAAAAACATAAAAAAAAATATGTGAATGGGCTCAAATTTTCCTTTAATACAATTATGGGTGACATGTTTAGCAAGTGGAGGCCAATGGTGACTTGTGAGAGAAAGTCAACCACCTAGAATCCCTATTCCTAGCCACATAAGCACCCTCCTTGAGAAAATTGGAATGTAGGACCATGTGGATATGTTTCCATGTCCAAATCATCCCTAGGACTTAGCAACTGCACCCTCCTTAGTTAAATAGTTGTTTCTTTTATTCATGACAACTTTTTGCTTTTCCCTGCTTTTGAGACTAATTCTCCATAAGAAAATTGTGTCCTCCTTTTCCAAAAATTTATTGCTTTTGTCCTTACATATTTTCTAAGTTATCAAAGAGGAAACTACACCCTCCTTTGCAAAAATTTCCTGCTTTTGTCTCTGGCTGCTTTTCTGTGGCTTTTAGGCATTTTCTCTTTTCCTCACTAACTACTTTTGTCATAGAGTTTCCTCATTTTTTACCTTGGCATGTTGACTTGCCTAATGCATGCCCCATGAAATGGCAAGCTCATTTCCACATCATTAAATTTCATAATTAATAATAATGAAGAATAAAAATTAAATACATGCCTCAATAATAATTATTAGCAAAATTTTCCTAGGAAGAATAATTAATGTCAATTTGAACCCCTAGGAGTTTCAGCATGGTCAACACTTTTAATGATCAGATTGAGGGGACATGACACAAACTACCTAAACATCAGCTTAGACAAGTTTTACCCTATCCAATAACACCTGCGAAGCTGGTGCAGTCTCACCTAATATGTCTAAGGGAGGGTTGCAAGAACCACGTTTATGCAGAGGGAAGAGGAGTTTCACACTATCTGTTACTCTATCGCAACATCCTGAAATCCAATATTTCAATCATACCATTAGTTAGATCATAAAATTCATACTTACTCAGATTTAGACCGAAAAAGACTTGTTAACATCATGATTCATATTTTTATTTTGATTAATAAAGACATCAACATATAGTAAACCAACAAACTCTGCAAGGTTTCACATCATTCAGATTTAACTATTTAGTATGCACATAGATTGATTCATCATATATTGCACATGATTCATTATCATATTATCTTCAAAAGGCAATGCATCTTACAGAAAATACAAACAATATGCATAATTGTGTCATCAACAAATCCTTCATCACATTAATACCAAAAATACACCGTAAAAAATAGAAAATCCCTTGGTCAATTAGCTTCAGACCAGAAAAATACATTCATCATCTCATCATGATTCTCTATGATCCTACTTCTAACTCTACTTATAGGCTTAATAAGCCATTACAAAATGGTCCACTTGACAATTCTCCTAACTAACTTGACCAAAATGACCACACTTGTCGGTTTCTTCCTTCCTCATGGTTGACACTTCTTTCTACCAATGTCCTTCTTGTCGATGGTGGAAGTGAACTTTGTGCACTCTAATCCCTTGCCAACACTTATTGACTGTTACCTTTCACGAATGATGGCCTCCACATACCCACTGATGAAATTCCTTCATAGTTAGTTGGGATTCATTTTCAAGTAACCAATTTAACATAATTCCTTATGGATCTTTCCAATACAAATACTTATTCAGAATGGAAAATTTTGTTTCTTTTAGCCTCACAGATATGGCTCTTGTCTTGCTCAATTCTGGAGGTTCATGCAAATTCTGTAAAACGTAAACAATATCATTGTACCAAGGAGAGAAAGAAAAATCTTTGATTACCTGCAATCTTGAGTCTGACCCACTTGAAACATTAGATAAGAGATTTATTTGCAAGGATTCATTGTTTGCTTCAGTCATTAATTTATCCAATTCTTGACCCTTTACCAACTTGGTGGGATTAATTACCAAATCATACTCGAACAAAACTACAATCCATTTTTCTCTCTTCCCTTCTGGATCTGGTTGATTGAGGATATGCTTTACAACATTATTTCAAGGATCTGGTGGAGTGAGGATATGAGAATGCAAACGATAAAATATAAAATATTTCAAGGATTTGATCAATGCATAGGCTTGTTTTTCCATTACGTCATACTTTAGTTATGCATCCCTCAATATCTTGCTAAAGAATCTAATAGGCTATTCTGCATTCTGCTAATGTTTCTGTAACAAAACTCCAACTATGGTATGCTCTAAAGAAAAATAGTAGAAAATGAAATCTTTGGAAAAGCATGGGCTAATCAAAACAGGTGCTTCTGTTATTGATTTTTTTATGTCTTTGAAACATTTGTTTATATTCCATGGTCCATTTAATATCACAATCTTTAATCATCATATTAGTTACACTTCTCAGGATCTCTGCAAAGCTTGGGATGAATCTTCTCAGAAAAATGACTTGCCCAATGAAAGATTGAATTTCTTTTTTATTTCTTGGCATGCCAACTTTCAAAATAGCTTCTACCCTGTTAGGATCAATTTTAATCCCATCCCTTGAAATTATAATGGCCAATATATCACCTTCCTTCATTACAAAATTTGATTTTCTGAGGTTCAAAGAAATGCCAAACCTTCTACACTTCAAAAATACCTTTTCCAGGAGCTTGATATGATCCTTGTTAGAATTTGAGAAAATTGTAATGTCATCCATATACACCATAACAAATTTTTCCTTTTCCTCAAAAATGCAATATCCATCGCCCTTTAAAATGTTGCTCCTGCATTCATCATCCCAAATGGAATTTTAACATACATAAAGGTTCCCCAAGGTGTTGTGAATGTTTTTTTTTCTTGATCTTCTGGGTGAACTTTTATCTGATTGTATCCTGAAAATCCATCCATTATAGAAATTCTCTTTTCACCAACAACTTTTTGTAATATATGATCCATCTTTGGAAATGGGTAATTACCTTTCAAGGAAACTTTGTTTAGATTTCTGAAGTCAACACATAGTCTTATTCATCCATTCTTTTTTCTAATAGGCACTAAATTTTCCACCCACTTTGGAAACCTAAGGTGTGACAATGATTTTAGCATTGAATAACTTCTTAACCTCTTTTTCAATTAAAGGAAGCAACATGGGATTAATTCTTCTGAGTTTCTTCTTGAAAGTTTTTTCACCCGGATTTATTGGAATAGTATGTTCTATAATGGATGTATCACATTCCTTCAAGTCCTCATAACTCCATGCAAAAAAATTAGAGGAATATTTCATCATCTCATTATATTTATTATTTTTCCTCTGTTGGTAAGGCTTTTGAAAGCTTTATTATCTTAGGATGGTCCTCTGTTCCAATGTTTTGATCCTGAACCTCATCTTCATGGGGATGCATTTTGTATTTCTTTGCTACATCATTTATATCCAATAAAGTTTCTAAAGGAATGAGCCATTTAGGAAGAAAATTACTCTTAAGTTGAATAATATCCTTCCCACCAATCATGCCTTTCAAATTTTTCGGTTCCTCATCTCCATATGCAAATCCTTCATCTTCTTGAGCATTCTCCAAATTGTGGTTCTCACCATCAATAATTGTATTGGAAAATTCATCTGACATCTCTAACAATGTCTTTATCTACAAATTCATCTGACTTCATTTTTATATTTTTTATTTGAATATGCAAGAATTTTAAAATTTACAGCAGTATTGGCTAAATGATCAACTATCTTATTATGTATTTTGGGAATCAGCATCACCCTATGCTCATCGAAAAAATTCCCAAGCATATCCCAAAATTCATTCATGTATTCCCTCATCATAGGGTGCTTGGTTTAATAGATTCCATTCACTTGATTTATAACTAACTTTGAATCTCCATAAACATATATTCTGTTTGCTTTCAACTCTTTCAATTTTTTGAACCCTAAAAGTAAAAATTCATACTCTACTACATTATTTGTACACTCAAATGTTAATTTGAAAGAATAAACCTTAAATTCTATGTCTGGAGAAATAATCTAGACACTTGCACCAACTCCCTCTTTATTTATTGACCCATCAAAATACATGGTCCATACCCCTTCAGCCCTCTATTTTTGTTCCAAGGCCTATTGTATTTTAGCAAACTCTTGATCCTCTTTCTATTTATCTACTACTAGTAAGTCTTCTTCATGATGAAAACATTATAAAAAATGGAATACCCCAAATCCGTATCAACTGCATAAATGGGATGATTATCAGGTCTTTCTTGACTACTCACCACATACAAAAATCTCTTCTCTCTGTATAGTTTCTTGTTCTCTCCAAAAGGTGGAATTGTTGCATAGGACATGTCCATTTGCAGAGTTCCTTTTAGCTTCGAGGCTTGGGACCTGAACAAAAACATACCAAACTTTGGGGGAATGTCAGCAACCAATACATCCATGATAATACTCTTGGAAGGAATATCGACAAGAGTAACTATCAAATCCTTGATCAAACCCAAACACTTAACCTTTCTATAATCAAAAGAAAATAAGTATTTGTATGGCCTTGTGATTTCCAATCCCATACTCCCATACTTTCAACCACCACTGTTGGCATCGAATTATGTGAAGCACCTGAATCAAGCATGGCATTGTGTAAGATCA
The DNA here is from genome assembly GCA_001517045.1 of Pseudotsuga menziesii. Classification (NCBI taxonomy): domain Eukaryota; kingdom Viridiplantae; phylum Streptophyta; class Pinopsida; order Pinales; family Pinaceae; genus Pseudotsuga; species Pseudotsuga menziesii. The sequence goes on from LPNX011130453.1 coordinate 93,415, forward strand.
TATCATGGACATTCAAGCTCACATAGAAAGGTGGAACATCTTCTTCATTAGTGTGCTATATTATGGGGCCAAGAAAAATATTTGGGACATCATCATTTAGTTCTAATAACAACAGAATTTCAATTCAAAATCCAACACCTTGGACGTCTGAAATTTGACACTTCTCTGTCACATCTGACCAATGTTGGTCGAAGATCCAACACACCATGGTGTCGCCTATTCGATCGTTTTCTCTTCCAAAATGTCAATCAAAACTTGCATATACTATCGAAAATCTGACGCCATCCGACACTTGAAGAGTCGGCCTTTCAACGGACAAAAGTGTCGTAGGAATGGCGACTCCATCGATATTTTTATCCATTTAGTGTCGGTTATTCGACGCTTGAAGAGTTGGCCTTCCTACGGATAGAAGTGTCAGAGGAATTGCAAATTCGTTGGTATTTATGTCCCAAAAGTGTCGGTTATTCGACGCCATATGACACTTGAGGAGTTGGTCTTCCAATGGAAAAAAGGTCGAAGGCATGGCGACACTGTCAGATATTCGACTCGGCTCGACACTTGAAGCATCGGTCGTTTGACGGTCTGAAGCATCGGACTCATGACACTGCCGTCAGATTGTTTCAATGAAGCATTGAACGAACTTCAAAAAAGTGACGCTTGTTGGTAGATTTAAAAAAAATGAAATACATATGTATCCTTGCTCAAATTATTTTCAAAGACAATGAGTCCGTCTATTGTTACTTAGACAGCAAAATAGTGACAAGTGGATCCCTCGGAGAGGCTGGAAATGCAGGAAAAACATTGATCTCCCTTATAACCCAATTTATCCAAATTGATCATGCATTTCCCTTTGTAATTTATTTTATAGGCTTTCCCTTTTTATGCTTTGTGTTGCTGTTGTGTTTTCTACAGGTTGGGAGCATGATTTTATAGCATCCAATCCTTTTGTATCTAGTGAATCCCTTTATTTTCCTGGAGAGATGGAAACAGAGCTTTTATGAAATATTTATTTATAAGAATACCAATGATCAGTTGGTCAATGCCTTTTATGTAGTGAATGGAGTCTATGAAGGCTTTGGCTACTAAAACAAATAGATATTGAAGTCAAGATATCTCATGGTCTAATAATAAAGTATTTTCCGGAAGAAGAGAAAATCTATAAGGCTTCACAGTTGCTTTTTACTACAAGAAAACATAATGTTCTATTATAACTAGCATCATTGGCTAAGTATTAAGCACAACGATTACCATCTAACTACTTTGTATTAGCTATTATGCATGGGGCAAGGAATGCCTTATTGTCTATGACTTCATTCAAAGAGGCAATCTTTAAGAGGGCCTTCATATTGAAGATCATAAACCAATGATTCCATATAAAGACTGGTTTACAATGGCTGTGGAGTTGCAGGAGCATTAGATTGGCCCACTTTTGATAAGCAAAATGAAGCCCACAAAAAAGTTGATCACAAAAATAAATTGTATTTTTTTCAAAGTTTTTGCTTAAAACTCCTACTCTAGCTTTGTTAATGCATTCTAATGATATAGGCTTGCTTATGGATTCACAGGGGAAACTTATTAAATATATTACTATTTCTTCTTTGGATTTCTGATAAAATGAAGGGTGAATTCTAGGGTTTCATGCACATGCAAGATTGATGTTAGCATTGTTGAAAGAACACAAGCACAAGGAGGATCTAGGGTTTTCTTGGTTGCTCCATTGGTAAATTTTGGTGAAATTATGCTTCTATGGATTGAATGGTGGTTGTAATGCTGTGTTTTCTCTAAATTAGGGATTTTTACCAGCTTTTGTCAACTTTTACATGCTATAAAACATCCCCTTGAAGGATTTTTATTTTGTTTGTCCTTAGATCTCTGAATTTTTCCCTAATTAAGATCCTCCAACAAACCCTAGAGGTTGTTTTTGGAAGTCCTAGTTGGTGAGGCTTAGGGAAATATTCCAAGAGGGAGGCTGATCACCATCCCTCATGGCCTTGGGTTTGAAGCAAATTTCACAAAAACCCTAAGATTTGTCATTTTGATCAAAATTTAGTATTTCATGTGTAAATATACGCATTTGCGTCATTAGTGTAGTGTTAGATTAGATCTGCGTTTTTATAATTTAGAAAACCTTAGAAATTTATAAAATTCAATAATCCAAAAATAACAACAATTTTCAAATTATAAGCCGCCCTCAAATTTTGGTCTGCCTATTTAGCCCTAGATCCTCCAGTGCGTCACCTATCTTCTTGTCTACATCCACGAACTTGGGAAGCAACCTAAAAAACCAGTCAAAAGTCAGAGTTAGGGTTTCATATTTTACATGTTTTAGGGGTTGGGATAATTTGGCCATGATAAAGGTTACTTTATGCCTTACAACGACCCCATTTAATTGTTTAGTAGGGAAATTTAGGGACTCTTTCCTTACTGATCAGTGTTACTATTGTTTCTAGCCCTAAAACCTATCAAAAATACCTGCAAAATCAACCAAGTAAGGGTCATATTTGAGTTATGGGGAAATCTCAACAATATAATTGAATTATGCCTTCCAAAAGAATTCTTTTCAGGCTAAGGAGTACTTGTATAAACCCTTAAAAGGATGGTTAACTCAGCTGGTAATTCATGTTGATATACAATAGTATTTACAGTTAATCTAAATGATGATAATAATGCCTATGTGATGATACATGATGGTTGTTAATACTTACACTTGCTAGCTGATAAAATTGTCTACTAATGTTGATTTCAAAGAAAAGTGGTTTAAATGATAATAATTTGTTGGTTATGATTCTGAAATAGCTTTTTTTGCCCTATATCCTTGGTGTGGCTATGAAACACTTACACTTTAAAACAATAGCATATCGTGCATAGGCCTAGAAAACACCACTAACTTATACAAGAAATTTACAAAAGATCAAATGTATGCATTCTTTACCGATGGACCAGCTAGCAAAGAAGTTCCAGAATTTGCAATAGAAACACAACCTCCAGCACAGAAACCTGCAACAAAATGTTCATAAAATTCCATCAATATTTTCATAAGATTCCTTAAGAAGCAATCATGTGCCCAATTGAATAAGATGGACTGTATGCTGACCTGTTGATTGATCATCAATGAGAAAGTCTCCCATGTCAAACTGAAGGACATAGCAAAATCGATTTATTAGAGTATATTAATCCCATGACATACCTACTAGTAACTGTATTGACTCATACAATTAACATGGTATGCATGTGTTTATCCGTAAATACAATCAATCTTAAACCTGGAAAACTAACATGATTCTATTACATACCTTCCAATAACCATTTCGAGTAACAAGAGCATATTGTAACAAATTAGCAATTATGAGTAATAAAGTGCATAGTGATGTTGGGGTGAAAAGTTACAATGGAAATTGAAAATACCAATGTGTACCATGCCCAACTCACAACCTACAGGGATAAGCACAAATATAAACATAGGTTTACCACTGCACAATCAACCATTAATGTTGAACAAGATATGAGATTAAGAAACAAATTACAAAACTACTAGAGAAAGATAAACTGGGTCAGATAACAATATACTCATGCAGAATAATAGGGAAACAATGCTCTAGATAGCATTTTCCTCACAAGTCTATCTATCTTTTTCTGTCTTTTGACCTTTCATATTCCCATCAAACTCAAATGCCTATCAAATTTCTTGTAATGAAATGCCTACATTTAATTTTGTTGTCCTAGCTATATGGTATTGGTAAAGTATTACCAAGGGGTCGGTTATCATGATAAATCAAAATATTTAAGGTAATTGTTTAGATCAGATAGCACAAAGTTCTCCTCTATGTATGGTAATCATCATCATCAACTAAATGTATGTGTGTGCACATGCATAAATACCCAATACACAGCTCAATCAAACAAAAGAAAACATAATTATACCTTGATTTGTGGATCTTCACACTGTCGTCTTATGCTTTACCTTTCAAAACATCATTCAACATACTTCATTTTTTGTCCAGTGGCAATAGTTTCATGTTAGGACCCATCAAATATATTTATGTTTGTTTATGAAAATAACAAAACCAATATAAATAAATACAATTCTATTACAAAGTAAATTACAATACTATTCAACTATTCAAATAAATTAATTGCTAAGAATATATCACCTGATAAAACATGGATAACCAAAAATACTATGTATATAAGGCCATCGATCTAATCAAAACTCCATTTCTTACCTCTTAATTATGGAAATGTTTCTCAGTTCTATATGTAACAATTTCCAATGGAGGATTCAAATAGCAATAGTGAAAATTACACAGTAAAAATATAGAAATAGATGTTTTTTAATGTATTCTTCCTTACCATTCATTGAGCTCCTCTCTGTTTTGAGAATAATTTAATATTCTCTACTAAACAGGACCAACCATGTGAAGGTGGAAGCTCTTATGGCCCCTCCCCCTCTCACATCACTCTCAACTCCCCAAACCCAATGCCTATACTTTCAAATAACAATTTATTTCACTATTTCACAATGCAAATAACAATGCATCTACAATGCAAATTATTTCACTCAATAGTTGAAAAATTAATTCATTAAATCATTCTTTAAAACATTCATTAAACCATTCAATCATTCAACAGCTGAAAAATCCATTCATTAAACCATTCATTAAAACATTAATTTAGTCAATGGTAGAAAAAAAAATCAGTAAACCATTCAGTAAAGCATTCATTCAAACATTCATTCATGAAACAGAGGAAAAAACCATTATTTTTTTTTATAAATAAGAATTACTCAAAAAAATTTTAGTCACTTCCGTTTTACTTTTCTTCTCTTTAAATATTTAGTTAGAGTCACATATCCGGGAATTTGATCATCGGTATCCCTACTAGTTTGCTCGCAAGGTTGAACTTCAGGCGAGGGGCGATGAATTTCTGCAATAATGTCAAAATCTTTCATTAATATAATTTATATTTTGATAAATACGAGTAATTCATTTAAAAAGCATTATGAATGTGTGTTTTTACCTGCCATGTGCAAATCAACATGTTCAACATTATCTCGTATTGGCCCAACCTATTCGATGTTATGATCTGCAGCTACATGCTCTGTAGCTGAATTGTGTAGAATTAGAATTAATGTTCATCATCTGCAATGGTCTATAAAAAACAGTAACACATTAATAAATTCATTATCAATATGAGAAGCATGATCTTCGTTTGGTTGGTCATGTACTACATCCTCGACATGAACGGGATCATTACTTTCCTACACAAAAATGATTAAATAATTTATGTTAGTTTATTTTTAAGGAACAAATTACATGATCATTAATAAATTATCATTAAACTATACCGTTTTCACATACCTGGGCACCAGATGGATCAACAGAAGATCGTGCAGTATTCCCAGACAAGCTTCTCTGGTGTTCAACAACAGTTTCAGCCTTCATATTTGCATGATGTCATTAATTTTAAAGCCTTTTGTCAGAACAAAAAAAAAACAATAATCTGTATGATATTTGGATGTAGATTTGGGTTTTGCAATACTTACATATCGGGCCCCCAAGTTGGAGTAACTACCAGGCCCAAGATTGTGTTGGCCAATTTTTTCAATTCTTGGCTTTGTGGCCTTAGATGTGTCCAAGATCCTAATTAAGTTTTTAAATACATCAGTCGATGTACCAAAATTGATATAAAAAATAGTAATAATAAGGCTTACCACTACATTTTGGAATGTATTGCATACCTCCCTGTTCCACCTGGTGGTATCTTTCCTGATTTTCTCAGGCCCTTCTCTTTTCCATCTTCCACTAGGGATTTCCACTCCATAGATGGAATCATTGGAGGGCGCTCATACCTAGGGTTATTTTGTAGGTGAATCCTATATTGGTCTCGGACAATCTTTAGATGTTTTCCAGCCTTCTATAGTACCTTCGATGTATCGAAGGTATCTTTTTCGAACAGACTAACCAAGCGATTAGTTAGATCATCCTTTAAAACTTGGTTGCTTGTTCCACGTTGTGTGGATGGTGTGCCCAAAGATGTCCAAGGCCAAATCATTCATATGTTTATAAAATATATCATTTCCTGCAAGACATTATTGCCATCATTAGTCAACATTAGAAAATATTATCGGTATATTAGACACAAATTATAAAAAATAAATTGAACAATCTATAATGACCTGGAATCCTCTCTATCTTTATTGGAACCAGTTCTTCATTCACAAAAAATGTACACTTTATTGAACCAGTGCTATTCACACGAGAAGATCTGGGAAATGCTTCCACATCTCTATCTAGCCCTGCATCCACCCCTTCTTTTGCAACATCTGTTGTGGGTGGGGCAACATTAGCTACACCCTCTGTTGCCCTCGGTAGTGTCACAGAGCTTGTTTCCGATTGTTCAGTGGACAATATGGGAGTAGTATGTGGTGTATGTGGAGTGGTTTGGTCACTGGGACCAACATTTCCTTGACCACCACTGATAGTCTCCATAGCAAGCTGTAAATTCAAACCATTGTATTATAAGTTTAATACCATATAAAATCAATATTATAAAGTTTTTATAAATGAATTTACATTTTTATTAGATAACTTACGTCCACTTGTTTACGTTGCTGTAACAACAACTGAATCCTTTGTTCGATCCCTTTTGTTAGTGGAACTGCCAATGTTAGATGAATTCGTTCCTCATTTTGTTTTTCCCTTGTCCTTTGTAGCACCCTCAATGGGTCTGCAGACTCTCTAATTTCACTATCTCTCATCAACCGAGAGACCTCATTCTATAAAGATTTTTGAGACACCGTTTGATAAACGGAATCCCCTGTCTGCAATTGAAATATATAAAAAATTGCTTAGTCTTTGAAAATATAGTGTGCGCAAATAATTATATTAGGGATTACATCTAGGATTACCTGACACCTAGACGAGGGCATGGTTTTATCAATAGATGGGGATTTACCTTGTGTACAGTTTTGAAGTATTTAGAATGTGGAATTACATTTAGGTTTACTGGTTGCCTCGAGGCTCTAGTCGTCTGATCAACAGTTGGGGACTTTCCCCAGTCAATCTGCAAGAAAGAGGGACAACATTACCATCATGAATGCAACCATAAAAAATGAAAAAATACATAACAAAATAAACATAATGCGTCACGATATACATGTTTACAATTTTAAAGTATTTGAAATGGAGAATTACATTCATGTTTGGCTATTGCCCTGATGCTGTAGTCGACTGATTAATAGCCGGTTGGATTCCCTGATCAACACTCTGCGTGAAAAATAGATAATATTATATAAACGAACCTAATATACTAATGAAAATACATAACACCGTATCTGTATGTCCATCCTAAATTTAATATTACATTGGCAATATCGATGTATACATGTTGTCTTGACTTGGGTCGAAAAACATCTACAGAGATGGAGGTGCCCCTGAGAGAACCCTGCATAAATAACATACTAAAAGTTACATAAGGAAACATCAAAAGTAGACAATCTCAATTATATGCTAACAAAAATTCCTATAGATGTTAAAATAATTAATAAAAGGGTGGTTAAATTGTTTGTTGTACCACAACCATACTAACATTGTTTGTATCTACACGATTCAAATTGTAATCAATAAGTAGTTCTTCGCCAGCAGCTATTGATTTAATTGCACATAAAAAGACACGGTTTCCTTCACGCGACCCGAATATGCAGTTGGGATGCTTTAATGTAGACCTTGGTTGTGCACTGTTTATAAACCCCACAATATTACCGGTTGTTTTGGCCTTCCTTCCATGTACATCGTTGCTCCTTTATTTTGAGCTTTGTCTTTCAGTTGTATATAATTCGTTGACAACCCATATCTACGCATAATTCATCTATATTGGACCAGGCACATCCAATAACTGTAGTTGTAATAGGTTCCAACATACTCCATCAATTATGTACATCTACTGTATCCAACCTTTATGTCGTCCATGAAAAACAACCCAAATCCATGCAATGAGGACGGTGCAATTCTATATATCTCTCATTCACACAAAAATCAGTGCTTACTTTAGGAATATCGCTAGGCACCCATTGTGTCACTAGGTGTTGGTACCTTAAGGGCACATCGATGTCTCCCACTATCTCATCATCATAGGAACATGACCCCCCTCCTTGGAGAAAAAAATTCATGCGTTTGTCGAATTTTCTTCTGATCTTCTGACATCTAGTTGATCTAGCCCGTGTAGACCTATTGGATGTCTCACTTTCCTCTAGCCTTTCCAAACTCCCTTCGCTAGAGGAGGAATACAAGTATGACAAATACCTATTTGGTTCTACCTGCACCATGTCCAAAAAATAATTTGGCATAAACATAGAAAAATACCAGCAAAAAAATGTGGAAATACTTATAAGAAAAAAAACTTGGAAAGACTTGTAAGCCAAAAACTTGTTAAAGAAAAAGCTTGTCAAGAATGAGTTTTGTTAATAGGTGTGGGCATTTTGTAGCCCTAAAAATTCTAATGTATGCCCCTCTTTTAGTTACATACAAGTCTCCATTCTAACTTATTTCTTGCATTGCCTTTTGCTAACATGAATTGGGTAGGCTTCATAAGCTTCATATGTATTCTTGTGGCCATTGTACTTTAGCATTTCAACGTTGTCAAGCTTGAGATGATATGTTATGCATATGCATCACATATAACACTGCAATTTATGCCAATATATGTCTATACAAAACCTGGAGGTTCTCCTTTAATGGAATACCTCCTTCAAAGAACATATCTCCTTTAAGTGGTTTTTAGTTTTCCCATGAATGATTTTGTGATGTTGTAGATGATTATCCATTTTATCTAATATTTTTTATGATCTTTTCCATGTTTTCTAGGGTGTACATACTTGTTTTTTATGCTTATTTTGCTTGAAAGTTGAACTGCCTAAAAGTGCACAAATCTCATCTATGACCCTTTAAGAGTCATAATAACAACTATTGTTATAGGATTTTATTCTCCAAATGAAACACCGAAACTATACTTATCAGTTAATATTTGTGTAGGGATGTTTTTCTGATCTCTCCCATAATTTATGATACTAATGGGATTGCATGCAAAAATTTATGTATTCCCTAAGAATTCTTATGTATGCCCCTCTTTTAGTTACATACAATTCTCCATTCTCACTTATTGCTTGCATTTTATTTTCCTAACACTGCCTTTTCCTTTTACTGGCCTACCCCCTTTTCAACAATAATGGTTGCAGATTTAATCAAGTGTTTTTCTACCGAGGTGGCTGAGTCAACCGAGTTGACCCCCAACCGAGCTGACTCAGTCTTTGAAACGATTGGAGTGACAAGTTTGGTACCGAACCAAGAAAATAAGGGTATGATTGAATGGATCAGTAACAAAATGGTCAATTTGTCCCAATCCGTACTAAATTGACCAAGTGAATGTGGGAATGCACAGGTCACACACATGACACTTCAATTCAAAAAAAAAAATTAACCTAGAAATTTAAACATCTAGACTCTAAACCTACTTCATTGTTGAGTCAATTAGCTTTGTAGGATTCCTATACATCATAACACTATTTGGAGTAAAACACAACTTGCTTTGTAGGCCCTAGATGCCACCCATGTGCACAATAGTCAATCTATAAAGCAACCCCCAAATACAAAAATGTTCTTCACAAAATAGGGCATGAACCATGTGAAAAACCTTCCAAGTGGACCAGCTCAATGAGTAACCTCCAAGGATGTAATATCTCTCATGAAATGGTGTATAAAATAGTGTAAGCATGCTTCAAATGATCACTTTCTCCTTTGGTAGGGATGAACACTGCCCTTATGCATGTGTCTCCAAGGGTGAATGTTCCTCAACTAATGAGAGAAGGCCTTCCTTTAACAATAAACCAGTACACCAAGGTGAATTGGCCCTATTTAGGCCTTCCAGAACAAACTTGGTATTTTCAATGTCACACTAGGAGCAATGTTGGGCAGCCCTATGGGCATAAACAACTCTAGAATCAAGTATGAGCATCAAAGGGACAAATATGAGCACTTTACAGTAATGGACAAATAATGATGTCGAGTTCTTGGAGATCCTGTAGAGTGGATGTTTTAATCTCTGTGCTACTATGAAGTGCATAAGCCAGCACTTCAGAGGCATATTTCCCAGTGGTAACCTACAACAATCATATATATATATTAATCCATGGTGGTGAAGAGCAGATATTTCCAGATCTGCTACTTGGCATGTTCAAGAATGAAAAGAATGTTTTAAATACATTTATATCAGTCTGTAATATTTGTTGATTCTAAATCTAACCAATTGTCTAAACCACAAAGGTCATCTTATCATGTTAATTGTAAGAGGGACAAAAAAATCAGTCACGGTGAAAATTGACATAAAATGTTCAAATAAAAAATAGAGGACATCAAAATACCTTGGACTATAGTATACCACCTTGGTTGGACACTAATGCAAACCCGTGTATGAGTTTGAGCCAACATTTACATCCACTCTACAGGATCTCCAGAGAACTAACATCATTATTTTTCCATTACTATAAAGGAGATGTACTAGACGATTTTCTTGTACTTGTTGATTTTACTGTTTAGTTGAACCTAAATGAGAAAAAAAGAGGTGCACTAAGCAAGATACAACACTTTTCGTGTGCATCAATGTGTGTGCGCGTCAAAGTGTTGTATCTTGCTTAGTCTCCTCTCTGTTTCGTTCAACTTCTTCGTGAAATCAACAAGTCCTCACAAATCTTCTAGTACAATTCCTTTACAGTAATGGACAAATAATCATGTTGAGTTCTTGGAGATCCTATAGAGTGGATGTTTTAACCTCTGTGCTACTTTGAAGTGCATAAGCCAGCACTTCAAAGGCATATTTCCCAGTGGTAACCTACAACAATCATATATATATATATATATATATATATAATCCATGGTGGTGAAGAGCGGACATTTACAGATATGCTACTTGGCACGTTCAGGAATGAAAAGAATGTTTTAAATACATTTATATCAGTCTGTAATATTTTCTGATTCTAAAGCTAACCAACTGTCTAAACCACAAAGTTCATCTTATCATGTTAATTGTAAGAGGGACAAAAAAAACCAGACACAGTGAAAATTGAGATAAAATGTTCAAATAAAAAATAGAGGACATCAAATTTTGACTTGGAACTTACCTGATTCATAATTTGAAGTACATATAAAATATATCATTATGAGAACTATTAAGATATATAAACCATGCAGAAGAGTAAAATAA